>CM069444.1:32581412-32691231 GCA_035610835.1 Ophiura sarsii | reverse complement strand
AAAAACTTGGATTTATCAATTGATAAACCAAGTTTTTCGACGCCTAATGTCATTAATTCAAAAAACTTGGTTTTTCAACGCGGAATGTAAAATAATTCGAAAAACTTGGTTTATCAATTGAATATCCAAGTTTTTCGACGCCTAATGTCCAATAATTTGAAACACTTGGTTTATCAATTGAAAAACCAAGTTTTTCGATGCCTAATGTCCAATAATTCGAAAAACTTGGTTTATCATTTTGAAAATCCAAGTTTTTCGATGCCTAATGTCCAATAATTCGAAAAACTTGGTTTATCATTTTTTTGAAAAACCAAGTTTTTCGACGTGGAATGTAAAATAATTCGAAAAACTTGGTTTATCAATTGAAAAACCAAGTTTTTCGACGCCTAATGTCCAATAATTCGAAAAACTTGGTTTATCATTGAAAAACCAAGATTATCGATTTGAAAACCAAGATTTTCACCTATGCATCAAAAAACTTGGTTTTTCAATTGATAAACCAAGTTTTTCTAATTATTGGACATAACACTTTGATAAACTTTGTTTTTCGATCGAAAAACCAAGATTTTCTCCAGCCAACTGAAAATCATTTGAAAAACCAAGTTTTTCGACTAACTTGGTTTTTCAATCGGTAAACCAAGTTTTTCGGCGAAAAACTTGGTTTTTCGAGTTACTGGACATTGGGCCTGCCATACACGTCCACCCACCTGTGATAAAACCCCAGGTGATATATTTGGGGATACACACGGGCTGTCAAAGAGGGTCTCAAAAAGGGGGGCTACAGAACTAACTGAGTGGATTTTATGACAAAAATAGGGTCTTAGGAACTGATTTGTTCAAATAAGTAGGTCTTGAGAACTGCTTATAGTTCAAATTTTGATAAGCAAGAACACAAATTTTGAATTTTTTTGGGGTTTTAGAACGCAAAATGTTCGAAGAATTGGGGCTTTGGAATACAAAATGTTGAAAGTGATGTTTGGTTTTTCAATAAAATTGGGTTTTTACGAACTGATGCAGGCTCAAAAGAGGGTCATAAGAGCTAGCAGCAGAGGGTGAAAAAGGGGGTCTTCAGCACGGCACGTACCTATACCCTTTTCCAATGTCAGTGCCCCCACCCAGGGTGTCAAATACCTTTATTTCAAGTCCTTGGAGTCCATCAATATCCAATTCAGACACAGAGGCGAGTGGTATTCTAAAGTATTCCTCAATTTATTTTAATGTAACTATCATCACATATTAGGAAAAACATCATACATTTGTCACCCCAAGACTTCTTTGATTGAAAGTTTTGCAAATTTGTTACACAAACACTCACAATCCCCTCTTTTGGAACAATTTTTAGATCTCACTCATGTCGAGGAACTTTACTGCAGGACAGAAGAGGGCCAGCCGTACACATTTAATTAAATGTTGCCCCCCCCCCCCCCCCCCCCCCCCCCCCCGAAACCATTGGATTTTGCTGGGATTGTATTTTGGTACCTCAGAGCAGAGAGGTACCAAAATACAATCCCAGCATCTGCAAATTTCAGAAAGCATAAGGGTGTATGTAGAAAGATACCAGGCAGCACCTACACTCTAAGAAACATGGTCGTTTTGACCAAGAATGGCATCAATTATACACCCAACCTAAAAAATGGGTCAAATTATGATAGTGTAAGAAGTGTTAATACACTCTAAGAAAAAAGGGTTCCACTTAGAACCTTTTTCTGTCCTGTATGTAGAACCTTAAGAGTTCTGTAAAGAACTTAAAAGGTTTATAAAGAACCTTCAAAATTTAGGTAGGCCTAAAAAGAGTGAAAAACAGTGTTAACAGGGTTCTTGAAAAGTTTCTTTAGCCAAAAAATAATTATGTAAAACCAAAAATGATTAATGTTGTTAACACTGTTTTTCGCTCTTTTAAACTTTGTGATGAGCCAATGAAGAAAGTCCCTAGGCCTACTTTAATTATGAAGGCTCTTTATAGAACCTTTTAAAGTTCTTTATAGAACCTTTTAAAGTTCTTTATAGGTTCTACATACAGGACAGAAAAAAAAGTGTATATCAATGTTTTAATTAAAGTTTATAGGAAAAAATGCATGGTATGCCTTGGTGAGATAGATGCATGAAATAGATGATGCTTCAGTCCACATATTGACCATTTTACAAAAATAACCAACCCAGAAATTGAATCCATTCCTGCCATGCATGGATTCCATATAATGACAGGCAGGCAGGCGTGTTAGTACATATGATCCTATCATCACTATCAATTATTTTCATAGCATTCCACACCACCATGTAGACTATATTACAAAGAAAAGCATAAGACTAAGGAGGAACACACATGTACAGACTTTAATCATCTTTCTTGGTCTGTTCGTTTTGCTGCATATTGACGCCACAAACAAAAATGTTAAAAATCTTCAATTGGTAAACTGTAAAGTTCCAGTCTAGTGGGAATGAATCCTTGCTTTCTTATTTATATTCTATATTTATATTTTTTTATATTTTTTTATTTTTTTAAATTTTTATTTATAGTATTTATTTATTTATTTATTTATAGTATTAATTAATTGATATATATATATATATATATATATATATGATGAAAACAAGCAGTAAATTAAGAATTATTTATAATCGTCTCAGTAGTAACTGGCAGTTTCATGCACACCAACCACACAGGGTGGTGGCAATCTTCAGACTGAAGTACATCTAATTATAAAAATAGTCAACAGTAATAATATGGTAATACAGCATATCCAAGTTATTGACATACATAAGTGGAATATCAATAATCCATAATAGGTGTGAAAGTCATTCTCCAGATAGGATAATCCATTATGAGTTGTATAGGTGAAAAGTAAATCACAAGATTAGGTATAGGTAATCCCTGGGGTAATCACTAATCAGTCATAAAGATGGATCATAATAATGAAAAATGAAAAACAATAGTCAATAGAAAACAGGATGTGTGAGCTGGTAGTCTGGTAAATATGGCCATCCAGGAAAAAACATTACGTTACGCCAAAAGCATATTACGCTCTTCTTAGGAATTGAGCACTTTTGATACGGGCAATGCATCATTTTGGACAAAATGACCGTATGGGATTGTCCATGAAACTCAGAGTAGCGATAATATTCCGGAAGGTCTATACCTCTGAATTTTTATACGCTCTACCGTTTACGGTATTGAGCACTCTATTCAAATGTCGTAGTCTAACCAGAAATGGTTGTCAATAATAATTATATATATATATATAATTTTTTTTTTTTTTTTTTTTTTTTTTTTTTGTGAGTTCCTTTATGTATTTATATATTTATTTTATTTTTATTATTTATTTATTTATTTATTTATTTATTTATTTATTTATTTATTATTTAATTTATTATTATTTTCTTTGTTTTACATATCCATTTATTCATTTATTTACTAATTTTTGAGGGAGGGGAACGTTTGCAAATATTTGTTAATTATATGATTTCTAATTTTCTATGCTGTCTTGTGTTCTCGCTATTTTAACATCATACACATTTCAATTATTTCCAATGGCAGATGCACAGAGATTTCTTATGCCAGATCATCTCTGTCAACAGCGAGTGTCATCATCGCATTCCACAACGAGGCATGGTCTGTACTCATGAGGGCTGTGTATAGCGTGGTGAAGAGAACACCGGCAGAATTGTTAAAAGAAATTATTTTGGTTGATGATGCCAGTGATGGTAAGTTTCAAAGGTCCAATTTGTTTTTGATGAAAGGATTTGGGAACCACTTCCCTAATTCCACACACCTTGCACCAAAAACACCCCTAAATAGCAGCCAAATCCAAACAAATGAATAAATTAAAGGGACATTAAGTGGTGTTGAAAATTTTAAATGTTTTAAAATTTACTTCAGAATTCAAGGTGAACATTAAAAATTGCCATTATTGTTGTTTCTACTAACAAAAACACAGCAAAACTTGATTAAAACAATATCATCGCTATTTATTGAAAAACGCCCTCTATGCAAATATGGTTCGCGTTATGTATCACGCGTACTGCAGGGGAATACTGTCGGACGTAAAATGCTTGTCGCGGCTGTAAGAGCATTTTTGAATCAACGTTTTCTTGTACAAAGAGGGCTGATTTTTCTTAATCCTTATAGGTGTAAGTTCATACATGTAATACAATTATAAAAATATACTAATCCCAGTTTTTATCATAATTGAGGGCGCAGTCTCCAACACATCTCTTAGTGCCCCTTTAACTTTCTAAACTTAACTTGTTTAACATATTGTTTTGGTAAACTAAACTGAACTGCATAAAAACTATACTGAACAGAACAGATCAGAACAGAACGCACCCCAACCACAACACAATACAATACAACACAACCACAACGATATCAAACCAAAGCCAATCAACAAATTAAACAAAGCAAAACACATCAAAACACAACACAGCTCAACACAACACAACACAACCACAATGATATAAAACCAAAGCCTCTCAAAGTAAACAAAACAAAACACAACACAACACCGCTCAACACAACACAACTCAACCACAACTATAAACCAAAGCCTCTCAAAGTAAACAAAACAAAACACAACACAACACGGCTCAACACAACACAACTCAACCACAACTATAAACCAAAGCCTCTCAAAGTAAACAAAACCATATGAATTCCTTTCAAGGCAAATGGACCCTGTAAAAAAGCCCCAAAACGCGCTATAGTGGACATATCGATTGACTGCTCTTGAACAAACATAGCTATACACACAAGCAGACACGGTAGTAGGGACCGGTCCATTATTGTAAATAGGGGTTTTAATTCATGCGAGGTCATCTTCTTGATAGGATAGTATTGCTATCGCTCTATATCTACTTTCTGACTATTTAAAACATTGAACTATTGTACAGTTCGTACAACAATATATTATTTCGAGTTAAAGAAACTATGCCTTTTAACCAGGAACCAAGTCGCGACTCACATAGATTTACCCCCGCTTACATTGGTGTGGTCCAATTTGACCGGCGTGCTTCTCACGCATGTCGTAACAACCTTTTTAACATTTCACAGCGAATGTATCTCAATCACTTAAGGAGAGTTTTGGGTGGAGTTTTGCATTCAAAATATCACTAAATAATCCGTAATGTTTAAGCTACAATGTGATATAAAATTTATAATATATACTTGAAGAACCTAATCACAATTTGGCGAGAATAGCGGAGCAAAACAACAACAACTCTCGGAAAGTTTGAAGCGTTGATGGAGGGTGATAGTCTGCAAACAAGTCTTGTTGTGCGTGCGTATCCTTTGTTTATCCAGATATATAGCGGCTGTTGAAGCTTGTCAATAATGACGTCACACAACAAGACTTAGACAAGACTACGTGACTAACAAAACTCGCCCGTAGTATTTTGTAACACAGAATTTCATTGGATGGAATTTGCCGAGGGTTACCAGTGTCCAATCAAAATGGATTTAACACG
Source organism: Ophiura sarsii (assembly GCA_035610835.1). NCBI lineage: Eukaryota > Metazoa > Echinodermata > Ophiuroidea > Amphilepidida > Ophiuridae > Ophiura > Ophiura sarsii. The sequence goes on along the minus strand of CM069444.1, from coordinate 32,685,771 downwards.
AGGAGATAGCTGACAAAATTTCACAGAATGACTTCCTGGATTTAAGGAATCGGTATTTCTAGAACGAAACTACGGTAATTGGAAAATACACGGATGCACGCAAAACGGTAGTGTTTCACAGGAAATCGGCCTGATTTTGACCGAAAATAATAATGATTTTCTTCGATTTGCCGAATGTTAGAAGCACAATATTTCACTGAAATAAATATTTTCTGAAAGCACACAGTCTCAGTGACACTGTATTAATAGATTTAAGGGATATTGAGAGCAGTTATTTTACAATGACGAAAAATGTAAAATTTGAGCCTATTTCGACTGCTCGCTTCCATAGGCCTGTAGAGGTAAAATATCGTAATTGCGGCTAGTTCACCCAAGGAATCCATATGAAAACACAACACAACACGGCTCAACACTACACAGCTCAACACAACACAACACAACACAACTCAAACACAATGATATCAAACCAAAGTCAATCAAATAAAACACAACACAACACAGCACAACAAAACACAACACAATACAACAAATTACAACCACAACACAACTCAACCACAAAGATATCAAACCAAAGCCAACCAAATCAAACAAAACAAAACACATCAAAACACAACACAACACAACAATTATACACAACACAACCACAACACAACTCAACCACAACGATATCAAACCAAAGCCAACAAAATTAAACAAAACAAAACAAAACAAAACCAGTCATCAAAAATATAAATTTAAAAAAGGAAAGATTAAAAATTAAAATATCAATGCGGCAAAATGGTCCGTTATATTGACAATCTGCACATATAAGAACAAATCCATTCCAAGAAACATTGTATTTTTGTATTACATAAATGGTTATTCCACATATTTTGAAATACCCATAGAGGTCTTATTTTTGGCATAGGGATAATAGAGGATGTGGAACGAGGCCATGGAGGGGTAAAGTTCTGTTGGGCTTGGGGGAGGCATGCTTCCTCCCCCTATTTGGACAGCTACTGAGGGGAAGAGAAATGTGAAAGAACCGAAGAATGGCCAACATGTTTGAGCACCCAATAGGCCAAAATTATGATCTAATCATGTTCATGGGATTGAAATCCAAAATAAAATGCGATAATTTACTGCTCATATACATTTTTGAGAGTGATACAAATTGAAATCAACAAACATTTATTGTGTGTGTTTTTCACACACATTTTTCCTGTGAATGTTTTTGAATATCCCTATAGGAGAGATACAATCAAACAACCCCGTTTTTAGGTCATAACAACAGCATTTACGCTGCTTGGCACACACAGGATACAGGTTGCAGACCCATCGACATTTAATGTTTTATCTGATTTATACAACTAGCATTCTTGTTCCTTTTTGAGTGGAAAGGGAAATCTTTAGGCTAACCTTAGTCTGTCGCTATACAGGGTGAATCAAAAATATTTGACAGGTTCACAAAATATAAGTTCTGAGTCTATTGCTTCTTCTGCTAAAGTTACATATACGGTAGGATGAAATTTGAGCTTCCTAGCAATTTGAAATAGAAATATTAGTTCTCTTTGTTGATATTGGGTGCACTATACACTAAATAGGGTATCCCCTACCCTTAAGGACGGTGTTTAAAACTAAAATCGGAAAGTATGCATCACAAAATCCTCAATTAAAAAGACTTGACAGTAATACCATTGCGTACATGCCTATGATTTTTTATTGATTATGATAAATGGGACATCACCTACATGCACCCTGACTATAAACTGTGAATATCATCTAGGTAAATTTTGAGAGATCTTCCAAATTTGTGCTTTTTACTGGAAACATTGGCGATTACGACGACATTTCCAAGATCGTCAGAGAGGTAGTCAACTCCATGGCATATTTTGGAAAATCGAGCTGGTTCACCTACCTATTTTTTTCACTTTTTGGTGGGAAATGTGATCATCTTTAAGAAAAAAATGACTCTATGGTGTCTAATTTCGCAATTTAGTGGTCTAAAACAGAGTTTTATCAGTGTTTTTGTACATATCCCTATGGAGCTCTATTTAGTGGTGTGACCCCTATTTAGGGCTCCATCGATGTGGCCACCATTCTCACTCAATTTAGTCATGCTACAGAGTATATATACAGTCATTTGTTTTGTCTTAACTCCGGGGGGGGGGGGGGGGGGGGCACTCAACTTTTTTTTGGGTAGGGGTGTGCCGCCGAGGGTCTCAAAAAGGGGGGCTACAGAACTGAACTGAGTGGATTTTATGACGAAAAATAGGAGGAACTGATTTTTTTTCCAAAAAATAGGTCTTGAGAACTGGCCTATAGTTTAATTTTCGATTTATTTTGGTTTAAAAACGCTTTGGAACGCAAAATTTCGCGACTTTTGAATTTTCAATAAAATTGGGGTCTTAAGAACTGACGCAGGCTCAAAAGGGGGTCATAAGAACTAGCAGCAGAGGGTGAAAAAGGGGGTCTTCAGCGCGGCACATACCTATACCCTTTTCAAATGTCAGTGCCCCCCCCGGGTCTTAACTGTCATGACTGTGTAAATCCCATTGGAATTGTGAAAATATGGGTCAGCTTATACAAAACCTGTCATATTTTGCTGATTTTTCAGTGGATTGATTTCATATTTAAGAAGATGAACTATATTGTATTAAACATGTTAAATACACTTATCAAAACAACAACAATTTCATGATTCAATGCACACATCAAGGTCAAACGCCCTTTTCAATCCATACATCTTTTTTAGATTTACCCTGTATAGCGTAACGGTACAACACTATGATATTAGATTTAAAGAGGTTCTATTTAATAAAGTTCAATTTTTATAGGCCCCCACCCAAATTGGCCCACTTGTCCCCTAATCAGCTCAAGCCTCCTATTTATATGATGTCAAATAATTGAAAATGGTTAACTATTCTGATTTATGTCACCCAGCCATCGTATAGCTGTGTCGCCAAGTTGAAACCACTTACACATATTTATAGATATGCCACTTGTTGATGTTTAAAGTAGCTGGTCGAAATCCACATATACGTCAAGGTCAACGCATAGTTTGTCCAGGCAAAAAATATGTAACGAATGTGACAGAAGAAAGAAATTTGAACCATTGACAATTACCGTTGAACTCAGTGGAACTAAAATATTATGATTGTAGCAACCCTAAAAGACCTGTCTAACCACTGTTTTGACTATCTGTGGGCTAACCTTGATAGCTCTGGAATAAATCCCAAACTGTGACTGTATAAAGCCACAGATGATAAAGCATGCATATCATCTATATTAAGCACAGTGCAACATTGCTATTGAGCAGAAATTTCTATCCCATGAAATAATATGGATAAATATTTTTATTACAGATCTTCCCTATTCAACAAAATATGTATTAATTACACAGTCTATTTCATTTATTACAACTATTCTAAATCACCTTAACCCATCCAGGTCTCGTTTTGTTTCTCCATCCAAGCTGGACCTACCAAAATACCTGTCTAGCCACAATGTTTAACAAATAGGAAAATCAACACATTACAAGCATATCAAAACATTGGTCATTGTTTTGATTGTTTTAGGTTTGTCATTTGCGTGGCATATCTAGAGGTGGTTGGGCCATATGTCAATGTTTACAATTAAAACTACACCGGGTTGGGGAGACATAAATTCAATATTCAACATTCGGGCTTCGCCCTCATTGAATATCTGTAATATAGGCCTATGTCTAATTTTGGACCAAATTAAGATATTTCAGGCAATTTTGACATTAAAAGCCAAATTGTTGGTGCAAATGTGATCTCATATCCACTAAGTGCCCCCCCCCCCTATAACATTTCCTCTTTGCATTGGAAACAGTTCAATGTGGAGCAACATAATCATGGCCAACTTAGCTCTCAATATGTCACCACATTCAACTTCCCATGTGTATGGTGAAAAGGTCCTTGTGGGTTTGTGGAGGGATAAGCTCCATTAAATTCATTAATAATATCAATAAAAGTTGTATTTGACTTGGTGTTGACCTTCTGAATGAATGAACTCTTTACATAAAATGTCTCTAACATTATTTTCAACTGACGTCAACATGATTCTTAGTTTCCTGTTTTCGCACTAGTTCGAAATTTAGATTTGCAAAATATTTGATTATTTGATGTTTTAGGCCACGAAAAACACACCCTGTTCTACGGGCAAACGGACCACTTAGGTAGGGTCGGTCGGTCGGTCGGTTTTGTTGTTGTGTTTTCCAAAAAAAATATTGGGGCAATGTGCCGCCGAATCAGAAATTTGAGAGCTGGGGGGGGGGGGGGGCAAGAGCATGGTTGCATTATTACTTATGTACAAAATAAATCATAGTAATTGTAAAATACTTAAATGCACAGTCTACACGGGTTGATATTGGTTGAGACAAAGAATACTATTACTCCAGATGTAGCACTGAACCCAAATCCAACGCAAATTGTTATTGTGACATTCCACACTACTTACGAATGCAGCACAAGCCCCCGGGGGGGTACTCAGATTTGGTTTGGTCGGGGGTGTGCCGCTGGAGATTCAAAACTCCTACCCATTTCTAAAGGTGATTTTGGAAAAATTGGAACCCATTCTTAGGGGTTTTGCTTCATTTTAGACCAAATTTTCGCAAATTATCGGGAAAAAAGACCTAATTTTTGCAAATTTTCGTGAAAATAGACCCATGTCTAAGGATTTTTCAGTTGAAAAGCCTACCCATGGCTAAGGATGTCTCATGAAAAAAACGACCCACTGGAGTGGCACGTCCCCCCGTATGCCTTACATACATGAGTACCCCCCGGGCACAAGCCCTTGCGCATGAAACTGCTCTGGGTTGTGCCATGCGTTTTGCGTTTGGGTGGGGGCTGCGCAGTATTGAAAATATTCAGCAAACGTAACAGATCAAAAAGAGATCTGGCGCCTGTATGTGCATTAAAACGTTGCATGTAAAAGTTAAAATGAGAAACCGTACAAATACCCCAGATCACATGGTGACCATGTTCAAAGTCTGTTAGTGACCAGTGGTTTGTGATAACTATTTCAAAATAAAGAAAATTATGAATAATTAATAAATATATTTATTAATTATTTATTATTTTCTTAACCCTTACTCTACCCCCCCCCACTTTTTTCAGAATTTTTTCTTCAACATGGAAAATCGACCAAAATATCCCCCCCCCCCCCACTGCTATTTTAGCGGGCATTTAATTTCGCGAATTTGGAAAAATGTTACTGTTACTTTCAATGTAAGATTGTCAGTTTCACAGGTATTTAATTTCGCGAATCGGGGGGGGGGGGGGGGGGGGGGGGGGTGGGGGGGGGGGGGGGAAGGGGGAAGGGTGCAAGTAAAAATAGTAAAAATTACCAGCCCGAATGTAAACTTACCAGCCCAACAAATAATCATAAGATTTCTGACGAGATGAAAATAAAAGCTTATATTAAAATCTTGAACTCTTGAATCAGTGTTCCGTTTATTTGTCTGAATTGCCTAAAATTCTAATTACAGGGTGGTGCCCTGATATAATGGGCGACGCGTCCCAGATATCATGCCTGACGTATTTTTACCACCTAAATTATTACCAGCCAGCTGGGCGTGTATATATTTAAAGTTACCCGCCTGACTCAAAATTTACCCACTTGCCCGCAGGCGGGTACTATGTACAGCCCTGGTTCTAATGGGTCGCTTTTTTCGAAAAAAATCCCTAAACATGGGGTTTGATCTGTGCTGGAAAATCCCTAATAATAGGGTCACTTTTTACAAATGGGTCTTTTTTTGCAAAAAAAGTTAGGCCTACCTTTTTTCGCAAACATTTGCCAGATTTTGTCTATTTTCCCGTTAATTTGTGAAAATTGGGTCTATAATGAAGCAAAATCCTTAAAGATGGGTTCTGTTTTTTCCCAAAATCACCCCTAGAAATGAGTAGGGGTTTTGATTTTTTTTAAATTTCCAATGAGCTATTATAAGTTCTAAATAGCACAGGAATGAGATGTTCATTTCTAAATAGCACAAATTTAGTATGGGTAATTCAAGTTGAAGGAAGGGGATTTCCACCTCCCTCAACCGGAAAGTACGTTGCCAATTGTACGTGTGTAGACCTGACCAAGTTTACATATTACATGCAATGGGTAGCCTACCTCAAAGTTTTTGTTGAAATGCATTTCAATTATTTTTCCTTCCTACTCTAAGCTTAATAATCAGTGGTGGCGCCAGCATCTTAAAAAAAACCAATTTCAGTATTTAATTATTTTTTTAAGTATTAAGTAGTAAAATTAAGTATGATTAATTTGATATCCAAGTAATAATGCAATCATGTTCTATGTTTATACATCATTATAGCTGATATGATTAAAGTCATAAAGTAGCAAATGAAGTTTATTGAAAGTCGTTTTAAAGGTAAAAATCCTAATAAAAATAAACTAATTAAAGGTAGATGATCCGATTGCTGGCCCGATTTCAACTCGATGTTTTCTATTTTACATGAAAGGTCATCCTTAAAAAAGTCGTGTTCCAAAGTTTGAGTTGCATAGCTCTAATGGTTCTTATTTTAGACGCACAAGATGCTGTGAACTGTACCCATTGAGTAGTACACAAACTATACCGGTGGTTACCACCATTCGCGGTAATTCGACGTTATTTCATCGATTTCTCCGTAATTATACCGATTTAGGCCATCAAATTTCAGTATGATGATGAGAAAAATACGAGCTTTCATATGATATGAAAATCTCCGTATGTTTGAAATAATTCTGTGTTACGAAAATGTGATCGGGTCATCTACCTTTAAATATTCGTAAAATCTCAATTTGGGATGCGGGCGTCAACAGGAAACTCAAGATCAATTGTGAAGGGCCTAACCATCGATTTTCAGATACATGTCATCCGTGACAGAAAGCCACGATATTGATATCTGGGGGGGGGGGGGGGGGAGGGGGTACAAAGGCTACTGATATATTGATCGTATTGATACAAGTATCGATAAGGGAAATCCAAATGCATAGTGGGAATTACAAATCAAGAACCTTTTTTTACATCAAAAAGTAAGGTTTAGAAAACTTCATAAATTATAAGTCTGAAATTGACTAAAACTTTGCCATTGAGGGGTCTCATCATCAAATTTTGGGGACAAATATAACTGAATCATTTTTAAAAAGGGTAAAACAATCATCAGTACAAGAAACGTGTTATCAATTTTTACCCGGGGGAGGGGGAGGGGGGAGGGGGGAGGGGGAGGGGGGTACTCGCCTAAGACGGTATACGGGGGTGTGCCACTCTAATGGGTAGCATTTTGGGCACAAAATCCCTAAACATGGGGTATGATTTTGTGCTGGAAATCCCTAATAATGGGGTCACTTTTAACAAATGGGTCTATTTTCATGAATTGTTTGTCTTTTTTCGCGAAATTTGCAAAAATTAGGTCTATTTTCCCGATAATTTGCGAAAAATTGGTCTAAAATGAAGCAAAACCCCATCACCCCTAAAAATGGGTAAGGGTTTTGAATCCCCAGCGGCACATCCCCGACCAAACTAAATCCAAGTACCCCCCCCCCCCCCCCCGGGTTTTTACCAGGCCTTAATTCCACCTATACTAAAAATAATGATCACATATGAAGCCAAGATCCTGATAAATGTCACCATGTCACCCACATGTCACATGCTTGATCTTATAGCTTCATGGCCTGATTGAGGAAACACCTCCATGTACCATGTCCTTAGATGACCTTAGTCTCCCATTACAGTCTAGTCTTGATGCTGATTGATAGATGGATGGAAACCACATGGGAAAGATTACTTATGTCAACAAAATGACAAAAGGTTTGGGGGATGTGAAAGTGCTTGTTTACATGAGAGTGTTGCCTGATTGAAGGGATTAAAACTGTATTGATGGTGTTATTACAGTGACCAGTCAGTGGGTTAGAGACTATCTGACCAAAAACTCCCAACCTTGTTCTACAGGCAAACGGACCCATCAAGTAGTGTCGGGGTTAACCATGATAATTTTGGTGAAATTTCCATTTAAAAAAAATCATCAATCAATCAATCAATCAATCAATCAATCAATCAATCGACTATCCTTTAGTATACCCTACCACTGCATGTCTTCAATGGGGACTTTTAAAGAACGACCCATACATTTACACAGTGAGGAATACAAATGGTAGGGTATTCTAAAGCTTACCAAATCAATCAATCAATCAATCGATCTATCGATCGATCGATCGATCGATCTATCGATCGATCGATCAATCAATCAATCAATCAATCAATCAATCAATCAATCAATCAATCAATCAATCAATCAATCAATCAATCAATCAATCAATCAATCAATCAATCAATCAATCAATCAATCAATCAATCAATCAATCAATCAATCAATCAATCAATCAATCAATCAATCAAGTAAGTTTCCTTTTCTGGCAGGATATTATTTTACTATTAAATCAATTCAGTCATGTTTTAAAACAGTTTCGAAGAGTAAAAAAACATTTAACAATATTTTGGTGTATTTTCAGAAAGCAACATTTTGAAAAAAAGAAGTTTTCTGGCATTTCCAAAATTAAGGTCGGTATTTAATTGTACAGTAAAAGTAGAACAACCAAACTATTTTGTTGGTTTTCAAAATTAGGGTCGATCGATCGGAAGTGGACAATCAAAAGTTTGGCTAAATGAAACACCATTCGGTGAAAAATCAGTATTTCTCATTCCTCATTATCTCTGATATGTTTGTTTTATGAGTTCAGCTGCTCAGACAACATTAAACCATAAACGGTCTATGCATTAAAGGGACATTAAGTGGTGTTGAAAATTTCAAATGTTTAAAAATTTACTTCAGAATTCAAGATGAACATTAAAAATTGCCATTATTGTTGTTTCCACTAACAAAAACACAGCAAAACTTGATAAAACAATATCATCGCTATTTATTGAAAAACGCCCTCTATGCAAATATAGTTCGCGTTATGTATCACGCGTACTGCAGGGGAATACTGTCGGACGTAAAATGCTCGTCACGGCTGTACGAGCATTTTTGAATCGACGTTTTCTTGTACAAAGAGGGCTGATTTTTCTTAATCCTTATAGGTGTAAGTTCATACATGTAATACAATTATAAAAATATACTTATCCCAGTTTTTATCATAATTGAGGGCGCAGTCACTAACACATCTCTTAGTGCCCCTTTAACATAGCAAATGTTCCTTGATTGAGATCATGACCAAAATGTTATTAGAAACCCCATACATCACATGCCACAATTCTTATATTTATCAAAATGTATAACATTTTATTCATGTTTCAGATGATATGTTCAGCAAACTAAAGGTCATCCCACGCAAGGTCAGGTTAAAGGTCAGACAAGTTCATTCCACTATCAGACAAGGGGTGGCACAAGCTCAGATGCAAGGTGCAAAAATCGCTTTGGGTGACGTGATAGTGTTTATGGATCCTAAATGTGAGGTGAATAAAAATTGGTGAGCAAATGTTAACTAGTCTTTTCTTCTTTTTACACATTTCATGACGTACATTAAAGGGGCAGGAAGTAGTGTTGAAGAACTTTTTTAAAATTAATTTACTTCAGAATTCAAGATGAACATTGTTGTTCCGACTTACACTGAACACACCAAAACTTGATTAAAACAATACCATCGCTATTTATTGAACCTTTTCTTAAACACGCCCTCTATGTAAATATGGTTCACGTTATTTATCGCTGCTTACGGGCAAGGCTCAAGATAACAGTCTTCTTACCGGGGGCTACTTTTTTTCTTCAAAAGTAGTGCTCGGATCAGGGGATTTATTGAGAACCAGGAGCTTCTTTTAGTCTACCGGGAGCTAACCTTTTATTAAATCAAATACGCATAAGCGCAATTTGATGTTTTGGCCAATTGCTTCCCGAGCGCTGGTTTGGACAAAATATCAGTGCTCGGTTGTTTATTTTTCAGCATTACCGGGCGCTTTGGCAGAAGGACCGAGGGGTAAAAATCGCCCAGCGCCCGCTTATCTTGAGCCTTGTCTACGGTAAAATGCTGGTTACAGCTCAACCAGTACTTTTTGAATTAACGTTTTTTTGAACAAAGAGGGCTGATTTTTTCAAAATTTTCAAACATTTTCCAAAAATTTCAAAAAGCATTCAAAATGTTTCAAAAAAGTTTTGAGAAAAAAAAATGGATTGGTTGGCTGCATGTATTCTCTACATGTAGAACATATATCCCCCTTTGGCTAAAAAAGCCATCAGAACATCTTGTCACTTTTTGAAGATACTTTTACCGTGGTTAGCCCAATTACCCAATTGATCAGTGGCAGCACCAGCCAATTTGGGCTTTTGGGTCAAAATTGCCTGAAATTAGCTGAATTAGACATTTTAGAACACATTTAAGTAATTTTGACAATAAAACTCAACATTTTTGATTGTTTGGGGGACAAAATAGGGTGGGGCTTGAGCTGACTAGGGAGAGCAACTGGGGGAGGCAAATTATGTGACTGCCCCCCGGCCCCTCTAGTGCTGCCATTGTAATTGATATCAGTCAGGGCGAAAGGTTTTTAGTAAAATCAATCACAGTTTTGTATTACTGGCTTTCACTGTAACTGAAAGGTGTCACCACATGATAAGCCAGTATATGAATTTGATTTGAATCAGTCCCATACATGTATGTGCGGACGGTTTTCGATGACATAAACAACATCATATATAGTTAGGGCAAACAAGTAGCTGAGGGTCGTGGCTCAGTGGGTGGGACAACGGGCCGAAGTGCAGAGAGTTCCCGGATCGATTCCCGGCTGGTCCCCTTTGATTTAGTTGGTGTTTTCTCTTCCAAAACTGTGATTCTGGTTAAAAACCCAGTTAGGGGGTTAGGGTTAGGGTACTAGACTACTAGGTATATGCCTTTGGATAACCTAAAATATGGACAGTTTTATGACGTTTGGCATTGGTTATAACAGGATTGGCATATGTGCTCTTTCATTTTAACTCGCAGGTTAGAACCGTTATTAAGCGTAATCAATAAAGATCCAGCTGTCATGGTGTCGCCGGTTATTGATCGGATCGATCCCGATACATTTGAGTATCAATCCTCACCATTGTCCATTGGTATATTCACTTGGGATCTGACATTCAAATGGGCGGCCATGTCCAAAGCAGATCTGGCAGATAGAAGACAAAAGATTAAGCCATACAGGTAAGAAAGGTAAGGCCCCATTTTACCCCCTCGGAGGGGGTGGGGGTGGGGGCACACTTGTATACGGAGTGAATCCAACGTGTATAAAAAGCTAAAGTGACCAAAAACAAACAATTTGTTGAACATTTTTTGGAAATATTTAATTTTTGATTTTTTTTTAATTAAAAAAATTAAAAAATTAAATTTTGTTGGAAATGATAGGATTTTTTTTGAAAATTCACCAAAAACTTCACAAAATATTTGAGAAAGAAACCCAAACAACCGAGCAACCCTACCTGAGAGGTCAGTTTACCAATAGAACAGGGTTTTTTGTCGCCTAACTATTTTTAGTTTGGTTTATTTTATTTACATCAAACCATAGCTCTATATATCAATCTCTGTATTTTTTCAACAAAAAAGCTGATATTTGATGAAAATTTGATTATTTCCCAAAATGTTCTTTTATTTGGAGGAATGAGATTATTTAGGCCTACTGATCCCTGTGGGACTGAATGAAGTATATTTGATAAATAGGGAAATTAGTACCCATTGTCTAGAAAAGTCTATGGATATTGCAGTAGCATTGAAAAATAACATGCGAGATGACTCATTTAGCAATATGTGACGCGATCAAGAGAAATGAGTCGGATGTCGGGGAATCCCAAATTGAGATATGGCCAATTCAAAATGGCGGCTTACATAAGTTTTGATGGAAATTCATGTATACAATTTGACATAACTTTGGAACAAAACGTCGTATCGACATGAGGTTTTCAGTTTCTGAAAGCTCTAGGTGTCTTCTTTAAAACCGTATTAACAACTCATTTTCGACCAGGGTCGACATCCGACTCATTCCTCTTGATCGAGTCACATATATCCATTTCCTCTTTTATAGTAAGAGCTGTATGGCCTAAAACCTGTAGGTTTATTCACTACAAATGATGTAAATATTTTAAATCAAATGACTATGTGCTTCGATATTCTTGATTGCAATTGGTTAAATTTGATGCAACTTATCAGCAGCTTATCAATGTTCAACACTCAGCATTGATAACTTGAACAGCTCTCTAATTATTAGTCTCTATAAGTAGTGGTTGATAAGTGACAAAGTGGTGATGATAAGGAGATTACCAGCAACTTTCTCTATTGACACCCTATATCAATGGCTTACCAATAACTAACATTCTGTGTGTGAACTTTCCTTTTTTAAAACCTTATATATAGCTCACCAGTAATCAGTAGTAGCGTCTATGCCATCAGCAGAAAGTACCTCAACAGAGTAGGAGGATTGGATGTCGGCATGGATGGGACAATGGCAGCTCAAACGGCTGCAATGGAATTGTCACTGAAGGTATGTGCAGTGGGGGGATATTGTTTCTAGTATACAGGGTGGAAAACAGAATACTATGTAATGGGGGTCGTTTCTGAGGTGGCAAAAATCCTGGTTTCAGGTACTGTAAAAGTCAATATTTTCGCGAGAAGATATTTTCACGAAAATGGTCATAACAGGCATTTCGCGATTTTTTATTTACGCGATTTTCAACATTTGTGAACAAAACGGTTAATAATAATAATTTTGGCGGGTTTATATTTTCGCGGTTGAGGATTGATTCACGAAATTCGCGGAAATAAAAACCTCACGAAAATTTCTACTTTTACAGTAGTCAACTTCATAGTCCCGTTTCCTTTTCCTTGTTACTTTATGACCAACACTCTCTGACTAACTGGCCTATATAGCTCTTTTGTCCTCTATTTAGAATTCTTGAGTAGAACCAAAATGGGGTCTTCAGACACCTTACAGAACCTTTTTTGGTGTCTAGAACCTTTATAGGTTCTCCTAATGGTTATCAAAGGTTCAAGAGAGTGGTTCCTCATAACCTTCAAAAAAGGTTCTTCAAAAATTAAGAACCCTTTGGAGAACCTTTAATGGTTCCATAGAGACCAAAAATGGTTCTGCAAGGTGTCTGAAGAACCATTTGTTGATCCATTAAGAACTATTGAGGGTTCTAAATAGAGGACAGACTTAGAACCTTTTTTACTGGGAGTGTACCGATAGAGGGCTCACTTATTGTTACCGCTCCCATCCACCTGATCTCAGAAGGGAGAGGTTTGGCATGGTGAAGTAAGCTAAAGTGAGCCCTCTTTAGGTCAAAAGGGAAGTGAAACAGGGTGTTCGAGTAGATTAGGTTTTTCAGGTAGATAGCCTGATATGATCACAGGGTAGATCAACTGCTGATTTTTTGGTGGCCATGTATCGGTCAATGGCACAAATTCAAGCAACAAATTTGGAGGGATTGCCACCCCTACCCCCTCCCCCCCAATATCCTCATATCAAAACGTTTGGGGCCGTTCAAATAAACCACTAAACGCAAAATTTCTATTGTATAATTTCTATTGAAAACCCACCAAAAATCCTCCCAAAATTCTGGCCGTTTATACTTAAATTGTGATAAATAAAAAAATACAATTCGGAACACCCACAAATCGAGTTCCATGTGAAGCTAATAATATTCTCTTTCAAAATATATTATTATTAAGCACATGTATATTGTAGTATTACCGTAAATGATTTTTATCTGTGTCAAATTTCAGGGAAAACACGCGCTATTCTGTGCTTGCAAGCTCGCGTTACACAGAGTTTTTAGAAATTCGAGTCCTACACCGGGTTATTATGGACGCCTTAAAGGTCCCAAGAGGGCGGCCTAATGCCTGCAAATCGGGTTTGAGATGAAGCTAAATAAATTTCCTGGTTCCTCGTGCAAAAATTAATCTGATTGGATAATCAGGGCGACCGTAATTAACATTTAAATGGTCATATGGTAATTTATTGTAAACTGGCATTTCCCATATCTCCCGTATTGAGAACAAACGGTACTATGTACATGTATAGAGAATGTGTTTGAATAGTGTGGCCTTGTGCATTGTTGGGTAGTCGGGCGTTAAGTGCTTAGATAAATACAACCTGAAAGCAGGTTAAAGTCGGCATACATAAAGGTCCCTTAGAGCTCAAAACGTTTTGATATGCTGGCGGCCTGGCCATGCCACTGCGTTAGAAGACTCCCTTTTGCAATCTCCCCTGTTAAATAATAATAAATATACAAAAATTGACACCCGTAGGCCTTTTTGAAACTATAATTAGTTATGTAAAGTAGACTCAATTTTAAGATCCTAAAACTCATGTTGTTCCAAGCCCTAAGGGATTCTCCTCCCTTAAATTATGCGACAAATGCCTCCTTTTTTTCTACAAATTATCAAAAAATCTTATATCTCTTAATTCAGATATGGATGTGCAGAGGGCAAGTACAAGTGGTGCCATGTTCGCGAGTTGGTTGCATCGATGTGGCCCTAGCAGAAAGCGCCCTCAAACATATAGACGAATCAACGCAGAGACGCAACCGCGTGAGGATAGCGGAGGCCTGGATGGATGATTATGCCAAATATTTCTACACAGTACTACCACATGCTGCAGTAAGTTCATTCTAAAACCTTTTTTTTTATATACATGCGCAGTACTGTAAAGCATAAACATTTCGTGAATTACCAATAGGCCTAGTGGTCATTTTCCCGGAATGAACATTTGGTGATTGCAAAGTTCTGGCAGTCGTGGAATTTTCGATAGCATGAAAATTTCGCGAATTGGATCCAACCCAGCAAACACAGAACGTTTCCGCAACGTTGCACCTAGGTTGCAGTTAGGTTGCGTCATTTAAAACGTTTTAACAACGTTTTTATAACGTTACGGTTTGGTTGTGATTTGGTTGTTTTAAGTTGGTCCGTTGAAACGTGAGCAAAACGTTCTCTGAACGTTAAAGTTTAGTTCTAGTTTGGTTGTGGTTAGGTTGTCATTATAAACGTTCTTACAACGTTATTATGACGTTGCGGTTTGTTTGTTTTAGGTTGGTTCTTGGAAACGTGATTAAAACGTTCTCTGAACGTTGCATGTTGATCATCGGAAACGTTTACATAATGTTTTAACAACGTTGTAACACTCAAATAGTTGGTTGTTTTAGTTTAATCCTTTAAATGTGAAAAAGATGTTCCCTGAACGTTGTAGTTTAAGTTCTAGTTTGGTTGCACTAAGGTTCTGGTTAGGTTGTCATTAAAAACGTTCTTACAGCGTTATTATAACGTTGCGGGTTGTTTGTTTGAAGTACCAAATCACACCCAAACCGCAACGTTATATATAACGTTGTAGAAACGTTTTAATGACAACCTAACCACAACCTAAGTGCAACCAAACTAGAACTTAACTGCAACGTTCAGAGAACGTTTTGCTCACGTTTTAACGGACCAACCTAAAACAACCAAATCACACCCAAACCGCAACGTTATAATAACGTTGTAGAAACGTTTTAATGACAACCTAAGTGCAACCAAACTAGAACTTAACTGCAACGTTCAGAGAACGTTTTGCTCACGTTTCCATGGACCAACCTAAAACAACCAAATCACATCCAAGCCGCAACGTTATAATAACGTTGTAGATACGTTTTAATGACAACCTAACCACAACCTAAGTGCAACAAAACTAGAACTTAACTGCAACGTTCAGAGAACTTTTTGCTCACGTTTCCATTGACCAACCTAAAACAACCAAATCACACCCAAACCGCAACGTTATAATAACGTTGTAGAAACGTTTTAATGACAACCTAACCACAACCTAAGTGCAACCAAACTAGAACTTAACTGCAACGTTCAGGGAACGTTTTGCTCACGTTTCCATGGACCAACCTAAAACAACCAAATCACACCCAAACCGCAACGTTATAATAACGTTGTAGAAACGTTTTAATGACAACCTAACCACAACCTAAGTGCAACCAAACTAGAACTTGACTGCAACGTTCAGAAAACGTTTTGCTCACGTTTCCATGGACTAATTAAATAATGAATTACATTTTATTTAAAAAGGTTTATTACGAATCAAAATTTTAATACAATACAACTTGGCATTACAAATTTGATGTACTAATCTAGGCGTGTACAGGGTGACCCAAAAAATGTTAACACTCTGGGCACATAAAATATCTTAAAAGGACAGGAACACACGGGTCTAATCTAGATGTGTCGGCTTGGTCCAATTTGCATTAATTACAACTATGATTACGAACTTGTAAGAATGCTAAAAACATTATTGTGCAGTAATTCAAAAGTAACAATACCATTGCAACATTTAATCATAAGTTAGAATGTATCGATTATTGAATATAATTGAATCTTTTCATTCATTTATCCAACGATACAAGCAAGTTATAACAGGTGGTATTACCATTGACATTAATTGGATGGACCATTTCAACAAAGAGCATGAAATGTTTCAATTTCAATTTTAAAGACTGCTTTACTGACAGCTACCCATTGCACATGGAAAAAGAGTATAGAACTTGAACTCATGACAAAATACCTGTATAATTTATGTGGAATATATTTGTTTATGTCTTTTAAGCTTGAAAAGAATCGGGAGAATGCGTTGAAAAGAACAAAGAAGAGATTAACTGATGTGTGTGTGTGTGACTTAATCATGTTGTTTCTTGCTTCGTGTATTTTAAAAGCTTTACTTTATACTGAGAGGATTGGACCAAGACGATTTTGCTTCCTCATGTTTGCTGAAGCATATCTCCCGTTCTAAATAACCAATTGGAACGCAATAAAATGTAAATGAAAGCTTATTTACTCAGCTTTCATAATACATCAAGATAACACCCGTGTGTTCCTGTCCTGTTAAGATATCTTATGTGCCCAGAGTGTTAACATTTTTTGGGTCACCCTGTACAAATGAAATTGATTATAAATCAATTTATTTCTTTTTATTTCTTTCCTTATTTTTAAAATTTATTTAGGCCTATTAATTTTATTATCAGACGATTTTCACTTTCGCACGCTTAATTTTTCGCCGTAAACATGTAACTGTTTTACATCATTTTTTTAATCACTCACATCTGGCTTCATCACGACGTTCATATAACGTTTACACAACCAAATTATGTTACCTGGGCTGTAATCGCTAATTTGCATATTTTACCTGGCCTTACATGAGTCAAGTAAATTGTGGAAATAGCTCATTAGCATAATTTCAATGGTACAAAAATTAGCACCGGTGCTCGTTTGTAACCTTTAAATTATGGTAATGAGCTAATTTGCACCTTTTATTTATTTAAACCTATTTCTTTTTTAAATTTAAGTCGATACATACATTTAACAGCTTTTAACACCATAGAAAGTATTTTGACCTGTATACGTAAGTTCTCATATGTATAGCTAAAGGCAAGTCATTGTTCACTAATGCCATATACATTGTACATTGAGCAAGAACATAGTACACATGAAAAGGTCAATGCCCGCCCCCTCCCTCTGATAATACCACTACCGTTCCCTGGTTGCCATGGTGTAACTAACCGAATTTGATGAAAGTTTTTTACACGTTTGGGACAACGTTGTGAAAACGTTCAAGACTAACGTTCATACAACATAAAAATGTGTCGACAAATAAACGTTCTTCTAACGTTGGATCGCAACGTTCCATGAACGTTGTCACGACGTTCCGATAACATAATAAAGACAGTATAAAAACGTCATTTGGACGTAATGGTATAACTAACAGAATTTCAAGAAAGTTTTTTAAACGTTTAGGACGTTGTGATTACGTTGTGAAAACGTCCATTACTAACGTTAAAACAACGTAAAAATGTGTCGACAAATAAACGTTCTTCTAACGTTGGATCGCAACGTTCCATGAACGTTGTCACGACGTTCCGATAACGTAATAAAGACAGTATAAAAACGTCATTTGGACGTAATGGTATAACTAACAGAATTTCAAGAAAGTTTTTTAAACGTTTAGGACGTTGTGATAACGTTGTGAAAACGTTCATGACTAACGTTCATACAACGTAAAAATGTGTCGACAAATAAACGTTCTTCTAACGTTGGATCGCAACGTTCCATGAACGTTGTCACGACGTTCCGATAACGTAATAAAGACAGTATAAAAAGGTCATTTGGACGTAATGGTATAACTAACAGAATTTCAAGAAAGTTTTTTAAACGTTTAGGACGTTGTGATAACGTTGTGAAAACGTTCATGACTAACGTTCATACAACGTAAAAATGTGTCGACAAATAAACGTTCTCCTAACGTTGGATCACGTTCACAACGTTCTTTGAACTTTTAATCATAACGTTCCAAGAACGAAAGTGAAACCTTGCCACGACGTTCCAACAACGTAATATGGTTAGCTGGGAATTAGCGAAATTTTCATGCCCTCGCGAAATTCGCAACATTTTAATGCTTCACAGTAGTACATGTACTCCATATGGAATATTAGCCCGGCAAGAAAATCATTCAAAAACTTTTAAGTATCCATGCTTGTGTGTAAAACTGTGCGAAAAAAGGGTGGTTTGCGTCACATAATTTCACAAATGTGTATTCTTTGTGCAAACACCAAAAACTTTTTCGGTAGGGATTGCTTGAGATTTACCCCATTATAAGGCCTTTTCGCAAGATAAACTTGCTAGATCACCAGTGGCGTAGCTAGATTTTTCATATGGGGGGGGGGGGGGGGGGCAAAAAATAAAAGTGAACCAACAAGGACTCTGAGTCAGAAACTTAAGAGGGGTCGGCATCCTTGAAACCGACTCGAAAAATCAAGCTTGATAAACCAACAGTGCCAATTTCAACCGACACTACTCAAATATTAGTGGGGGGAATCACCCTCTCGCCCCCCCCCCCCCCTCACCCCTCTGGCTACGCCACTGACTATCATCCAGCTATTTTGTCGTTGTTTCCTTCACAGAATTCTTTTTATGGCAACATATCTCATCAGCTTCAGATACGAAGCCATCAGAAATGTCATCATTTTCAGTGGTATTTGGAGAATGTCTTTCCCAGTTTGTTAGCCATGGCTCACAACAAACTTATCTCCTGGGGAAAGGTAAGTTACGCCATTAGGTGCCTGAACGCCGATTTGGAGTTTCCCGCTACCCACCCGCGTCACTTTTTTTCACCTGCATCAACATTTTAAGATTGCCAAAAAAGTCATTATATTTATTTTCAAAACATTATTTTAGCGAGTTTTAGCAATTTCAAACATATTTTGCACTTTGTAAAATGCGAAACTGGGAACTAGTATAAGTAGGTTTTTTATTGTAAAATAACTTTCGTGAAGCCCCCCGTATCGATATGGGTTGATCAAACATGCATTTACATATCAATAATGAAATCTGATCAAATAATGAATAATGAATAATGAAAAAGTTGCCTCATCATTCAGCAAAGACAAAGTAACGGGAAACTTGTAATTGACTTTCATTAGCCTTATACCTACCATTGTGTTTGTCCATTTCTGATCTACCCTAATTTTGAATTTTTTTACTGTACAAATGAATATATACCCTAATTTTGGAAATACAAGAAAAAGTTGTGTTTTTTTGCTTCACTGTTTTAAAACATGAATAAAGTGATTTAATATAGGATTTACCGGGGAATTTTATCAACCAAATTAGCCTTCCAGTTTTCAAATACGACTAAATTGAATGATTGTCTATTTCAGGTCAGGTTCAGTCACAACCTTTGCCCCCCCCCCAGTCAGCTCAAGCCCCACCCCGAAATAAAATTTAAAAGGTTGTCACATGTCCAAACATTGATTTTTACACATTAGAAACAATGATTATATCGCACGGAAAGAGTGCCTTTGGAATTACAGCAAGGCTTGCGTTACCCCCCCCCCCCCTCGTCACCTAACAAAGGTCAAATTTTAATTTTGTTTTCTATACACTCAGGTTAGTAACAAGGGGACTTCACTCTGTCTTGATAGCAACAATGCAGTAGAAGGCAAACCGCTAGGTATATCTAAATGTCAGCCCTCAGGTAATACACAGGTAAATAAATGTTATTCGTAAAAGAAAATGATGTAGTCATTTGTATGAGTAACGTGTATGCATTGTAGGGGTTTCTTTCCGTCCTTATTTCCTTTCTTCCTTCCATCCCTTGACAACTACTGATTTAAATCCATACACTCTTAGTCTTAGTCCCGCCCCCTGTTACTCAACACAAAAGTTGGTATAAACCATGACTGTACTTCATTTTTTCAAAGTACCCCTTTGCAAGGATTTTTCAAAAATTTTACCCCCCCCCCCTTTTTTGGCAAAAACGAGGACAAAATTGGGGTGAATAATACCCCCTTTTTTGGTTTTCAACGACTATCATTTCAAACACCCTCTTTCAAAGACAATTTATACATACACTTTTTGCTCCCAACAGTAACAGGCGTTTATGGTCCGGCCTGTGTTATAAACTTATGAACCCCAAATGGTGTATTTGGGTTGTACACTCTAAGAAAAAAGGGAACTTCAGGGGTTCATGGCTGTCCCGTATATGGAACCCTTTATAGAACCTTTAAAGTTTCCAAAAAATTCCAAAAAGAACCTTTAAAGGTTCCAAAAAATTCCAAAAAAACCTTTAAAGGTTCAAAAAGAAAGAAAAATGTGTCTTTACAACCTTTATAAGGTTCTCTACAGAAGTTTTGGGGTTCTTTAAACTAAAAACCGGAGGGTTCCATAATCATGATAATACGGGACAGCCAAGAACCCATGAAGCACCCTTTTTTCCAAGAGTGCAATATCATGTTCTAATCAAATAATAAATCCATACTGTGATGTTTTTTGATTTTTCCTCTTCGTAAAATACCCCTTGTTTTGAATTTCTCGGAGACTAATTCATTGTGTGTGGATGTCATCACAGTATTAAACAAATCATGTTGGATTTTGGATTTTGTGGCCAGTGCAACTTCTAGAGTTGAGTTTTCTTTGATTACCTCATTTAGGTTGCTCAAGGAAGAAATTTAAAAGCCTTCTGTCAGGGGGAATGTCCCTGCCCCCCTCCTATGGTTATGCCAATGTTGAACGGGGTTTTGTTGGGTAAACGGTGATAGGGGTAGTGTTTTAATGATCCATAACCTCAAAACCTAATATTTGTAATACTTAGTCAACAATTTACACACATTTTTCAGATTTTTCATCTCACAAAAGATGGTGACCTAAGATGGGAGGAGTTATGCGTAGATGTATCCGACTATCGTCCCGGGCATAGGATAATGTTAGAGGGATGTCACGGCGTAGAAGGAAGCCAGGAATGGTGGCACATCAGGGTAAGTAGATCAGGTTGAACGATGGGATGAGTATGAGGTAGACCTAGATCTAGGTCTAATGGGGAGGAGTTATGTGAACTTAGTTATCAGACTAATCGTCCCTGGCATAGCATAATGTTGGAGAGATGTCACGGCCTAGAAGGAAGCCAGGAATAGAAAGATCAGCAGGTTGAAGGGTGGCATGAGGTAGGTTGGGGAGGAGTTATGTGAACTGATTTATCAGACTATTCAAATCATCCCGGGCATAAGATGATGCTGGAGAGATGTCATGGGGTAGGAGGAATGGTTGCATATCAGAGTAAGTATGATACAGGTTGAAGGGATAGCTAGGATGGGCCATGCATGGTGCTCAAATGATTTTTGGGTGGGGTGGGTTGGAGAGCTGTTGTGTAGATTTATCTGACTATCGCCCTTGGCATGCACAGGATAGCTGGAGGGATATGGCATATAGGAGGGATCCAGGAGTGATAACATAATAAGATATAGGTAGAAGGATCAGGTTGAAGGAATGGGTGGAGGCATATGGTAATTGTTGGGGCATAACCATAGGAGGGGGAGGGGTGCAGGGGTGTGGAGAAGTTGCACATAGATTTATCAGAATATCGTCTCGGGCATAGAATTATGCTGGAGGGATATGGCATGGTTTAGGAGTAAGTGTGGTGGCATATAGGGTAAGTAGAAATATCTGGTTGAAGGGTGCGGACGGGGCATGGTAGTCAATGGGCTGGGTGAGGATGTGCTGTCCAGGGGGAGTGGGGGGGGGGGGGGGGGGGCACTATTGGGAGATGTGTAGGCCTACTGCCCTGAATGTGCCTTTCTTCAACTCCTTTGCTAGCTCTTATTTTCCAGTCTGGTTTAGTTATCCATTTTCTCTACATATAAACAATCAGGATAATTTTGCATTCTAAAGAGGCAAATAATTTATTGAAATTTGAAAAACAAATTCTTGTGAGATTGTTTTCGCCCATATCAAAACCAGGGGGTTACTCGCTTAAGCCGGTATACGGGGGTGTGCCGCTCTAATGGGTAGCTTTTTTGGCACAAAATCCCTAAACATGGGGTATGATTTTGTGCTGAAAATCCCTAATAATGGGGTCACTTTTTACAAATGGGTCTATTTTCGCGAAATTTCTATCTATTTTCAAGAAAATTTGCAAAAAATAGGTATATTTTCCCGATAATTTGCAAAAAATAGGTCTATTTTCCCGCTTAATTTGCGAAAATGTTGGTCTAAAATGAAGCAAAACCCCTAAAAATGGGTACCGATTTTACCAAAATCACCCCTAAAAATGGGTATGGGTTTTGAATCTCCAGCGGCACACCCCCGACCAAACCAAATCCGAGTACCCCCCCCCCCCCGAGTATCAAAATAAAGGTTTGTCCACCTTAACCCACCTGCACCCACTTTTGAAGCTTTTTGAATTGCCCGACATATTTACAGTTTTAGAGGAAAACTGATCCGAATCTGGGATATTTCAATGGAAAGGGATATTAGGTCATAAACTGTGATGAGGAAGGAATATAACACTGTCTAAATAAAGGAGTATGATATACAAGTTTGAACTGCAATAGGAAACTTCACATTCATTTTCATTAGTGTCAACTTAATGTGACCATTTCCTTCCTTGTGCACTGATTACATAATCCCACACTGTGTTTCATTACACTTTTCTATGATTAGATTGGGAAACGTAAATTATAGATGGTGACCTATTTATCGGATACCTGATATCATGACATATCAAGCAATTTAGTGTAACATTGTTTATGATTCATACTGAAACAGGAAACTTTGTGAACATGATTTTGTTAAAGTACAGGGTGTCCCAAAAGTTTCAATACCTTTTCAAAGCTTTATATGTCGCTGATAAAATATTTTATAGAATAAAATTGAAAACATATTTGGATGGAGAACACCTGTAGAATTATTTTGATACCCAACTTACCATAACAGCTGTATGTATTGTCAAAGTACAGAAGAACATTTTCTGAACAGTTAAAGGCACTTTCAAATAATTGCGTAGTATAAGGGACCGTTCATAAATACTTTGGTGTTGGGGGGGGGGGGGGGCTGGATAATTTCATTTTTGGTATATCAAAACTTTTTTGACCCCCCCCCCTCGCAATGCCACAAACTTTTTTGACCCCCCTGTATAACTGCCTGCACCTGAAACTTTCTTGTCCCCCCCCCCCCCCCCCCGTTCATTGTTATCAAGTTCAGAGAACATGATATGTTATCTTTTATGGTATTTTTTACAGAATTTGACCGTGTATCATATTCTGTTTTGATGGACGCATCACATCTAGGAGGGCAGGTTGTAGAATCTAGAGTGAATCAGAACTCCCATTGCGGGTATCTTTGGTTAAGTGCCATGGTCTTTAATCCCCTGAATAACTTCACATATTTATGCACGGATCTCTCTCTGTTCATGAAACCAATTAGGATGCTCCCTCCAATTATATATCCTGGTTTTGAATACAATGTGCGTGCAATTGTTGTCTGCTATTGATATGAATTTGGCCTTCATTATTTTTTAGCTGGGGGCTATTACATGAACATAGGTCCATGGACATATTGGCTTGTAGCGCGCCAACAAAATTACCTATTTTTACTTTGATTTATGAACGTTCTGTAAATAATGTGCATACAGGTAAAGCAGGGGTTTGGGGGCAGAGCCCCCAGAAATTTTTGGAAACTAATAAGTATTTAAACTTTTTAACCCCCCCCCCCCTCTGTTGGGGTTCTCAAAAACTTTTTTGACCCCCCCACCTTTGCAGAGTATCAAAACTTTTTGGGCCCCCCTATAATTATCCAGTCCCCCCCCCCCCACCAAAGTATTTATGAACGCTCCCTAATGAGCTCATGTAATGAATTGAAGGGAGGGGTACGGGAGAGATGTAGTAAAGAAATAGGTTTTTCATTGTGGACGAATAAGTGAAAGCCTATTTTGCAAAAGCCACATGAATGGAATGTGAGGAACTTACAGCACTTGGTGTCATCTACACACACCTGACATCCTGAAAGTTGAACAAATGTATAGTATTGCGAGTTATGTGACCAAAACGCTTAGCATGTATTATATATTAGAGGCCGAGGAGACAAGGTATCAAAATAATGTTACAAGTTTTCTCTGCCCAAATTAATATGTTTTCAATTTTATACTGCAAATTATTTTACCAGAGATATATTTAAAAGTTTTAAAAAGGCACCTACATTTTTGGGACACCCTGTATGTTGCATGTACGATATTCAACATTCTGGGTGACGGTATGGGGATGGGGGATTAGTTTCGTTGAGTAGGAACTTGCCTCTGGGCAAAGCCTTAGGTAGGATTTTGGAAAGTGGGAGTGTAAAAAAAAAAGTTGGGAGTGTAAACCTTTACCTGTAATAAGTTTGTTTTGTCCGTGCTCAGAGCGCACGGCGCGAACGCGCAGCGCGAAGCATTTACGGCTGGGGTCCAGGGCCCTCAAGCTATAGGTATTTTGATGCTCTCAAGTGCAATTTACCACTAAATCTGCATCTCATTTCACATTGTGAAGAGAAAATTATTCCCACTTTTTTCTAGCTTTTTTCAGATTTTGCTACAAACACAATGGATGCAGTGTAATGTTGTATAATGTTGAGGTTGCTCACTTTACACTCTGGGTTTAGGAAGTCCCATATTGAAATCTTCCACCTATTTTAAATCAATATTACATTAACACTAATCAGCATGTTAACAGCGATTTTATTTGAAAATAATAGAATTTTACTGCTTTCTGCTATACAAGCTTGAATTTTGAATAGCAATTTTCCAACCCCTCTCCCCCAACCCAACAACAACACAAAAACACCCCAGCAACAAACACCCAAATTCAGTTCTTGTTTTTGTACCTCAAATAGATCAGGTATAGAGCCAATAAAATGAATGCACCAGATCCCAGGGAATCCGGATGATTACAGTTATTTGTGAAAAAGTGCTGGAATTAAGAGCTCATATAACTCAATAATGGGGTGTCCTATGAAGAAACAGTATAGCTCATGTGATAGTACTCTTTAAAATACAGCTTTCCTGAACAATTTGGCCAGGGCTTCGCCATCTGACCATGATGCCCATGGAAGGAACTGTCCACAGATTAGATTAGAGCAAATAAAATAAATACACCAGTTCCCAGGGAATCAGGATGATTATGAACAGTTATTTGTGAAAAAAGTGCTTAAATTAAGAGCTCATAACTCCATAACGAAGTGTCGTATAAAGAAATGGTGCAGCCCCTGGGATAGCACTCTTTAAAATACAGCTTTCCTGACAAATTTGGCCAGGGCTTCGCCGTCTGACAGCCCCATGGAAGGAACTGTCCACAGAGGTAACAAAGGCCCAAATAATTGTCTGTTGTCAATTGTTTTTCTGGTTATAAGCATTTATATTTGAGTTGTACATGTATTGTAAAGGGTTCAACAAAAGAAAGTATACCACTTTGTTTATGTCATTTTGAGTAACATTCAATTTTGTTTTGACCAAACAGGCTAGATAGGCATTTAGATGAATCTTTTAGGCATAATTTGGTACCAAATTTGCCCTCTAACAACAAAGATAAACCATGATTAGCACCATTTAAAGAAAAATATCCCATTTTCAAAAGTCGCATTTCCAATACACAGCACGAGAAGAAAGGACCAATTGGGGTCTCTCGGGGTGTGTGTATTAGCAAGGATTGACGGGGCTATCGATCGCACGGTGCAAAATGCGTTGGGTCTTACGACATTGTACATGTTGTGTGTGTTAACAATTGGTCTTTTTTTCTCGTGCTGTGTATTTGAAATGCGACTTTTGAAAATGGGATATTTTTCTTTAATGGTGCTAATCATGGTTTATCTTTGTTGTTAGGGGGCAAATTTGGTATCAAATTATGCCTAAAAGATTCATCTAAATGCCTATCTAGACTGTTTGGTCAAAACAAAATTGAATGTTACTCAAAATGACATAAACAAAGTGGTATACTTTCTTTTGTTGAACCCTTTATATGCATTATTTTGTCAACCCACCCCTCCTTATTCACCACATCCCACCCCAACCCCCAACACCTATTTATTGAGCATGGAACCCGAAAATGACACTTGGTACCAGTACCACCAAACATGGTCATTTTGTCAACCTACCCCTCATTTACCATACCCAAGTCCCCAGCCCCTCCCTCTTGAGACAATCTTGATATTCAACTAAAGTACAGGGTTCCTTACACTTTTAACTTTCCATAAAAATCAGCTGGGTGTTTTTTAGGTATTCGGTAAAACACCCCTGAAACTGTCACCATTTAAAATCTCCAGTCACATACCTCCATCATAAAATAATTTGAATACCATTATAAATGTAAATAAAATCCTATCTCTTGAGACAATCCCCATGCCCCTCTCTCATCGAGACAGTATCCCATTCTTCTCCCTCTAGAGACAATCTCCCTCTATCCCTCCCTCGATAGAGTCTCAATCTCCACTGTCCGGACAGGGGTCAGACCCCCACCCTTTTTATTTTGGAATGTTCATTAACTTCATACCCCACCCTTTATAGAACTATTTTTCTGAACAGTTTTTTGTGCAGTACCGCTTGCGGTACTGCACAACTCCGCTTGCATTCCCGCAAAGCGGGAATGCAAGGCCCGCTTGGTGTCTCCGCTTGCGGATATGCACACATTTATTGGCATTGCCGCAAGCGGACCAAACACCCGCTTGCGGGGATACAACTACCCGCTTGCGGGGTTACCATTATTTGTTCACATCTCCGCGATATTGATTCATTATAATGCTCCTCGGTATTCATGTTTGCATTCATTTTACCAAGCGTTCTCCAATATTACAAAACTGATAGGCCTACTTCAAATACATACAAACACCACATCCGAAGATGAAATTAAGGGTTACGCATCACATACCAACATATTATAGAGGATCGCATAGGCGATTCAATAGGGAACTTGACCAATTTAAATAATAATATTAATAGTAGGCCTATAATATTTAAATATCTGTATTCCATTGGGTATATACCCGGGGGTATATAGGCCTGTGTGATATAGTTTTTGTGCGGGAGACAAAACATTTCTATTCTGTGACCATGGTGACTATTCACCTGCATGACCACTTAACCTCCTCTTAAGCTATGAAACACTATTGTCTATTCAACCTATTGAAATAAAATTGGCTGCGTAATTACAATCAATAGGCCTACAGGAGACAACATTTCTATTATGTGACAATGGTGAGTGGTGACTATACACCTGAATAAATGACCCCTTAAGTTGTGGATTACTATGGAAGCTGTGAAACACTGTCTTTTATGTCTATTCAGCCTATTGAAATAAAATTTGACTGTGTTGTAAGAACACATCCTGTCGTCTATTGAAATACAACTTGGCGTGTAATTACAATCAATACAACCACGTGATAATTTTGTTCTGATAAATCGATAGACATGTTGTTATTTTCTCCTGACCAAAGTAAAAGAAGAGGGATTATCTTTTTTATTATATCATGCTACCCTTAAATTTCCCAGGGACCGATAATTATAAAAATAAATCAGCTTTTGTATTTATATAACATCGTATTATTTGTCAACCAACATCATAATAACCCCTATTTTTACCTCTATGTTGTTCAAAGCTCATGCAAAGGTTCAGGAAAAATTGTTACAACATTTGGCTCATGTTTATTATGAAAAAATTCTACTTTTCTTACCCCCAAAATGGTAACACGTGTTACCGGAGCAACGCTTTTTTGAAAATATTTACTTTATTGATTTGGTTTTAATTTACGCCACTTATAATTTTAATTCTACTAGTTAGGCCATATTTAAAAATAGTTAAACAATTAGATAAATTCATAACACCACTCTACAATAGGCCATCAAAATGTCGTAACGCGTGTTACCAAACTCATATTCAGGAAAAAGTGCTAAAACCTTAAATTTTTCAAGTGTTATTTATCACTATTTATGGTTAATATGTTAGTTCAATTGCCAAAGTCAAAATTAATTTTAATTTATAAATATAATAAAGAATCTAAGGCTAGTAAATTATGGCTGGACAAAGTGTAACGCGTGTTACCGTAACATGTGTTACCGACTATTTTGCATTTTACAAAAAAGTGAGAACTTTAATTCTTGTTATTCCCCCCCCCCCCCTATTACGTGAAATTCACGAGGTGACTGACTTGGGAAAATTTTGGGGCAACCTTTTACGAAAATTTTAGGCAAAAGTGTCTGACGGCCCTGTATCATGAGTTGAAAAATGGAATTGTGAGTTATGTGACCATGTAAAGCCTCAGTTATGGGTCAAGTATTAGTTTTCTCTATCCAAGTATAATATGTTTTTAGCTTTGAACTGCAAATTCTTTCAACATACGTGTATGTATTACTATATACAACGTTTTAAAAATGTATCGAAACAACTTTTGGGGCACCCTGTTCTTTGCAAAGAATAGATCAGTCCGTGGATATTATTAATCATGACAGGTTATCAATATAGGCCTACATGACACGCGCCGACAATTTAGGATATCAATACATGGATTAGGATTAGGAGACACATTGCAAAGATCACAAATGTCAATTTGTTTATTTAAACTTGGATTATTATTTCGTATTATGAACAGATTATAGATATGACACGCGCCGAAAATTTAGGATATCAATACGTGGATTATGATTAAGAGACACTTTAAATCGCAATGTGTCAATTTGTTTATTTGTATACTTGGATTATGATTAGTCTGTCAATAGATGTTACAGGCCGAAAAAAGTATCAATGCATGGATTATGATTAAGAAAACTTTGTAAAGATCGTGATGTAATGTGTCAATTTGTTAATAAATGAAAAGGTGGACTAAAAATGCTTCACTTATAGGCCATGAACAAAATAAATCCTG
This sequence comes from Ophiura sarsii, assembly GCA_035610835.1. Lineage (NCBI taxonomy): Eukaryota > Metazoa > Echinodermata > Ophiuroidea > Amphilepidida > Ophiuridae > Ophiura > Ophiura sarsii. Next base: position 32,656,584 of record CM069444.1, on the reverse strand, counting down.
TTCTACGGGCAAGCGGACCGCTCAGGTTGGGTCAGTCGGTCGGGTTTTTTCTTTCCTTTTTTCTTTTTCCCGCATCAAAATGAACGTATGTCGCCGTAATTAGATATGCCAACAACAATATTTGTGTCGGTATTCATATTTGCATGTGACATTTTTTTCACGATTTCAAAAAAAAATGGGTCGGGCCTGTAGAAACTGGGTTTCTTTTTTTCGTCGCCCTATCACAATTTTGGCAAAGTTTAAGTTGACATGGATTAAAAAGCTCGCGGATTCAGAATATAACACATGAACAAATATTCCTATTTCTTTATTGAAAAAAAAAAGACATGGTTGAAGTTAAATATTTTCAAATGCCGAGTTTTTAGAATACCGCAATTTTGAAACCCCAAAATACAGAAACTATTAACGAAATAGAAAACTGGGAGATATGATATGGAATATTGAGTGTAGTTTGAGCAAAGGTATAATACATTACTTTAAGGAATTGATAATATTAGTTATCCCCTGTTTGTTCATGCAATACGAAAAGATATTAATGTTTTGGGTTCGTATCACATGAGGCCGAAGGCCGAATGTGATACGAACCCAAAACATTAATATTTTTCGTATTGCATGAGAACAAACAGGGGATAACGAATTTATCATTCAGTAGGCATGAATTTAGGTAAACAAATGTTAGAGTGCATGATGAAGAAGACAAAAATCAAAACAAAAAAAAACGAAAAAATTGTCCAAAAAATGTTAACAAAATATCTAGAATTTTATTTTTTTCTCCAAAATTTTGAAAAATAAAAATAAAATCAAACAAATAAGTTCAACAAATTTTTTTTCTAGATTTTTTTTTTTTTTAGAAATTGATTTTTTTTTCTCCAAAATTTTGAAAAATCAAAAAAAATCAAAAAAATAATGTCAAAAAAAAAAAAAATCTAGAATTTTTTTTCCTCAACAAAATTTGAAAAAAAAAAAAATCCTTGAAAATGTCCGAACATGTTGTTGTTGGTTTTGTTGTTTTTCAGAAAATTTGAAAACAAATGGGTCAGTTGGAGCTTACCTATTTGTTGGCATCTTTGTTTTCAGCGGCTCAGTGTACAATGTAATCATAATAAGCGTGACAAATCGCTCTGTTACAGAGCTGTATGATACGACTTTTTCGTATCATATGGCAATGATTTCGTATCATATAGAGAGTTTCACATCATAAAGAGATTGGGATGATACGGAAATATTCTCTTTGGCTATTAACCAATGAAATTACAGTATTCATGTCTACTGAATGATAAGATAAAGAATATAGGTATTATTTATGTATCACAATTATTCAAAGATAGGGAAGTTCGGGGATTGTAATCTTCTATTAAATGAATATTATGTGATCTTTTCCAGGGGGCGCCCTCTGTCCATGATTTGTTTTTAGAAAGTATATTTTCTTGCAGAGTTACATTTCTATCACATTGCATAACATGTGTATATCTATTTGATAAATGAAGTCTGATTATGATCCGATGGCGAACTTGCCCCGGCCTATGGGCATGATACACTGTCTTGATTTCCTACTTATCACTTTACACTAAGGTTTAGGGTATTGAAATTGTGGTCGTACGTAGCCAAGATACCAATCTTTTTTTTAATCTTTCATAGGTCGGTCCAATCATTCTTTAAAACTGACGTCTCGAACCCATTTCAAATGAAAACGGGCAAACACTCCCCACTCTCCCCTAGTGGTGAAATGTTTACATTTGATGAAATAAAATTAGTTTTGTTCATAAAGCTAATTGCATACAATACATAGCTGTAAGCATGCGATACCTATAGGCCTACGTTTGTGGTAAAATAAAAGAGGCGTTAAATCGGATCGACGATATGACATAAATAACCAGCTTATTTTAGGGGCCTATAATTATCCTTTTAGCTGCAAGTTACAAATGTAATGATTCAGCATAATTATAATAACTGTGATATCTGTATGATGCACATTGAAATATTCGGTATTGCAATGTGTAATTTAGTATTTTGAATGATTTGATTTGAAACTTATATTAAAGGAATATTATGTGATCTCTTCCAAGGGGCGCCCTCTATCCATGATTTTTTTTAGAAAGTAGATTTTCTTGCAGATTTACATTTTTGATCATAAATCCCCCTATAGGCCTACTATATCCCGAGTCACAGAGCGATACGATTCCTAATTACTTAAACATCATGGTTTTTAGGGGTTGAAAGTAGATTGTTCGCTAGCTAGTTTATTTTCATTCTAAAAACATAATTTTGTAATTAGGAATGGTATCGCTCTATATTCATGATTTATGATCAGAAATGTAGGCTGCAAGGAAATCTGAAATCTGCTTCCAATTTTTTTCCAGGATTGAGGGCGTGTCCCCTGGAAAAGATCACATAATATACATGTAAGATTAAATATGTAAGGGTGCGTTCGTTACTAAGGAAGCAAAGATGTATTTATATTGTTGAAAATTACGTAAAAAAATACAGGGCGAGTAAATAAAAAGTGTACTCAACTTTGAGATTTTATATCTTAGTAAATCTGTCTAAAAAATGCACAGATTATTTATTGAGGCAGACGTAGACGGCTCAAATGATATTATTTTTGTTGAAATTTGTCGTGGTACTTTTGCGTAAAAATGAACATTTTCAATAAATCGAACACGATTTGCGATATTTTGATTTATAAGATCTATTGTATTTCACTATTGAAAACGGTCCACACTCTCCGAGCTGAATCCGACTATCACAAAAACCAGAATGTTTGTTGTTGTTGTTGCTAAATGCAACTATTTTGTCATTATATCGCATTTAATGTTTGAGAAAATATCTGAGAATGTTGATTTGTCTTGTTAGTTAGCTATTATGTATCATACATTTGTATATGAATCCACTTGTTAAATGCATATTATGTCATCTTTTCCATGGCCGCCCTCTATTCATGATTTATTGCAGATTTACATTTCTGATCATAAATTCATAAATCAAAAATATATTCTGAGTTTCAGAGCGATACGGTTCCTGATTGTGGTTTTAGAGTGAATTTAGAATGAAAAATAAGTTGTCGCCGTATACATTGGTTGCCTTCATATTCTGATAACAAAAATGTCTTAAACAATTTTTACTTTGAGTACACTTTGTTCACCTTGACCAGGGGCGGAGCCAGAGATTGAATTTACCGGGGGGCTGAAAAGAAGATGAAAAATCTTGAATTTTGTGTTGGTGGACTATCCAATGCGGTGCACAGCACCACCCTCCGAGCTCTGCTCGGACAGGGGGGGAGTCTGAGGGGGGATGTGCCCCCCTGAGAAGTAGAAAAAATTTCAATTTTCGAACTCATTTGGTGCGATCTGGTGTATACTTTTGACCAAAATTTTATTGAAAAGCCACCTCTTCATTTCCATAAAATATTTTGTTTTTTATCAATACACGAAAGAAGTTGAGCATATTACTGATATATTTTCTTGAATTAGGTTTAAAAGGTCGAACAGGGGGAGTCTGAGGGGGGATGTGGCCCCTCAGAAGTAGAATTTTTTTCAATTTTCGAACTCATTTGGTGCGATCTGGTGTATACTTTTGACCAACATTTTATTGAAAAGCCACCTCTTCATTTCCATAAAATATTTTGGTTTTTTATCAATACACGAAAGAAGGTGAGCATATGACTGATATATTTTCTTGAATTAGGTTTAAAAGGTCGAACAGGGGGAGTCTGAGGGGGGATGTGCCCCCCTCAGTAGTAGAATTTTTTTCAATTTTCGAACTCATTTGGTGCGATCTGGTGTATACTTTTGACCAACATTTTATTGAAAAGCCACCTCTTCATTTCCATAAAATATTTTGGTTTTTTATCAATACACGAAAGAAGGTGAGCATATAACTGATATATTTTCTTGAATTAGGTTTAAAAGGTCGAACAGGGGGAGTCTGAGGGAGGATGTGCCCCCCTCAGAAGTAGAATTTTTTTCCATTTTCGAACTCATTTGGTGCGATCTGGTGTATACTTTTGACCAACATTTTATTGAAAAGCCACCTCTTCATTTCCATTTAATATTTTGTTTTTTATCAATACACACGAAAGAAGTTGAGCATAACTGATATATTTTCTTGATTTAAATATACATGGTTTAAAGGTCGAACAGGGGGTGTCTGAGGGGGGATGTGCCCCCCTCAGAAGTAAAATAAAATAAAATTTTAAAAATCATTTGGTGCGATCTGGTGTATACTTTTGACCAACATTTTATTAAAAAGCCACCTCTTCATTTCCAATAAATATTTTGGTTTTTTTCAATACACGAAAGAAGTTGAGCATAACTGATATATATTCTTGATTTAAATACACATGGTTTAAAAGTTCGAACAGGGGCAGGCGCGTACCGCGGAATGTGAGCCGGGGGGGGGGGGAGGGCAAGTATATATGTCGTCCCGACAGAAATGTTCGTAAATGGTTGCCCCAAATTTTGACCCAGTCAGTCACCTCGTGAATTTCACGTAAGGGGGGGGGGGGGGGGGGGGGGAAGGGTCAAGTCAAATAATGCCAAAACCTCAGTGTTTTGTGGCATAGGTCCTATTTTTTTTTTCTTTGCAAATTTAGCGTCCCGGTATTTGGAGTCAGGGGGGGGGCGGGGGCAACTTGCCCCCTGCCCCCCCCCCCCCCCCCCGGTCGGTACGCCACTGAACAGGGGGAGTCTGGACTCAGAAGTAGAAACATTTTCAATTTTTGAACTCATTTGCTGCGATCTGGTTATTTTATTCACCAATCCGTCGATCAATTAAAGGCTCTTTCTCCCTTTCTCTTCCCCTTCCCCCTTTTTTTTCCCTCTCTCTTTTCCCCCTTTTTTTTTGGTCGATTTTTTTACCGGGGGGCGCGCGCCCCCTCCGCCCCCCCCCTGGATCCGCGCCTGTTGACTGGGATACTGATAATTTTAATAATGTTGACTCACTATATGGGATAGTTGGAAATTAAAAGTTTTGAATGCTGCTGGTGGGATAAAGATATTACTGCTTGTAAGTTACATAGACAATGGTGTAAAGGTGATAAGAGGGCTACTATTGAAGGGGATAAGCTTTGGAGTGATTACCAAGTCAAACGTCATATAGCTAAATTCCTAATCAAGGATAAGATTATGCAAATGCGTATTGATAGGTCTATTCAAATTGCTCAATAGGGTGGTCCTCTTTGTTGTAAGTTCTGGCAATAACTCAGGGGTAGGCAACCTAAACAGGATGTTCATTGTCTTAAGGGGCCAGGGGGTAATAATAATAATAGGGCCTATTTGATAAAATGAAACAATAAGTTTTGCAATATTGGAGAACGCTTGGTAAAATGAATGTAAACATGAATACCGAGGAGGATTATGAATCAATAGAAGAGATTTGTAAATAATATTAGAACTTGTTATAAATTGATAATAATTGTATAGGCCTATTAGTGATATTGACCTAGGCCTAAGCTTAGATATAATTAGAGATGCTATTAGGAAATGTAAGAATGATAAATCGTCAGGATTGGATGACATTACTAATGAATTATTGAAAAATGGCGGCACGTGCCCCATCAACCGCTCGATATTATCCTTATTTCTATAAATTATTGAATTGCAATCTACACCATCTGCTGAGTGGAATAGGTACTTGGTACTTGGTAGTGTAATCCATATACAGCTGTAAAGCTAAACTTGGATGTGGTGCAGTGATGACGTCATACAGCAAGTTTGTGCAAGTAAAAAGGTGGACAATGGAGAGAGAATAAGACGATCTCCGGAACAAATAATGGTGATGACTGGACGATGACTGGACGATGACTGGACGAAAAAGACGAAATAAACTCAGGGCCTAAGGGTGTTAAGAATAAGGAGATCGCAAAGATCTTAATAATTGCACGCGCGGAAAAGCAATTCAAAAGCGACAACTCCGCGAGGCGGAAATGTGAACAAATAATGGTATTCCCGCAAGCGGACATTTGAAGAATATTTCGATGACTCCGCTAGCGGAAGTATTAAGAAATATGTTCTTTCCCGCGTGCGTAAAAACAACCCAAAAGCGACAACTCGGCGAAGCGGAGATGTGAATTTTGTTTTGCTTTTCCGTGAGCGGCAAAGCAATCCGAAAGCAACAATCCCGCGAAGCGGAGATGTGAATTTTGTTTTGCTTTTCCGTGCGCGGCAAAGCAATCCCGAAGCGACAATCCCGCGAAGCGGAGATGTAATTTTAGAATAACTACAAGCGGTAAGTTTGTGCCGCGTTGGGAAATGTGAACAAATACGTGCATGTCCGTAAGCGGGAAAGCAAAGCCAAAGCGACAATTCCGCGAAGAGGAATTACAAACAGGAAGTGGTACCTCCGCTTGAGGACTTTTCCCCCCGCTTGCGGCAATGCCAATAAATGTTGGCATATCCGCAAGCGGAGATACCAAGCGGAGCTTACATTCCCGCTTCGCGGGAATGCAAGCGGAGTTTTGCAGTACCGCAAGCGGTATTGCAAAGAATTCGGTCCATTTTAATACCTGCTTTATACCAAAAAAGGGATATTCTGATGAATATAAATAATGTCAATATTTAAGCAGTTATGAGCATTTAAACATTTCCTTTAACATAGGCTTTCAATTGTAAAAAGAAACTTTAAATCCTAATAAATCCCTTACCCTAAAGTGTGTAACCATAAAAGTGATTTGACTTAAAAGTTTAGTTAATTAGAAGAAGAGAAGAAGAAAAAGAAGAAGAAAAAAAAATCATTTTTAAAAAAAAGATTCTCCCACCCCAACTGACCATGTGACCCCACCCCCCTATCCCTCCCTACCATACCACTATTCCCTCCCTATCCTCTCTACTCCTAGACTATCTTGCTCATCAACAAAGATAAGTTTTAAGTCCAATTATTGGTTTTTTTTTATATCACTGTAGTGTAAGTGTACTTGTTTAAATCATGGACTAAATAAACTAACCCTTCCCCTGGGCCCTTCCTCCCCTTCCCCTGCCACATCTACCCTCCCTATCTCTACCACCCCTACCCCTATTGCCTCCCTATCCCCTCCCTCCCTTGGCCCATTCTTGACTCCCCTTCCTCCCTCATCACCCCACTGTGCCCTATTTGATAATGACATGTCCTGAATAGTGAAATCTATACTCATTTTAGATCACCGTAAATATACATTTTTTAATTGACTATTTCCCTCCTGGCCCCTCCCTCCCCATCCCTCCTCTACCCTAACCCTCCCTACTCCTATCCCTTTCTCTCGTGACTATCTTTTTAATTAACAAAAGTCCAATTAGTGGTTTTTTGTCTCGCCTGATGTAATCAGAAAGAGACTATGTTATCACTATTTCTGTCCGGCGTCCGCCGTCCGCCGTATGCCGTGTGCTAAGAAATACCTTTGTGACGCGATATCTGGAGATCCGTAAGGCCTATCGTGATGGGACTTGGTGGAGGGAAGGGGGGTGGTGCGTTCTGTTGCTGATTGATTTTTCAAGGTCATCAGGGGTCATACAAGGTCATCGGGGTCAAATATGCTTAAAACTTTTGAGACGCGTTGTGACGCGATATCTAGAGATCCGTAAGGCCTATCTTGATGGGACTTGATGTCAGGGAAGGGGGTGGGGTGTTCTTTTGCTGATTAGATTTTCAAGGTCATTGGAGGTCATTCAAGGTCATCGGGGTCAAATATGGGGTCAAATAAGATCCGTAAGGCCGATCTTGATGGGATTTGGTGGAGGGAAGGGGGTGGTGTGTTCTTTTTGCTGATTAAATTTTCAAGGTCATCGGAGGTCATTCAAGGTCATCAGGGGTCAAATATGGGGTCAAATAGATCAGTAAGGCCTATCTTGATGGGATTTGGTGGAGGGAAGGGGGGGTGGTGTGTTCTTTTTGCTGATTAAATTTTCAAGGTCACCAGAGGTCATCGGTGTCAAATATGGGGTCAAATAGATCAGTAAGGCCCATATTGATGAGATTTGGTGGAGGGAAGGGGGGGAGTGGTGTGTTCTTTTTGCTGAATAAATTTTCAAGGTCATCAGAGGTCATTCAAGGTCATCGGGGGTCAAATAAGATCCATAAGGCCTATCTTGATTGGATTTGGTGGAGGGAAGGGGGATGGTGTGTTCTTTTTGTTCTTAATTTTTCGGGGTCATCAGGGGTCAAATATGGGGTCAAATAGATCAGTAAGGCCTATCTTGATGGGATTTGGTGGAGGGAAGGGGCGGGTGTGTTCTTTTTGTTGATTAATTTTTCGGGGTCATCGGGGGTCAAATATGGGGTCAAATAAATCAGTAAGGCCTATCTTGATGGGATATGGTGGACGGAAGAGGGATGGTGTGTTCTTTTTGTTGATTAATTTTACGGGGTCATTGGGGGTCAAATATGGGGTCAAATAGATCAGTAAGGCCTATCTTGATGGGATTTGGTGGAGGGAAGGGGGGTGGTGTGTTCTTTTTGTTGATTAATTTTTCGGGGTCATTGGGGGTCAAATATGGGGTCAAATAGATCAGTAAGGCCTATCTTGATGGGATTTGGTGGAGGGAAGGGGGTGTTCGGGGTCATCGGGGGTCAAATATGGGGTCAAATAGATCACTAAGGCCTATCTTGATGGGATTTGGTGGAAGGAAGACGGATGGGGTGTTCTTTTTGTTGATTATTTTTTCGGGGTCATCGGGGGTCAAATATGGGGTCAAATAGATCAGTAAGGCCTATCTTGATGGGATTTGGTGGACGGAAGAGGGATGGTGTGTTCTTTTTGTTGATTAATTTTTCGGGGTCATCGGGGGTCAAATATGGGGTCAAATAGATCAGTAAGGCCTATTTTGATGGGATTTGGTGGACGGAAGAGGGATGGTGTGTTCTTTTTGTTGATTGATTTTTCGGGGTCATCGGGGTCAAATATGGGGTCAAATAGATCAGTAAGGCCTATCTTGATGGGATTTGGTGGAGGGAAGGGGGGTGGTGTGTTCTTTTTGTTGATTAATTTTTCGGGGTCATCGGGGGTCAAATATGGGGTCAAATAGATCAGTAAGGCCTATCTTGATGGGATTTGGTGGACGGAAGAGGGATGGTGTGTTCTTTTTGTTGATTAATTTTTCGGGGTCATCGGGGGTCAAATATGGGGTCAAATAGATCAGTAAGGCCTATTTTGATGGGATTTGGTGGACGGAAGAGGGATGGTGTGTTCTTTTCGTTGATTAATTTTTCGGGGTCATTGGGGGTCAAATAGATCAGTAAGGCCTATCTTGATGGGATTTGGTGGAGGGAAGGGGGGTGGTGTGTTCTTTTTGTTGATTAATTTTTCGGGGTCATCGGGGGTCAAATATGGGGTCAAATATGGGGTCAAATAGATCAGTAAGGCCTATCTTGATTGGATTTGGTGGAGGGAAGGGGGGTGGTGTATTCTTTTTGCTGATTAAATTTTCAAGGTCATCGGAGGTCATTCAAGGTCATCTGGGGTCAAATAAGATCCGTAAGGCCTATCTTGATGGGATTTGGTGGACGGAAGAGGGATGGTGTGTTCTTTTTGTTGATTAATTTTTCGAGGTCATCAGAGGTCATCTGGGGTCAAATAAAATCTGTAAGGCCTATCTTGATGTGATTTGGTGTAGGGAAGGGGGTTGGTGTGTTCTTTTTGTTGATTAAATTTTTCAAGGTATTACATCCCTTGCATTAACTACAATGCATACCTCTGTGACAGTGCTACATTGTATCATATGTTTCATCATCATTTCTTTCAAGTCACTTTTGATGAACAGGCGAGACGCGCCGTTCGAGAACCGCCTTGATTTAGATCATTGTAAATATATATTGTTTAATTGTCTAAACCAAGGAGTTATCATAAATAATAACTTCTTGTCTAAACTAACCTCCCCTCCCCCTCCCTACCCTCTCTCCCTATTTTCCACCCCCACTGTGAGAATACTCTCATTTTGAAATCAACAAAAGTTCAGTCCATTGAGTGTTTTAGATCACTGTATTATGTTTAAATTGACTAAACTATGGAGAAAATGGGTTTCACATATCCCCCCCACCACCCCCTCCCCCAGCTCACTTGCCTCCCTCCGCCTACCCAGCAAACACAGAACGTTTCCGCAACGTTGCACCTAGGTTGCAGTTAGGTTGCGTAATTTAAAACGTTTTAACAACGTTTTTATAACGTTACGGTTTGGTTGTGATTTGGTTGTTTTAAGTTGGTCCGTTGAAACGTGAGCAAAACGTTCTCTGAACGTTAAAGTTTAGTTCTAGTTTGGTTGCACTTAGGTTGTGGTTAGGTTGTCATTATAAACGTTCTTACAACGTTATTATGACGTTGCGGTTTGTTTGTTTTAGGTTGGTTCTTGGAAACGTGATTAAAACGTTCTGTGACCGTTGCATGTTGATCATCGGAAACGTTTACATAATGTTTTAACAACGTTGTAACACTCAAATAGTTGGTTGTTTTAGTTTAAACCTTTAAACGTGAAAATGATGTTCCCTGAATGTTGTAGTTTAAGTTCTAGTTTGGTTGCTCTAAGGTTCTGATTAGGTTGTCATTAAATACGTTCTTACAGCGTTATTATAACGTTGCGGGTTGTTTGTTTTAAGTACCAAATCACACCCAAACCGCAACGTTATATATAACGTTGTAGAAACGTTTTAATGACAACCTAACCACAACCTAAGTGCAACCAAACTAGAACTTAACTGCAACGTTCAGAGAAGGTTTTGCTCACGTTTCAACGGACCAACCTAAAACAACCAAATCACACCCAAACCGCAACGTTATAATAACGTTGTAGAAACGTTTTAATGACAACCTAACCACAACCTAAGTGCAACCAAACTAGAACTTAACTGCAACGTTCAGAGAACGTTTTGCTCACGTTTCCATGGACCAACCTAAAACAACCAAATCACACCCAAACCGCAACGTTATAATAACGTTGTAGAAACGTTTTAATGACAACCTAACCACAACCTAAGTGCAACCAAACTAGAACTTAACTGCAACGTTCAGAGAACTTTTTGCTCACGTTTCCATTGACCAACCTAAAACAACCAAATCACACCCAAACCGCAACGTTATAATAACGTTGTAGAAACGTTTTAATGACAACCTAACCACAACCTAAGTGCAACCAAACTAGAACTTAACTGCAACGTTCAGAAAACATTTTGCTCACGTTTCCATGGACTAATTAAATAATGAATTACATTTTATTTAAAAAGGTTTATTACGAATCAAAATTTTAATACAAAACAATTTGGCATTACAAATTTGATGTACTAATCTAGGCGTATACAGGGTGACCCAAAAAATGTTAACACTCTGGGCACATAAGATATCTTAAAAGGACAGGAACACACGGGTCTAATCTTGATGTATTATGAAAGCTGAGTAAATAAGCTTTCATTTGCATTTTATTGCGTTCCAATTGGTTATTTAGAACGGGAGATATGCTTCAGCAAACATGAGGAAGCAAAATCGGCTTGGTCCAATTTGCATTAATTACAACTATGATTACGAACTTGTAAGAATGCCAAAAACATTATTGTGCAGTAATTCAAAAGTAACAATACCATTGCAACATTTAATCATAAGTTAGAATGTATCGATTATTGAATATAATTGAATCTTTTCATTCATTTATCCAACGATACAAGCAAGTTATAACAGGTGGTATTACCATTGACATTAATTGGATGGACCATTTCAACAAAGAGCATGAAATGTTTCAATTTCAATTTTAAAGACTGCTTTACTGACTTTCTGGTTTCCTTGTGAACTTAGGCATTTTTATGCTTTTCTGTTAGTTCCCGTTTTAACTCAAGCGCAATATGCTCTTTTCTAAGCGTGTAAATCCGTTAAAGTTTGAATCGAATTCGTTCCTCGTGGGTATTGCACATGGAAAAAGAGTATAGAACTTGAACTCATGACAAAATACCTGTATAATTGATGTGGAATATATTTATTTATGTCTTTTAAGCTTGAAAAGAATCTAGCTTCATCACGACGTTCATATAACGTTCATATAACGTTTACACAACCACATTATGTTACCTGGGCTGTAATCGCTAATTTGCATATTTTACCTGGCCTTACATGAGTCGAGTAAATTGTGGAAATAGCTCATTAGCATAATTTCAATGGTACAAAAATTAGCACCGGTGCTCGTTTGTAAACTTTAAATTATGGTAATGAGCTAATTTGCAACTTTTATTTATTTAAACCTATTTTTAAAAAAAAATTAAGTCGATACATACATTTAACAGCTTTTAACACCATAGAAAGTATTTTGATCTGTATACGTAAGTTCTCATATGTATAGCTAAAGGCAAGTCATTGTTAACTAATGCCATATACATATTGAGCAAGAACATAGTACACATGAAAAGGTCAATGCCCGCCCCATCCCTCTATAATACCACTACCATTCCCTGGTTGCCATGGTGTAACTAACCGAATTTGATGAAAGTTTTTTACACGTTTGGGATAACGTTGTGAAAACGTTCAAGACTAACGTTCATACAACATAAAAATGTGTCGACAAATAAACGTTTAATCATAACGTTCCAAGAACGAAAGTGAAACGTTGTCACGACGTTCCAACTACGTAATAAATAGGTTATAAAAACGTCATTTGGACGTAATAGTATAACTAACAGAAGTTTTTTAAACGTTTGGGACGTTGTTATAACGTTGTGAAAACGTTCATTACTAACGTTCAAACAACGTAAAAATGTGTCGACAAATAAACGTTCTTCTAACGTTGGATCGCAACGTTCCATGAACGTTGTCACGACGTTCCGATAACGTAATAAAGACAGTATAAAAACGTCATTTGGACGTAATGGTATAACTAACAGAATTTCAAGAAAGTGTTTTAAACGTTTAGGACATTGTGATAACGTTGTGAAAACGTTCATGACTAACGTTCATACAACGTAAAAATGTGTCGACAAATAAACGTTCTCCTAACGTTGGATCACGTTCACAACGTTCTTTGAACTATTAATCATAAACGTTCCAAGAACGAAAGTGAAACCTTGCCACGACGTTCCAACAACGTAATATGGTTAGCTGGGTACCCCCCTCCCCAACCCCCAACACCCCTCTACCCAATTGTAAGTTCGTAATTGAGAACACACTTTAATTTGAGAAATTTGAATAAATGAGGACACACCCCCTTGAGAAATGGACTAATCCTAATTAATATTTTCCTTTTGGCCGGCCGATCTGCCATGTGCTCTGCATGTACAAAATAATGTACATTCAGTATATTAACACATTGCATGATGACAGTAGCCTACAATTACACTACAGTGTGTGGTACGATTGCTTACAACTATGGGCGGGCCAGACACTATTTGTCAACAATATAGAGGTATTTAAAATCCATAATAAAACATTTGAGACTGTAAACACATTCAATGAATTAATAAATAAACTTTATGATGAAAGAAATTATGAAAAATGAGTAAATAAATTAAGAAAATTTGAGGTTGGATTAATCACATTTACACTTTTCTATAAAACAAAGCATGTGAAGGGTTTATGAATATAATTCAGTTTTGGGGATTGGCTGGCTGCCGCCGGGCAGGCCGCAGTTTTAAGTTACATTGGAAAAACGGAAACCTTATTTATTTCTTAGTTTAGTGTTCATTCTTGGGCAAAGTTTATGAACAAACTTTGATGTTTTTAATGGTAAAAAGTTGGCTGTTGTCCGCCAAAATTGCCGACCTGAGCTTCTCCAGTTTTTCCGACTTTGCAAGGAAAGTTAGATAAATAATTGAGCACGGCCTGGATGGGAAATTGAACCCGTGCGGCAAGAAAATTGGCCGTGTATTTTTCCAACTGGCCGTGTAAATCACGGCCAACACGGCTGGCTGCCTAAGGCCTTGGCTTGCCTCTGGGATACAAGAAGTCTCGGGGAGGGTTGGGAATGTTGTACTCGGGTATGTGTTGCTCTAATGGGTCACTTTTTTGCAAACATTCCCTTATGGGGTATGATTTGTGATGGAAAACCCTAAACATGGGTCCAAATTGCAAATAAAAACCACCCCAGTCAAATCAGCAATTCTTTCAGGTCAAAACACCCAAAAGTGGGTCAGGATATCTAGCCTCCAATGGCACACCCCCATCAAAAATAATGTCAGTACCCCCCTCCTCGGGCAAGAAGTAGCCTGTGATCACCATTTATACCATTATTTTTCATGTGTATGATGACCTTCGAATACCATATTATTGTCATTACACATTATTTATACCTATCTTTTTCAATAGCCATCCCTTTTGTACTAGCACTGGAAACGTGTCAGAGCCATGATAGGATTACCATCTGTCTGTCTGGTCTTTAACACGTATACACGCAGAAGCCTTTTATGTTTACTTAAAGGAATACCCTTCTATTCATTAAACCCTGCATTATGTGGTAGGAAAATAATTATCTAATGTATATTGACCATTTTAATTGAAACAGAACTATAATGTTCAATTAAACGAATTTAAACTGCACATCCCCCACCTGTGATTTGTTGAAATTCGCGCCCGGTTGTCTGTGTCGAAAGTGCTGATGGGATAGCCATACACAATATTGTGATGTCATCGTAACTATAAAACCGCCTCATCAGCAACAGGTCGCTGGAGGGTATCACGTAGGAATACAATGCATAATTCGATAATATCAATACATGAAACAGAGATGTGGACATCTCGTAAGTCTTTCGTCATAGCTTTGATCAATATGGCGACTTCCATACATGTGATTTTTTTTCTTTCTAACGTCTATTTTGTGTTTATACACGTTACTTATAAAACTTTAACCTACAGAAGTGGTCTGTATAATCAGGGGCGGCGCCAGGGTATTTTGATAGGGGGGGCAAACTATTGGTTGTCAAAAAAAAAAAAAATTGTATATAAATGCATTTTTGTTAGTGATGTGCGAAGCACCAAGGTGCGAAGCACCGCGCTCCGCGCTAGCGCGGATAGGGGGGAGTCTGAGGGGGGATGTGCCCCCCTGAGCGTTAGAACTTTTTTCAATTTTCGAACCCATTTGGTGCGATTTGGTGTGTACTTTTGACCGATTTTTGGTTGAAAAGCCATCACTTCATTTCCAATAAATATTGGCTTTTTATCAAAATTAGACAGCTGTTTCGTTATATGCAAGAAAGAAGTTGTGCATACTGATGAAATTTTCTAACAATGTTATGTTGAAAAAACTGTCTCGTGGTTGGTAACGGCGAATGGAAGCTTTTTTTTAAATACATTTTTATAAATTGTTAACCCGTATAGCAAAATAAAGCTATTTTATGTAGCATTTTTACGCTTTAGGTTCGTTATTTATTTATTTTCGACCATGGTTTCTCATACTATTTGTATAAGAATTTGGTTTCGATTCCCTAGACTGACGCCTTAAAATTTAAAATATATATATATTTTTTCCCCGAAATGGGTTACCCGAATGTTAGTCAAATGTTTATTTATCTTCAGTTTTATGAAAGCGAAATAAAAGTATACGATTGATGACGACAGGAAAGGTATTGATGATATAGCAGTATCCTGCGGACGCCGGACGGTATGATATTGGTCAAAAGTTTCCAACATCAGTGAGGGCGGGCGATATGTTGCTCGTTTTACAGACGATGCCGGACACGGGCTATTTCACGAATTAACGAAGGACAAACAAATGGTTAACGACGATATTTCTTTTTTATGTTGGTCTAGGTCATTTTATCATTATTGATCACATTATCAACTCATCATCTTTATCTTCAAATGTTATTGGCTCCAGTGACGTAGCTAGGTTATTGATATTGGGTGGCGCTAAATAAAATGAACCGACAATATTGTTATGAGTCAAGATATGCGCGCATAGCGCGCAAATTTTTTTGACTTTACACCTATGTTTGGCACGATTGAGATACATTTTGGCTGTAAACAAGCTTGTTCCAACGAATATTGCATTTCGGGGTAATAACGTACATATGCGCGCGTAGCGCGCGAAAACTTTTCATCTTTGTACTTTTGACCATCATAATTCCATGATTCCTCGGGTCAAATGAACCGACAGTGCCAATCTCAACCGACACGACTTCAATATTGGGGGGGGGGGGGGGGGGCGATGCCCCCCCCCCCCCTCTGGCTACACCATTGATAGGCTCCTCTGTTTTCCTTCCTTTCCTCTTTTCTTTCCTCTTTTCTTTCCTCCTTTCTTTCCTCTTTTCTTTCCTCTTTCTTTTCTTTCCCTTTTTTTCCTTTTTTCCCATCCTTCTATAGGGGGGGCTAAAGCCCCCCCTGCCCCCCCTGTGGCGCCGCCGCTGTGTATAATAATAAAGTTTAAGCCATAAAGCTTTTAAACTCCTTTAGCCGATGAAGCGGAAATTGTGTTTGCTATAGTTTGCTGGTCTCCCGTAGCAACCTTATGACCACTCTCGTTCCACTTCCGGGAGCCCGCGAACTCACTCCTTTGTTATATGTTTCTGCTCGTCTGCCCTAACTAATTTTATCATTCGCTCTTCCGTTCCGTACCAAGTAGGTTGATTTTAAAATAAAACCTCTCCCACCCTCCCAGTTGTTGCTCTTTGACATGCCATGCTTCTGGATGATCCTGGCATTTGTGGGCGGCCTTGTTCCTTGATCATCTTGGCCGCAACACTATTCCCCTTTGAGACCATGTTCGGGGTTGATCATGGTTTCTTCGTACCCCTCCAGGCCTCTGTTCCTTGATTTTTCTTTGGCCTGTGGTTTGCCCTTCGTGGCATGGGGTGTGTGTGTGAGACCGGGTTTCTGGATTTTAGGTCACCACTTGGAAAAAACCCCCCAGGCCTCTGTTCCTTGATTTTTCTTTGGTGTGTGGTTTGCCCTTCGTGGCATCAGTCGTGCGAGTCCATGTTCCTTGATTTTTCTTGGCCTCCACAAAAAATCCTTCATGCGGTTTGCCCTTCGTGGCATCGTGTGTGTGTGAGACCATGTTTATGGATTTTTTGGTCTCCACTTAAGAAAAAAGAAAAAGAAGAAGAAAAAAAACAGGCCTCTGTTCCTTGATTTTCTTTAGCCTGTGGTTTGCCCTTCGCGGCATCAGTCGTGCGAGTCCATGTTCCTTGATTTTCTTGCCCTAAAAAAAAATAAAAAATAAAAAATCCTTCCCCTCTAAGCCTTTGATTCTTGAAGATTCTAGGCCGTATTTGAACGCGAGTAGCAGTTAAATTGTACTTATTTATATAAGCTGTGATTTGAGGGAGTAAAATTTGAAGAAACAGGGATTTAAATCCCAATTATTGAATCTTAATATAAGAAATATTTATAAATGGTAAATGAAAGTTTATTATAAGGCCAAATGTAAATTATTACCTCATTGTATAATTGGTAATCTATCAATAAGGCCCACTGGTTTCTACTCATCAAGTAGTTATTTAATCTATTTACCATTCAGGAAATCAATTATTTTGTAAATTATCACTTGAGGATTTATTATCGGTGGTAGATTGGATTGTCGTATTTCAATTGGCGCATTTACAAATTTAATAAAATTGATTTTGAGAGAAAGCATTGATAATTCAAGGTTAGGACCATCTTTTAAAAATTGACAAAATTACCATTCAGGAAATCAATTAATTTGTAAATTATCACTTGAGGATTTATTATCGGTGGTAGATTGGATTGTCGTATTTCAATTGGCGCATTTACAAATTTAATCAAATTGATTTTGAGAGAAAGCATTGATAATTCAAGGTTAGGACCATCTTTTAAAAAGGTATATTCTCTCGGACCTTTCCAATTTTATTTGGATAATTGTAGTCTTTACAAAAAATTAACCTTGACTGTACTCGTCTAATAGGACGACCAAAATATGAATATTTATCAATGTATTATATATATGGTATCATAGTACCCTTGATTATGCGTAATGCATGTCGTGTAAAATTGCGAAATTAAATCGTCTTGGTACGGAGCCGAATTGCTCTTATTCTATTTTGTCTCTCCTGCATATATAATTTCCGATGTCTACGGGTAATGCTACATATCTGAGCGCTAAAGTTCCATGGCACGGATTTCCTTTAAATTTTTGGGTCGCTTTTTTTGCAGGAATTAGGGTATGAGTTGGGCTGGTAACTTTTAACATGGGTCCCAAATCGCAAACAAAACTCCCTAAACATGGGTAGCACATCATGAAAAAAACCCAACTTATAACATGGGGTGTGTGATTTGTGATGGAAAACCCTAAAGCATGGGTCCCAAATCGCAACAAAACAGTCAAATTAACTATTGGTTTAAGGTAAAAAAACACACCTAAAAGTGGTTCACAATTGTTAAACCTCCAGCTGCACACCTCCATCAAAAATAATGTCATTAACTGCCCACCCACCCGTCCTCCTTCCTGGGGCTGCCTACTAAGGAAATGTGTTTATCTTAAAAACATATTTTTCTTTTGATGTTTCATTTCAGCCTGGTCTAATCAAGCACAAAGAAAGCAACTTATGCCTGGACATAACTACCAAAGGATCCCAAGTTTACCCGGTAGTTAACCGATGTAAGGACAATAAAGACACCCAAATGTGGGAGTTTATGCACTACGAAAGAACTAGAAGAACAGTGTAGTATGTAATATAATCCCAAATGTAGTGCATTGTGCTACCATGTGAAGTCAAATGCAAAATGGGTACATGGTGAAAACTTTTTGTACCATGAGGATCATCTGTTTGAAGTCGCACCGTTTTAACATTGGGAAGTCTTTGCAAAATGGCACATTCTAGATATATATATCAGCCTACATTCAGTACATGTATGCTGAAAGGTGCATAATTCAAACTGAACAGCTTGTTAGTCTACATCAGTCTATGACAGGTGGTCCACTTATTCCACACAGTTGCTTTGTCCACATCTAGATACAATACAAGAAATTATGTTGTTTTAATAAAAAAAAAGCCACTTGAAGTGTAGTGTAAATGTGTTAATATTTTACACGCTGTGCAACCTTATTTTGTACAAAAAAAGTTTCAACTACCCCAAGCCCAACGCTGGCTTTGGGCAGCAGCTCGGATCGATAGGTTTTCTCCCTCAATAGCACCATCCATGCATGATATAAAATGGGGAAGAATGTGAATGGACAAGTGGTGCATTTAAGAACAGTAATATGGTCGCTCTCACATGTAATATGCACACAACTTGACAATACTTCAGGAAGTTTGTGTGAAGTTTCCATACTATCAAATTGTATGCAGATTATATGAAGGAATTAAGCAAAACTTTTGAAAGTGATTTGGAGATCAGTTTTTACTCAGTCATCTTCCAAACACTGATGATTTATTTTGATACTCTATAAAATTATCAAGCACCTTAATTATCTATATTGAGTCTCGATACACTCCTATAGACGTTATTTGTAATTGGCGATTTCACGCTAAAAAGGGAGACATACTCTGATGTGACGTCACTAATCATAATGAAAGCGAGGCCAATATTGGTAAATTACGTCACATGACACTAATGTTTACGTAATTTAACAATATTGGCCTCGCTTTCGTTATGATTAGTGACGTCACATCAGAGTATGTCTCCCTCTTTAGCTTGAAATTGCTAATTACGAATAACGTCTATTCAGAGACAATGGTAAGGTTTATCCTACATGTATTGCTGTGCAAATAACAGTGTAACTCTTGTTTTGTTGCCCAATTGAATACCAAATTCTTATGCTTAACCAATAAAATTTGACAGCTCCCGGCTAGAAGCGTACCGAGACTCGATAAATGCTCAATAACTTTATGGTGTACACTGACTGTATTGTATAA
This sequence comes from Ophiura sarsii, assembly GCA_035610835.1. Lineage (NCBI taxonomy): Eukaryota > Metazoa > Echinodermata > Ophiuroidea > Amphilepidida > Ophiuridae > Ophiura > Ophiura sarsii. Next base: position 32,636,844 of record CM069444.1, on the reverse strand, counting down.
TTAGAACTGTTCAAAAATTAACAAAACACTTTCAAAGTTTCTTCATCCCTATTCATGCCATTTCAACAGTTACATTAAAAAAAAATCAACATTTGAACAACAGTATTACATTATACACATATCATGTTTTATTTTCTGAAATATCACACACAAAATGACTCCTTTACAGTCGGTCATTACTCCTAGCAATCGGCAAATTTTGGGGAGGATTGTTTTAAAATAAAAGGGTGCAATCTCCTCTAATCTTTACTGTTAGCTTTTAAGACATAACCCATTATACACCTGGGATAATTAAAAAGTTGTGAGTACCATATTATCCCTATTAAGCGCCCATGCCCTTATAAGCCTCCGTTTTTCTCAATGACTACCAACAAACGATCCCTTCTAAGCACCCACCCTTTCAATTAACGTAGCACTGTACAACAACATTTTTCACCACAGCATCCTTCAGTAAAGCGCAGCACCAGTAAGCATGACGTCATGTAATGTGGCCATAGTGAGACCCTGCGACGCCACAATGTTGATTTTCCCCCCAAAATTTAAACAGTTTACTTTTCGATCGCACATGGTTTTCCGCTAGTTCAACCTCGCCGAATTCGATAGTGTTTACGATAAATGAGTTTAAAAAAGGTAACTTAATAAGTGCGCACCCAAAATGACTTTGCTAACCGCCCTGGGCGCTTAATAGGGATAATACGCTACATGAAAATTTGATAATATTCCACAGCCTCTGATTTGCATAATTGTGGTCTGGACACTGGTATAGACCTTGGCGCACGGGGTAAACATCGATGACGATATCGCTTTAAAATTAAAACTTAAGCTAGGTGAAGAATGTAAACGTTACGATATCGCGTACCAAAAGCGATGCGAAGATACATTCTTTGTTTTGCGATGCAACGATATCAATGTTCACCCCTATCTACAGCTGGAAAGTGCCAATTATAGAACTTTTCAGGCAGATTTTAACAATCAAATTGAACCACGTTTCAGACTCTTCAGATGCAATGCAAGCTACATTGCAATTCAGCTCCTTGTCCTTAAGTATGTATACACTACATTGTGAACTATTGATGGAGCTATAATATTGCAATTTCACTACATTTGTTACTGCAGTTTGAACTATGAATTGAACTACATCGCAATTTACTACATTTGTGAACTACAATGTTAACTATAGATGGAATACATGTAGTTTCTACACCAATTATGGTTATCTTAACATTCCAGTTTGATTATAGATCAACATTCTTTGCCAGTGCAGGTATGAAAGTGATATCTTTTATGGGGGTTTTATCATTTTAAACCAAATTTCACTCGTATTTGAAAATAATTACAAAATATGAATGAAATTTATCTTCTTTTCCTTTATTAGATAAAAGTTAAAAAGATCTGTTTACATGATGAGTCCGTTTAATAACAAAACCTCATCGAAACACAAAACAACCCCTCCCTACACATGTAAAAGAATCGGTTCTGTAAAATACCATTTCAGCCTGTATTATAGTCTTTCTCTATCCAATTCATGCTAAACATACCCATCTTCCATTGGGAAGTACTGTAAAAGTAGTAATTTTCGCGCAATAACATTTTCACTCTCTGCCAACCTTCAGCCATTTCGCTTGTTTTTAAATTCACGATTTGAATGTTCATTACATAGACTGAATACACAAGACTGAATACACAAAATAAATTTGTTCGCATGTTTTTATTTTGCGGTAGCTGCTTGGAGCGCGAACATGAATGTTGCTACCGTGAAAATAATAACACCCATTTGCGTATAGGTCTACGTGATTAAGCTAAAAACGAATTTAAAGACACACAAACCAGTTCAAAATCAGCAAAGCTCGACCAATTGACCAGTGGCGGATACAGGAGGGGGGGGGGGGGGGGGGGAGACAAAATACCTTTTTGTGTGTACCACTGTATACCTTATTTAGAGACATAGGTATGTTCCGTCGGTACATTTGCAAGTTCTACCATCCAATTTTTTGCTGGTTTTGGGACGACCACCCCCCCCCCCCCCCACTTAGCAGAATTTCATGAGCTGATGGCAAAGAGGACCTTTTACAATTATTTTTGGGTACAAAAAAAAAAAAAAGTCTTGGTCAGCCCCCCGTAAATTTTAATCCTGGATCCGCCACCGTTAACCACGCAAAAATTACCACTTGTCAGTATTACGATAGAAATCTTATTGGTAGAAATCTTACATTTTTTTCAAAGATTTTCTTACGGTATCAGGATATATCAAAGAGGAAATTGTACAGAAATTCTCAAACTTTACAAGACTAAAATTCATTGAGGAAGAAAGAGTTGATAATGATAATTAATGTTAAAAAATGTTGTATTTCAAAGTCTTGTATAAATTTACATGGCGTTCGTACAATAATAATATACATTTTTTGTTCAAACAGACTTACTTTTATAAACAGTTTCCAAAACAAGATAGAAAATGCATTCATTTCTTACACTTACAGCATCAATATAAAATTTGAAATTTAAAATCTTCACTCACTGGAGTGGTAATACCAGTGTAACTTAAGAACATAATATGACGTAATAAATATAAGAGGACTGACGTTTCAATTCTAACAGAATCTTTATCGAAGGTTTTACCTTTTACAGATTCTGTTATAGTCTATTTGGCCATCACGAGACAGTGACGTAACCGCGTATTCTACACATTGCAGCACATAACGCGCACCTACTCGCGGCGCTGGTGTATACACACAAGCATTGAAAGGCGGAAGATACATACGCATGCGTATAGCTGCTCATGTTAAGTTACGTCACTGTCCAGTGTCCAGAGGAAGCCAAATAGAGAAGAGAATCAAATGTCAGGTACTCTATTTATTACATTAACTTACACAGGCAATTTTTGTGGATAAGCAGTTTTCATTCAGCTTTACATCATAATAATTAATATGATGGTGATATATATTGTATATGGCACATCTTTAGATTGTCTTAGCAATATTGTGAAAATCAAGTAGTTAATTTACCAAAGATGGTAAAATCATCTACATAAGATTGATAGTGGTCACTGTAGTGGTTTATCAAAAGTTTGATTTTCTTTTGTTTTCACACATTTAAAGGATCATGTCTTGACCATATGTAACCAGTCACATCAAAATGGACAATATATTTGGGTGAAATATACAGAAATTAATCTAAAATAATTACGCTTCTTCAATTTATATCCTGTGACTACAAAGTCCGGATAACCTTCAATATGGTATTATTTCAAAGCTTAAAATGCACTTGACACACACATGCCAAGATCTAAATCAAATACACATATGTGACGTGTTCTACCGAAACCAGACGGAATTGGGCAGAGCTCCAAACTGAGAAATAGCCCAAAACCTAATTGGGGGTGATTTTTGGGGAATTTGAGTTTCTTGTAAATAATTAATCTTTAGAATGTTTATAACATTATTGTGAAAGTTTCAGATTAAAAAATGAAACCAACAACAACAAAAATGCAATTTTTATTTTTTATTTTTTTAAAAGTACATTGTAAGTACATACATTGTAAGTACGTCTTTAAAGGACGATATCTCAGTTTGGAGTTTTCATAAGACGAACTTAAAAATGATTTAACTCCGCTTTGGGAAGTCCGATTAAAAAAAAAAAGTACTTTACCATTGTAAAGCTGTAGATCTCTACTTATAGTCAATTACTAACTCAATTTTGATATCTTGCCCAATTGTGTCTGGTTTCGGTAGAACACGTCACATATGTCAAGATTTACATCGAAGGCATGCCAAGATTTACATCGAATGCATGCCAAGATTTACATCGAAAGTGTGCCAAGATCTAAATCGATTACATGCCAATTGCCAAGATCTAAATCGAATGCACAGCAATTGCCAAGATCTAAATCGAAAGCATGCCGAGATCTGCACAAACATGTTGGACACAATTTCGACAAAAGATGGCGCCCTAACAATATATTCTTTTCGTTTTTTCTATAAAAAGAAATTAAATGCGCAAGAATCAAGCGACAAAATTAAATACGCGCACGTTACTGGAAATAAGCTTTTTTTTTGTTTGGCCTTAGTAGTAACAAAATTGATTACAAGATGTCCGCTATAAGACTATGGCCACTCCAATGCATTCAAATTCGTTCTTTACAGTCTTTTGATCAAAAAATGGAAAATAAGTCATAGTATTGAAGTTTACAATTAAGAGAACATTCCGATATTATGAATATGTAAACAACTATCCTGATACCAAGTGACTTGCAAGTCTCAAGATTAACCAAGTAATGGTATAAATAAACAGGTATTTTTTAAGCAAAAAATACAATGCAAGTTTCAGTTTACAACTATGATGAGCAGTTTAGATAAAGCTGGAAAACAAATTAGAGAGGGTAGGGTTTATATTTCATAAACAGTGCTCAACGTTACTATACTCCTCACAAAAAGTATCGAAACACTTAACAAATGAGCCAATAATTAACGGCCCGAAAGGGTATAGATTAATCGAAGCAAATAACTCTGTGCATAATTTTGTTCTGCATACTTTGACACCTCGATTGTTGAGATACGATGTTGCGGAGTAGAGTTATTGTTATTTCAATGGTCGTTTGTCCAGTTTCAAAAGTGACAATCATCCTGGTATAGAAGCATTTTGTACACGTGTGTAAAGCATAAACCTGATCATTTTCTATAGGGATGATTGTCACTTTTGAAACTGGACCTACGACCATTGAAATGACAATAACTCCACTCAGCATCATCGCATCTCAATAATCGAAGTGTCAATATACGCAGAACAAAATTATGCACTGGGTTATTTGCTTCGATTAATCTATACCCTTTCGGGCCGTTGATTATGGGCTCATTTTTAAGTGTCTCAATACTTTTTGTGAGGAAGTTTATATTCATCACTGACGTAGTACACGTTAGAATATATCCTATGGTTACATTATATGCTGATCATTAAATATCACATAAAATGGTATGACTTTGAAAAATACTTGAGAATAAATTTGATGAAAACGTAACCCATATATAAGTATTACCACAAAATAGAGCAAGTATATGCGCTACAGTTAAAACGTTGCAATAAGTTTTTAAAAACACCTTGTCATTCTACCCATAGGCACTTGCCAATTGGCCTTCATGTATCACGGTGAATCAAAAAACATTGTGCACGATTTGAAACGGATATTTGACCTTGATGCGTGCATTGAACCATAGATTCCTTGTTGTCAGTATAAAGCATTGTTAATCTAGTTTATCCTCCCAAAATATTAAAGTAATCGACTGAAAAATAAGCAAACTGTGGCAAGTTTGGTAAACTTACCACATTTTTCGCCATTCCTATGGGATTTACTTTAGAGACATGAATATTTCTGCAGTATGATGGTATGGGGAGAGAGTCTACAAGCAAGATTCTCACTCCATACCATCATGCTGCAGAAATATTAATGTATTAATTGTGTATATCCCATAGGAATGGCGAAAAACATGGTCAGTTTACAAAACTTGCCACAGTTTGCTTATTTTTCAGTCGACTACTTTCATTTTTTGGGAGGATAAACTAGATTAACAACGCTTTATACTGATAACAAAGAATCCATGGTTCAATGCACGCATCAAGGTCAAATGGTGGTTTCAAATCGTGCACAATGTATTTTGATTCACTCTGTATAACACCTAATTTTCTCAGGAGTTTTTGAATCAATCCTTTTTTTTCACTGGAAGCACTTTTTATTTATGGTTTCCAACAGTAATTTAATCAGTTCATATCTTCTTCTTTTTTGCCTCACTTTTTACCAGTTTTTATATAAAACCAATCATAATAAAATGTGTTCAATTTGATAGGGTTACAAAATATAAGCCTTGAAACAATGACCCAACAATTGATCTTTGGACAATGTACATATATTGTCTATTCATTATCAATTCAAAATTTGTGAGGCAGCACATCAAAAGGGGGACTTTTCAGGTGAAGTCAATTTGAGTTTATTATGTGCGCTATCAGAGCATTTTCTAAGCTTTAAAATGATACCAAATTGATCAAGGCATTCAGATTTTATGAGTGAAAACGACTTCAAAATGTGTATTCTTTATTTTTGTCTGTCCGTTTTCATCTATATTTCGAGAAACAAAAACACAGTGGGAAAGTCCCCCTTTTTAATGTGCTGCCTCAAATTTGTTCATGTATTTGATGGCTGAATAAGACCCCACTTGGTGGTGATCGATCCTCCTAATCCATAACTCAATGTGAATAGGCTACCATTCCAAACATTTATATAAAATATGCCACTGCTTTGCAGTAAAACCTCAAATTTGGCAATGTAATTGCTACAATTCACATTGCTGTCAACAGTTTTTGCACATCAGACCCAACTTACAAGGGTTGCAGTACACACAAAGCGTTATGTGTAATACTGGTGATAGTGATACGCAAGATATTTTAAACTTGATGATACAAGTATACTGATTAATAATTATACTATGACAAACAAGTAAACAGTTTAATTATTTACCTTTCCCCAGAGGAGGCCAGTGCACATATAAACGCTGCAAAAACCCAGGTGCTTCTGACCGGATTCGAACCGGCAACCTTTGCATCAGATCCGCAACGCTCTTACCAATTGAGCTACAGATGCAACAGGCAGAGGAGCACTAGATTAGGCAAATTTGTTTTTGTTATGTTGTCCTCCACAGCTTTCAGAGGGGAGGGGCGGGTGGCCGGAATTTTTTTCTTTCTTTTTTAAATTTTCTTTTACCAGCGGAAGCTCAAAGTTCAGCCAACAGAGTCGCACATATATGTTATAAATACTTAATTTAATATTCAGTGCCATTTAAAACTGTTTTAAAAAAAATCTGAAAAAAATCTGAAAAAAAAAAATCTGATTCTGAAGAAGAAAAAAAATCTGAAAAAAAATTGGAGCGGCCCTAAATCTGACGAGCGGGCGGTCGAGGACAACATAACAAATTTTGTTTGGCCTTATGATCTATAGATATTAAGAATTTATCAGGATGATGTATATATTACATAAATACTAAGTCACATTGATTTGAGAAATTTATACTTAGCTCTCTGGGTCATTAGAATTATCAATTATTTACCTTTCCCCAGAGTAGACAATGCACATATAAAAGGTTGCTGGTTCGAATCCGGTCATAAACGCCTGGTTTTTTTTTCCAGTTTATATGTGCACTGGACTACTATGGGGAAAGGTAAATAATTGAACATTCTAATAACCCAGAGAATTATAATAAGTACTGTTTAAAAGCTAAAATTTTCGCGGTGGTTTTATTTGCGCGCAAAATATTTTTCCGCGAAAATCATAATGCGCGAAAAAAATGTTTTCAACATTCATGCAGTGCATCCACAAGGTCGCTCACGAAAAAAACAATTCGCAAAATATTTAAGATATCAAAATCCGTGAAAATATTGGCTTTTACAGTATACATAACTCAAGTAAACAAGTTTGAAAAATCACCTTGACAAAACAATAGTTTCCACGGTATTGAATACGTCTCATATCCACAGACAATATTTTGATATTGCCTTTATCAATCAACTGATTGAGTTCATACAAAGTAGACTCCAGAACGTGGACTTGTAAGTCCCCCCCCCCCCCCTGGCCTGATCCAAGGCATATTGCCTTTATCAATCAACTGATTGAGTTCATACAAAGTAGACTCCAGAACGTGGACTTGTAAGTCCCCCCCCCCCCCCCCCCCTGGCCTGATCCAAGGCATATTGCCTTTATCAATCAACTGATTGAGTTCATACAAAGTAGACTCCAGAACGTGGACTTGTAAGTCCCCCCCCCCCCTGGCCTGATCCAAGGCATATTGCCTTTATCAATCAACTGATTGAGTTCATACAAAGTAGACTCCAGAACGTGGACTTGTAAGTCCCCCCCCCCCCCCCCTCCTGGCCTGATCCAAGGCATATTGCCTTTATCAATCAACTGATTGAGTTCATACAAAGTAGACTCCAGAACGTGGACTTGTAAGTTCCCCCCCCCCCCCCTGGCCTGATCCAAGGCATATTGCCTTTATCAATCAACTGATTGAGTTCATACAAAGTAGACTCCAGAACGTGGACTTGTAAGTCCCCCCCCCCCTGGCCTGATCCAAGGCATATTGCCTTTATCAATCAACTGATTGAGTTCATACAAAGTAGACTCCAGAACGTGGACTTGTAAGTTCCCCCCCCCCCCCTGGCCTGATCCAAGGCATATTGCCTTTATCAATCAACTGATTGAGTTCATACAAAGTAGACTCCAGAACGTGGACTTGTAAGTCCCCCCCCCCTGGCCTGATCCAAGGCATATTGCCTTTATCAATCAACTGATTGAGTTCATACAAAGTAGACTCCAGAACGTGGACTTGTAAGTTCCCCCCCCCCCTGGCCTGATCCAAGGCATATTGCCTTTATCAATCAACTGATTGAGTTCATACAAAGTAGACTCCAGAACGTGGACTTGTAAGTCCCCCCCCCCCCCCCCCCCCTGGCCTGATCCAAGGCATATTGCCTTTATCAATCAACTGATTGAGTTCATACAAAGTAGACTCCAGAACGTGGACTTGTAAGTTCCCCCCCCTGGCCTGATCCAAGGCATATTGCCTTTATCAATCAACTGATTGAGTTCATACAAAGTAGACTCCAGAACGTGGACTTGTAAGTTCCCCCCCCTGGCCTGATCCAAGGCATATTGCCTTTATCAATCAACTGATTGAGTTCATACAAAGTAGACTCCAGAACGTGGACTTGTAAGTTTCCCCCCTGGCCTGATCCAAGGCACCCTCATATTTTGTGGCCTGCCATAAGGCCCTCTTTTATTTCAGATTAACACAGTTCTTGAAGCCAGTGTTGTTTTGTTAGTCAGGCTTCACATAACATGACTGAGCACTCATCAAAACTGCGTAGCAGCAATAATAACACATGGTTATAACTTCAATCATGTCTTATTGCCATTAGATCTCAACCATGGCCCAACGAAGTTCCATCTTTTAAGCAAAATCACACCATGTCTATTCACTATCAAAGCGTTCATATCACGGTTCTCCGTACAGAAAAAAGTCTTCACATCTTGACTAATCACGGTTAAGTTTTCTGATGACACACATCTGTACTTGAGTATGATCGATTCAATTTACTTAAAGATATTGATCGATCATAAGTAATTTTATCAATATTTCCCATGTTTTATGTGTGGCTGTTGCAGAATGGGATCCATATAGTTCAGCTGTTAAACAAAGGTTCAAAATTCCACTCTTATTAAAGTCTGTAGCAATTGAATAGATGTTGTTGTTAGCCATTCAAATTGTTCTACAGACTGTCCGAAACACCAAATACAATGCAATGCCCATAACAAAGTTATTCTATTTGATAGAACATAGTTTCTTCACTCGTTGGCACATTTTGTCCTTTTGCAAACTTAATTGCCGTATATAAACAAAGTTCGGACTGTGATCTCCTATTGTGTCCACTCGTATTGAATTATAGCGATCAATACCTCGGTATTGATTATCAGTTTTCAGGTATCGATTACCACAATGCAATGCACATTACATAACTTTTTTTCGATAGAAAATGGTTTCCTCACCCGTTGGCACATTTTATCCTCTTGCAAACTTTCCTCACATAAATGAGTTCATGTTGTGATCTCCCATTGAGTTCACTTATATATTGAGCTATAATAGCGATCAATATGTCATTATTGATTATTAATGTTCAGGTATTGAATACCTCTTGTTAGTAATCTCAGATAAAGGTGGGAGTTGCTTGCTGATGTTATTGATCCGGACATTCAGGATCCGATACACTGGACTCGAGATGCTATGACACATGTTGTTTTTCCATTTCGCACTGTTGATAAGAAAAGCAACATCAAAGATATTACAAACGCTGAACTCAATTACAGTTTCAACATTTCATGACCAAATATTCAACATAATTTTCGACTCCATATGATTTTCTATTTAACCTTCATGTGACTTCACTATTATAGATGTTTACTATGTGTTACTTTATTCTATTACATTATAATAATGGCCCCTCCATTGCATGCTCTCATAACAGCTGATGGCCTATAAGGTAAACAAAAAAGAGTTGACTTGCCAGGGCTTTAATAATGTACTGACATTTTTTTAAACTGAAAATTGGAAACCACAAGATGACTGTTATGAAGAACCACTGACCTATTGATAGGTAAATATATAGATACACAGCAAATACATGGTACATAAAAAACACTATATCAAGATTCAGGGGATCATTAACCCTATCTCCCCAGGTGTGTTTTTGTGAATTGAACTATCCGGGGAGAAAGACGGGTCAAATTTGAAGGGAAAATCAGTCTCTGCATGCGTTGCGGATCGAGCCCAGGCCATGTGCGTGCAAGTATGATGCTCTACCGACAGACCTACAGGGGTGAGGTTCAAAAAACTGTTTTCACAAGTTGAATTCCACGCCGAGCGGTACAAGATTGTGGCACTGTCTGGTTTTGTAGGTTCCAGGAAGGCTAGGGTTAAAACAATGAAATTAACATCAGCAAAATGTCAAATTTTGTTTATTGAGCAGCAATCCTTGGAATGTTATTATCGATCAGTAAAAACGTAGCCTCTTCCTCTTGATTACGGACATGCGCTTCATAAAGAGTTCTGAAATAAACCGTTCAGTCAAAACCATCTCATTTTGTAGTGGTGAATTTCGATGAGTTATCCCCTTATTTAGTTAATTGTCTATCGATGGACAGTTTACTTACCATCGCCAACTGTCTGCCTATATTGCCCATTGTAACCCCGCCAGAAAAGAACACACACGGAAGCCACGATCTCACGTACAGGAAATCAGGCTCGGTATATCTGTGAAGAAAATGAGATTGAAATAAAAAAATAATCAATGACATGATCTAAAATCCTGTAATGATCTAAACTATAATCTGTAAAAGTGACAATTTTTGCATGATTAATTTTTCACGCTTTGCCAATTTTTAACTGTTTTATGTGTTTTTAAATTCACAATTTGTAGCTTCATCACATAGACCTATACGCAAAAGAGATGTGCTATAATTTTCACTGTAGCTGCTTCAAGTATGGAAATAAATGTCGCACATAAATATCCCACTTTTTTACAGTACTGGAAATCCAATAATGGATCATCATGATGTGGATTTATTTACATTGAATTTCACCATGTTGAAGAATAGATACCATTATGGAATACTATTAATAGTAAGGATGCCATTAAAATCACTATGCTGAATGACAACACATGCACAATTGTGGCTCTACAATGATTCCATAAAAGGTATCTACATAATTCCAGAGCTAACATTTAATGACATCCTTTTGACCTTTTTCAACTTTCATCATGCCACTTGTTGGGCTTGGTGCCAGTTTTGAATGTCAAATGGCTTTAACATGATCAGTGCTCTGAAAATTTAGAAAAAAGATTGAGACTTGTATAGACCATTTATCACATATAATTTGGTTAATGAGGTAGCACAGTATACTAGTGACGGTTCGTTGGCTTGGTGTAAATAGAATAAGGACATTATCAGAATAATCCACACTTGTACGCTCAAGGTTATGATTTCAGTTCTAGAGACACTTTGTTTACAGTGGAAATATTATCCATGTTTCATTGTACACGATCCATGAACCAGTGTTGCTGTCAAACAGACACTACGTTGAATACCCTAACAAAAACAAACAATCCTCATACAATTTATACCAGGTTGAATCAATGATAGGGTAATTCTAATTATAGCCAGATAAACCACCAGACAAGGGACAGGACGGGCTGAAGCAGTAATGACAGATATGTCTGGCTGTAATGAGAAATTGACCAGGGGGATTCAATATAGGGTATCACTGCAAATTATGAGCGTTTACTTTTGGACAAACTAAAAGTAAACTCAAAAGTAAACGCAATTCTAAACACTAAAGTAAACGTAAAAGTAAACTCAAAAGTAAACGCAATTCTAAACACTAAAGTAAACGTAAAAGTAAACGCAAAACTAAACGTTTCTTGCATTTTGCACCCAATTGACCTCAACGCACACTCCAAGTGAGTGAATATTATCACAGATGTTTCCACCATCTGTTATATAATGTGACAGTTATTGATTAGAGGCTGGGTGGAAAACAGAGCTTGTTGTTGGGCTCACATAAGTGTTTAGTATTGCGTTTACTTTTATTTTGTCCAAAAGTAAACGCTCATAATTTGCAGTGTATTCTAATGTAGCCCAAATTGTGCCCAATCTAACATATGAACATGATGCCTATCATTTGTTGAATAATCAAACCATTCCCACGCACAGAGCAACCAACACCGTCCACAATCTTACAATCAGGAAGATTTGGCACAGGAATCAGGAAGATATTAACAATTATAACAAATCCTAGTATGGGCAACCAATTACGGAAATCCGGAAGATTGATAAATTGATTCATTTTAACAAGGGAATATCAATCCATTTTCAGGAAGTCTTCTGCAACATCTGCGTGCCCGCGACAGCATTGTGCGCTTGTTGTTTTGGAATGCAGTGCATCGCAAGACTGTGCTCGGACTGTGTGACGCTCGGATCAAACATTATTTGTTTTGATTATAAATATAATGATGATGCTGGCCATGCATAAACCAATACATTGTATTACCAATGTCATTTAACCTTGAATCACATCATTTGTACAATCATCACGTCTGTACATAAACCGACAATAGGAGTGTTCAGACGAGGGCGCTAACATAGAGACTAACACCAAATCTCGAGATTATACTCTCGGTTAACAGCCGTGTGAATCGTGTCACCGTTAACTAACCTCCAATCGAAAGCTGGAATTTTAACCGGGAGTTAGCCGAGAGCGTGCCTGCCGTGTGAATCCTTCAACTATGTTAACCGCGAGTGAGATTAGCAAAGGGTCAACGCATCACTTCTGGCAATCGGAGAATTGCAAGACCATGAGTTAGTCTCGAAGCTAGCACAGCAGTATCGCTAGACTTGAGGCTGAGATTGCCGTCTGGACAGGCACTCTGCATTAGCGGTATAATTTGTTCTCGCTTGAGACTAACTAGTCTCGCTTGAGACTAACTAGTCTCGCTTGAGACAACTAGTCTCGCTTGAGACTAACTAGTCTCGCTTGAGACTCGCTTGAGACTAACTAGTCTCGAGACTAGTGACCGTCTGAACAGGCCTAATGTTTTTATATATTACACAGCCACGCTGTTATCAAACACCAAATGATCCAGCATCAAGGTTTAGTCAACATTTATAATGTTGATTTTGATAACATTGTTTACATCCCATAGGCAGCATTCCAAAGATGGGATATTTTGTTGTTTGGTCCAAGACTCCAATCAAAGTATTATTCAAGGTAACAACATTGTTCATTATGTAAAACTGTGTCGGACCAGAGGGTGCCATTCATTTTGCATGTAAAAGGCGCCCCCATAGCCACTTTTCAACTCCTTCATTCTCTGCGAAAAATTAGTTGATAAGAATTTTTAAGCAGAATCTAAAAGATTAGAACGTCCACTATTACAGTATTTCCAATCAAAGCACCTACAGTTTGATCAGTTTCACATTGGCGAGAAATATCTGGTTTGCATCTCATTGATCGCTAAAGTAATCCAAGCGTATGTGCAAGATTATGGCCACACGCTTACGGTATTGGTCGCATGCACTCGTCACTCATATGATAAACAGTGCCCTTGTTGCCTTTATGCGTACCCGCGTCCTTGTACTCATTCGCTGCTGTAAAGAGGCTTTGCCAATTTGGAACTGATCAAACTGTATTAGTACACTGTACATCTTGCTGTATCGCTAAATTGGGCACCAGTGTAAGATGTATACAACTTAACAGATCATACTACTAAGATATAAGGTGTAAAACAAGATGTATACATCTTAAAAGACAATACAGCTAAGGGTACCACTTAGGAACATCTTAATATGACATATTTTATGGTAAGGTAGGTCATCACTTACCTGTAGACACCCTTGTATACTAATAGTTGCGTGACTATCGTAGCAAGAAACGCTATGCTTAACGCCAGACCGAACCCGCTCCGTGACCTATCGAACAGCCACCATAGACCGATGGACATGGCTGCCAGGGTGAGGGAAAACTGAAGGTTGTTGGCAAAGTCGAGTTTCTGTATGGAAGGAACAGTGTGGTCAAGGGAAACAACAAAATGAAGACTTTTTGCCAATGGATCCTATTTATTGAGATACTAGCAAGGAGAGGGTTAGAATATCTTGTTAGGCTGTTAGGCACAACTGAGCGATACAAATTTTCACTAGGGATGGGATTTTCGGGAAATGCTCCCAGGACTTGATTTTAATTGTCAAAAGACTCTGGATTTCCAAATTTCTCCAAACATACTCTGGGCTAATTGTTAGGGTGCCATCTTTTGTAGAAATTGTGTCATGTGTAATCCAAGATGGCGGCACGGAAATAACGGAAGTGAAAAGCATAATAAGAGTAAAGAAATGCATGCATTTGACTAAATAGACCCATTTCAAATGAATCTCCACTATAAATTTGCATTAAATAAGAGTAATAAGTTGATGATTATTGGGGTCTTGCGACGGAGTGCGCTTAATAAGCATGGTTTATTATTTTATTATTATTATGATTTCTTTTTATAGTAAATTTATTATTATTTTGATTTTACTAGTCCCGGGACTAGAAATATCTGGGCGGGACTAGATTTCCTGGGACTTACTTCCACCCTAATAATGTTCACTACTCTAATACGATAATCTGGAAGGCCTAACTGATTTATTATCAAATGCTATCTGATCTGATACTCATGACTACAAATTTGAAAACTTGATATAAGTGATCCCCCCCCCCCCTTGTATTTCAATTCAAACATTGAAGTTTGCAAACGTCCAACAAAGCCAGAAATGCCACTTTTTTTCTTCTTATGTAGGTAGACAAAGAAGGATGCCAAGTTACATCAAAAGCTAGCTACGGTGTCCCTTCGCTCTAAGGCCATATGTGATACACAGCACATCAAAATTGGGGTACTTCTTTTTCTAAGGTATAGATAAACAGACAGAAAAAATAGAGAAAATAATAAGACTTTAGGAGTCAGTTTCACTCGTAAAATATGAATGCCGTTATCAATTTGGATAAATTTGGTGTCATTTAAAGCTTAGAAAATGCTAGCACACATAATAAACTCAAAATTTACTTCACCTGCGAAGTCATCCCCCCCCCCCCCCCCCTTGATGTGTTACATCACATACCCTTCAATGGCATTCAATTGACCTCCCATGTTGAATTATTGGTTATGAATAATTCAAGAAAAAGCAAAGAAATTGATTACAAAAAACATACATGCAAGTTTAACATGTTTACGTTGAAAATAATAAAACTTAGGAGTTCGAACATAGGGCAAGGCCAACTCCATCACCCAACTGCACAAAGCAAGCTTACCACCCGGGGGGGGGGGGGGGGGGGGGGGGGGGGCAGTCAAACATAATGTTGTACACATGCGTGACCAAAAAAACGCGTAAACAGGGGTGTTTTTTCAGTGTTGGACGCGTCACGCGTTAAGGGTATCAAAAACGCTGATTTTCAAGAAAAAGGGTGGCTTAAAATCCCGGCTTAAAATACAGGTCGAACGTGTTTAGGGTAACTTATTTTGTTCCCGTTAAATAGACAACACTTGTTTAGGGGTCATATTCTGGCAATAACTTGTTTAGGGGTCAAAATTTGCAAGGAAAGCGCGCTAAAAACTTGTTTAGGGGGTAATTTTGCTTTTACACCATTATGTTTGACTGGCCCCCCCCCCCCCCCCCCCCCCCCCGGGGCTTACCATTACAATGACCATGAAACCTATTCAGTGCTAATTGACCAAGTAGGAATTTAAATCAACCAAAGATTTTCGTCTTTGTCTTTATTTTTTATTTCAAGCAGTAACATGAAAAGGGCCTTATCAAAATACATGTACTAATCTTTAGACCATTTTTTTCCACAGACTGGCACAAGTTTCAAGATCCAGATTGATAAGTGATTACTGGATGTCTATACAATAAGCAAGGATACAGCTGACGCATGGTTAATTCCTACAAAGACTGCTAGACATCTCATCACATTGGACCATTCTCTCTTGTAGCTCGGATTCTCTCCAAGTCGACTATCTACACAGGGGTACAAGATGCCAATAAAAGCTGCCAAAAGAAAAGAAGCACACAGAATTAATATTAAAGATTTTTTATTTAGGGGGTTGTCATTTTTGCCTGTACAAATATTATAAAGATGCTGGGGGAGGGGTGGTGGCATCAATTAGGTCAACAACAAAAAGAAGTTGTGTTGCCCTCAAGTGCTAAATGTTTTTTCTTCTTTTTTTCTTGGCTGAAAAATAAATGGGCAATTCCAAGCAAATGTCAACCAAATAGCCAAAATTTCAAATTTGCATCCAAAGTTTAATTCTATGCCTATAATGTAGACAAGAGTCCAAAGTTCAGGAATTTTTAGTTTGTTTAGTGATACTATGTTTTTTGATGTATAAACTAATTAGCATAAATTTGCATATTTGCAGCTTACAAAATCAGTGAAAAGGCTTGTTTTTATTTATTCCATATCTTTTAGACACATAGGTATGATGTTTAAATAAATGTCAGGCACAATAGTAGTACTGATGGGAAAAGTTTTGATATAAATTTAATTTTGATCAATGGCCGATTAGTCTCGTTAATCCAGGTAATTAGTATGCATAACCTCATGTCATTCCGCAACGCAAAAGTACAATTTTTTAGGATAGCAAGATAAATATGTACCCTATTTTCATGTAACTATTTTTTCTCTGCACACAATTGACATGCTTCACAATGATCAAAAAAAAATTGGAAAATTCTGTTAATTAATAGCCCTAACGAGCGTTGCGGAATGACGTGTTGCGGAATGACGGTGCGTTCGGTGCGGAATGACAAAGGTATTTATTCCCTATATTTAGGTAATTTATTGAGCAAATTGTGATATTTTTGTGTACTTGGTATAAGATCATCCTTATTTATGATAATTCATTCAAATATGGACTCTAAACTTCTAAAAAAGTTTCAAAATTGATGAAAACTCATAATTTGCTGAATTAGGCAACTTTGATGTGCAAGCTGTTGAATTTGGCAACTTTATCACAAAATCATGGCTACTTTACCTGTAAATGATGATTTCAATGTGAAAATAGTTGGGTTACTTGTATTCACGAATTTGTAACATATGAAATGCCACTGATTACTCTTTCTTTTATTTTTTATCCATATTAAAGCATAAAAACATGTTTTTTCTTTTCTCTATGGAGTTTTGCACACAAATTCACACTGTCATTCCGCAACGTCATTCCGCAACACCTACTTTTATTTTTTGATGACCTACTAGAAATCCTAGCTGATGATTAAGTTTTATGAAAATGCTTTTGTCAGTTAGCTAACACTTCAAACCTTCTAAAAAGTAACTTCAATAATGATACACTCTAAAAAGTTCACAGAGTTTTCACTTTGTGTAAACATGTAAAAAAAACACCAATCGTCTGCGTCATTCCGCTATGCAAATTAGGATACTTGGAAGCGCAGTCTAATTTTTTCCCTAGGTTTATTTTTTTAGTATCAATCGCTATTATCAAATAAAGTTGTAAAATGGGGAGTAACTACAAATCTATGAGTTTTACACCCAAAAGAAAGTGGATTTTTGTGTGTAAATGTCATTCCGCAACGCGTGGAATTGCCCAAATGGTTTATGTTGAGACAAAATTGGTATAGGCCCTAACAATTTAACTAATTAACGAATATAATAATTTCCTGAAAAAGCTTAAAGTTGGACAAATACATCTGAAAATGTATATGTTTCATACGCAGTAATGGAAATACCCACATAGACTGTCGACCCAGGGTAGACAATCATGTGTATCGTAGCTCTATCCATAATATTGTGTGTACTGATCATAATTTAGTAGTATATTGGTTTATTCCGTAATGTTTTTTGTTGTTTAACTAATTGATGCCACCACCCCTCCGGCCTCCCCCTAAATAAAAAATCCTGAATATTAATCCTGAATGTTTAAAAGGGATTAAATTCATGTCCCTGGCCAGTTCACCCATCGCTAATTACTGGTTGAGAGATATGCTTTGCAATGCAGAGGTCCATGGTCCGGTTCCCACTAGGACCAAGGTGGTGAATTTATTTCCTTTTGTAAAAGTTAGGGTTAGAAATATATTTTAAGTCCACAAAATGTGTGTACGAAGTAGTTCCTACCTAGACAACCCCAGGTGGACAGTCATGTGGGTATTTCTATGGCTGCATATATTATACATGTACTTTTCTGTGATATTTCATTAGAGGGGGTGGGGCCCCACTGGTGCAGCTCTTCTGTTGGATATGCTTGGACACATGGTAACCTGGATTCAACATAACCTGGGTTTACCATTTATTTTGTACGCTCAAGGTTGTGATTTCAGCTCTAGAGACACTTTGTTTACAGTGGAAGTATTGGCCATATTCAGCTTGTACATGAAAAATGTACCTGTGTTGATGTCAAATGGGCACTTCATGGGACTACCCTACCCACTCACAAACAATACTTAGTACAATGTAAGTGAAACAATACATTTGATGACAATGTAAGTAAAACAATACATTTGATGACCTTTCAGAAGATCCAAACCCTTTACACAGAATACCTAAATGTATCACATGAATCGGCTTAAATATTTTTGTTTACAATGTGAATGCAATCATGTGATTACAATGATCTCATTCAGTGGCGTAGCCAAGGGGGGGCAAGGGGGGGCAGCTGCCCCCCCTGTGGGGTTCTCTGCCCCCCCTGTTGCCCCCCCTGTGGGAAATGTCAGTTGAAATAATTTGGGACTAACCTATTCACAACACAAGGAAATTCAATCCTCAATTTGGTTGTTGCCCCCCCACCAAAACTCCCGGCCCCCCCTTTTCCCCCCCACTGAGAAAAACCTGGCTACGCCACTGATCTCATTACAACCCCAGGTGGACAGTCACGTGGGTATTTCCATTGCTGCATAAATATCATACAGTATGTACCTCTCTGTGATTGTGCAATGAGATAGGGGGCCACCGGTGCAGCACTTCTATTGGATTTTGTTGGATACATGGTAAGTTGGTAACCGGAATGGTACATGTGCTCATATCATGGAATATTTCAATGTACCATTTATTATATAATTATAAGGCTATATTAAAAAAAAAATTGTCTCAAAGCTCTTTAGTTTTTAAAAACCTAATGCGGAATGCGTTTGTTTTAAAGTTTTTTTAATAAATATTGAAATCCTTGTAAAAGTGACCTTTTGTATTTAAAATGATGTGATCAATGAAAATCTGAAAAATCTGTGGGATTTTTTCTAACGCACATCAATTAACTAACGCGCGCGGGAGCTTTGAGACAAAAATATTTTTAATATAGCCTAAGTGAAACAATACATTTGATGACCTTCCAGAAGATCCAAACACTTTACACAGAATACCTGTAGGGCCTACATGTTTTAAATCACATGAATCAGATTATCTTTTTTTGTTTACAATACAGTGTGAATGCAATCATGTGATTACAATTATCTCATTACAAAAGATAACTAAAGATCAATGAATCACATGATTAAGATTATCCCTTTAATACAGATTATCTTTTCAAAATATTGCAATCACTATGAATGGGATTAATTTTTTAAATAGGCTATGAGTGCAATTACATGAATAAGATTTGTTTTGTGCCTAAATAGCATTTATGACGCATAGTTAACTTCACTACCTATAAATAGTTTTAAAACAAATAGTGCCAAGTACCATCATCAAACAGGTTATTAGTCATTTCAAGTATGGCATAAATACATTTGGGAAATTTTTAGAGAAGTAGTATTCCACTTTTGATGGCTCACAACCATGGCCCTGTGATCTTAAATCCACATAAAGCACACCCCCCCCCCCCCCCCCCCCGAAATAAATAATCTGCTGATTGATTGTAATTTGTATGAATGGTCATTGTACATTCAAGTCTGGCTTACTGTGGCAAGTGGTAATTTTTGAGTAGAGATATTTTTGCGATTTTATAGTTTTGGAAAATGGGCAAGACTTAAATTTCATGGTTTCTACATTAATTATGATGCAACTCTATAAAATTGCCAAAGAAGATTTTTCGCATTTTCATGTCCAATCGCCAAATTCTCAGAAATAAAACCCTCGCAAAAATTACCACATAAACAGTAGTTGTCTAAATTTACCTGCAGCGGTACCGCAGATGAGCGGAACCCACCACGCCGACGAGAACAGGTTGACCACAAGCTCTGGAGGGAACAGGGTTATGTTTCGTTGAACTTGGAGTAAATTTAACACCAGAGCGAGGAACATGCCAATGAAAAACAGCACAGTGGCTCTCCGCACCAAGCTATGTACGTCCGTTGCCATTGTGGGAATTGTAAACATTTAATGAGAATTCAGTGTAACAGTCCAAGTGTTAAATCAATCTCTTGATTGATAGGACGGATATATTTTTGGTTGAGGAACAAGTTCTTGCTTCTAACATCAGCTCCATGGCGGAGTCATGACTCTAGGCAATCAATCTGTAAAGCAATGTAAAAAAAATAAAATGTTACAATAACACACATACTACTTTTTTGTGTTATGAGATACGCACAGAAAAGCCTGACGACCTCATTTGTATCAGATCAAAAAGTATTATTGACTCAAAGATAAAGATGACAAAAGCTATCACTGTAAAACAAGACAAGTAAGCAAATTTGAAATCAAACGGAAAGGATTTATTTAATTGTCTATTATTTGAATGAAAATTTAAAAATGAAATTTAACATTTTAATAAACATCCCAGGATTTTCAAAATTAGACATAAATGTAGGAGGTTAAACTGATACATTTTAATAATAGCATACTTTAATTTCATAGTAACAACTACATCAACAAGTATTTGTGATGCGCCATTCCCAGGGCTCAAAGCGCTTTACAAAGCTATAAAATAGCATAAAGAATAATAAATGATAATTAAGAAGCAAACAATTAGTTTGGAAAGAAAAAGAAAAATGTCTTTATGGGCCTTCTTGAAGGCAACAACAGAAACGGATTGTCTAATATATTCTATAGTTAGATGATATAATTTGTTTTCACCCCAAAAAGAAACCCCTCGCACCTCCATAAAATGGTGGGTTTTTTTTTGGGGGGGGGGGGGGGGAGGTCCCAAAACGCAGTAAATAGTGAGTGTATGGCCAAAAATGGGTCTTACTCTTTTGCATGTTATGGGTCTTACTCTTTTGCATGTTATACCCACCCTTTGATCATCTTTCCAACACTTTTTTTTTACATCACATTCTGGACAGGACCAAAAACCCACTTTTAAAAAAACCCTCAAACAGAAAGACACCAGGCTGTTTACAAACAAAGAGCAAACAATGTCTAACTTAATGGCTTTATTTTATATGGCAAGTGCATTGGTCAAAGTTCAGTTTCAAAAAGCATAGCTTACATTTATATAATCTTGGGTGTTTTCCGTTTTCAACTAAATACAAACAACAGTTGGTTCAAAGTTCACTTGACCATGTGAAGACCACACTCAACTCATTTGATAATGCACACTACAGGCATTAATTCACCTTGACACTAAACAATGTTGTTTAGAGACTATTGTTTAATAGGCAAGGTTTTCCCTTTGTATGCTGCATTCACAAACGAAGGCAAAATCTTGTTTGCCAGTGGTATATTTTTTCAACATTAAAAACTAATAAAAGTTGTGATTGTAAATTGCTTTTACAAGTGATTGGTTGGAAATTAAAGAACATTTCGCTAATGGAATTAAAATGTTCCGAGAAAATTATACACTAGTGAGATATTTGGTATTTAAATGTCTCAGGGGAAGTTTGAATAACAAACTTCTATACATTTGAGTTTAATGACTCTATTTTTGGGCTTTAATTCAATTACCACATTTTTACATTTTAATTCAAATTCAATGAGGTATGGTTAAAAGTCTTTGTCTAGGTTTTCCTTCGGCTTTATCAGAATGTACGATGAAGTCAGGAGCGGCGCACTCAGCCGGCTCCCGCAATTGGTTACACTCACATTTTGATCGATTTATGCAAAATACTTGGTTTTTCTCGTCGGCTCTAGTAGCATTTATACTTGGAGCAGGGGGCCGTGATTTGAATTGCGCGACCCCGGAAATTGGTTGAAAACAATTCTTAATGCTTCCTCTCATTGTATGTTTTTCCCAATTGAATGGATGTTGATAAGCCAAGTATAAATAAATGTGACCTCTCTTGCATAGCATGGTGACGTCCGAAAATTAAATTTCCGCGTTATTGTCGTCCTTTCCAGGGTCCGAGGGTAATCAAAAATGTTCGCTATGCAATTGAGAACATTTTCAATTTACCCCCGGCTCTGTAAATGGTACAGTCCCATTCTGCCTCTTGTAGTGGCAGGCTCGCGTCGCTGGCGCATACGTGGTGGGCCGTTTTGTTGCTCTACCCCCCTCTGCGGGTTTGTATGTGGCGCGTACGTGGCGATCCCTTTCGTATCCATATTGTTTCATGCATTCTATTTCTATGCAAAAGGTTGGTGTACGTTTTCGCTGAAGGTGGAATAAAGTTTCCCACCTCCCACCCTTAATGATGTACGAGGGTTTTAAGTTTTGCAGTGGTATATTTTTGCAATTTCTCCCACAAATTCTTGAACTGTTCCAGCCGATTGACAGCATATTTATTTTTGTTTTTTCGTTTAGCAATGGTACATGGTTGAGTAACTGCTCTAACGCATCTTCACCAACTAGCTGACTCCCCAAATTCTCCATTTTGGTGATAATCTCTGGGAAAATTAGTCCGACGGCAGCGAAATAAATGTGACCAAATACAGACGACACAAAATCTGATAGATCGACAGGGCTACACAAACGTGTCAACAGTAAAATCAATTCCCACGATCGCAAGCAGGGAAAAGAGTTCTCAGCATAAAATGATACTAAATTTCCCTCATAGCTCCTCATCACAGGGAAATAGTACTTTTTGATGGGAAAATTTTTCCCTATGTAAAATATTGGGGAACTAGTCCAAAATCCACTAATCAAAGGACAGTATTTGTATGATTATATATAATTAATGGTAGATCATTCATGGGTTCAAGTCCTGCGCCGATGGATGTCCTTGTTATTTTGGGGTTGGGACATTCAGCCGTGCTTGTTATGTGTTCATTTCAACCTAAAGTTCAGTTAGGGATGAATTTCTCTATAGTCTCGACTATAATCAGTTCAATAATTTCTCGATCCGAGCATCACACTCCCTTTGTCCGATGAAAATGTTACCTGTACAATGAATGTGCAGTGTGATGACGCACCGCAATATTACGTCATAGCCTCATAGGGAGCCCTTGCACGATGCAGTTGTGTGGGAATTGTTCAAATGTATAAAACAATGAATGTATTGAACTGGTTCTCATGTAAGCTGCTGTCAGGCTCGAGTAAGAGATTGCTTTTTGTTAGCCATAACTATTATTAGCTACAAAAACACGCATTGACTTCCTACGTCGTATTTGTTTCAAAACAAAAAATAAATTTACTGGTAGTTAAATTTAAAGGTAGATGTTCCGATTTTCAACTGGAAGTTTTCTATTCGACATGAAAGCTCATCCTCAAAAAAGTTGTATTCCAAAGTTTGAGTTGCATAACTCTAATGGTTCTTATTTTAGACGCACAAGATGCCGTAAAATGTGCCCATTGAGTTGTACACAAATATATTGGTGGTTATTGATGTTATTCTACGCTCACAAATTCTGGAGATTTTAGAGGTTTTTTAACGACTCTAAATGATTCCATGATTACCTTTCTACAATGCCGTCGGTTATGCTTGTTCCCTGCATCAATGGGCTCACACAACTCATTTAAGGGAAGTGTCAACCCTATTATTTTGATGATCAACTTTTGCTTCTAAGTTTGAGAATATTGAATAAAAGTACATAAAAGTATACATTTTTAGAAAGGAAATTTGATAAGGAAGCCGATGGTGATATCAATGTGATACCAAATAAACTAAATTTTGAGAAATGAACCAAAAAGCCATTTTTTTTACCCCAAATTTTTCAGACAGCATAACTATAAAATAAAAAATGGTAATTTGTTCTAATATACATTTTTGTAAACAAATCAATTTGTCTAGGAGGCAATTTTTTCTTTTTTCAAAATAAAGCTTGGTTTTGGAAATATTGCTAAAAACATCGGAAAAGTGTAAAAGTCGTGTTTTTTTGCGTACATTTCGCTAGAAATGGATGCATATCTCGAGTTTAAAATCCATAATCGAAAAAATAAAAATTTGCCTCCTAGCGCTGAAAGTCCTCTACACAATGGTAGTAAAAGCTTACCTGATAGTTTGATATATTTTTAGTTATGTTGTCTGAAAATTCGTAAAATTCCTTCAAATTTGAACTTCTAGAAAACATCGATTTAGTAAAAATATTGACATTTTCCACCATTTAAAGCTAAATGTTCACGGAACACACGGGCGTGTGACCTAAAAAGCGAGTATACTATTATGAACAATCATAATAAACTATCAGATTCAATTTATATTGTCACAATGTGAAGAAATTGGAAGAAAACTGAAATTTAAATGATCGTAAGATTGGCCTTTGTTTACATTTTAGACATTGTTTTGCGCTCTTTTGTTTTTCGCGTCTACGTCGCGGATATTAAGCGTCGCGTCTAGTATTACGCGCGCGACGCAATGATCGAACAGCTGTCGCAGCATTTGAAAAGCGCGGAACTCCGCTTAAATTCCCGCCAAATAACTATGCGCCTTTTCCTGACTCAAACTTACCAAAACAACAATTTAAAATCACCCAAAAGAACGGGAAATAATCGCTTCCGATTAGTAACTTATGATGGTAATGATAGAATACATATAAAAGTATTAAATAATAGAGAAATATGAAATTCAATTTTTGAAACAAGTGCCGGGTTGACACTGCCCTTAAAGGGGATCCTGGGTACTGGGAATCAGCCAAAGAAATAGGGGTCAAAGCCGAGTTCATATCAAAAAAAGTTCTTCCGTTTGCCCAGCGCATTAATTCCCTGTCTAGTATTTACGTAAATGAAAACTGCATACCCAGGACCCTAATTGTACATAATTTGTCGTATTGGGTAGTTTTAAATTTCAAATATGTTAGAACATTGTATAGTTTGGTAATAGACCATTCAAAATTGAGATCAGAAATCTTCGGAAAACAGGTCACATGCGTTCTTCTGAATCTCACTAACAGCAGCCTGGTGCCAACAATCTGGAACCCGGTAGTTTATTTTAATGGAATAAATGGTATTGAAAACTGGAAACCATAGAGTACCAGGCTTCTGTTAACAGTTGATCGCATTCATAGCATTGGTTGTCCGCCTTGTGATTTACTATGTTTAAACACACGCGTACACCCATGAGGAGTAAAACGTGGAACGAGACTAATTGAAATTATTCAGAACCGATCGTAAATTACTGCGAATTGACGTCATATCGTATCCTCCTTCTGCTGACGAGTTCTTTATTTTCACTGTGATTAGCCTTGGCCTTAGGGCCGATTTTATTAATATTTCATTTTAAGTAGCATTTACGGAGCTGAAAATGTATCTAGGTTGAAATAACAGTTACATAGCACATGCATAACCCAGGTTAAGTGTATAAAAACTGTATACAAATGTTCTAGAAATAGGCAAACTAGAAACGAAAATCGGCGCCGTCCCAACATATGCTTTCATTTCATACTATTACTAGGCTAGCTCTCATACCGAGTCGTACTCGACTAACTCGTCGTAGTCGTATCACGACGTTTTGAGAGCTATGAAACAGAGCTTAACTATAGTCGTCGTCAGAATACTTCGGCACTTTTTAAAACCGCCAACGCACGCGTCTAGTTAATTGAGCGTGTGGGCGGGGACATTCATGACCCATAGATACGGTCGCGGCCAATTGGATTACAGAGGCCGCGACGCGTCGAACTGCTCAAAGATAACGCTGTTGCGACGCTGTTCTACAACGCACTTCCGTGTTTACGCTGTACGCTGTTGTCACAGAAAAAAGTGCCGAAGTATTCTGACGACGACTATATTATACGGCTTTGCGCCAAACAATTCACACAATGAATAGGTATCACAAAATTGAAAGATTTTCAAAACCCATTCGTCCAAACAGTTTAAGTTAGCCAGATAGTGAGCTGTGGCTTAAAATAATTACGTACATACATGTACCTACCTGCTCGATGTTGGTGTAAAAAGCTTACAATTGTTGTACACTGACACTCAGTCAGACTCAGCAGTCATATATTACAGACCGTCTACATCTACGAAAATAAATAAATTCTGCTGAGGTCAGACCATATTTCTGCAATTCAGCATCGTACGATATTGGATGATTTAAACTGTAGAATGACTGTCACTTCACCGGATACAAATACAACACAATTTTGATATTTTGGTTTTGTTGTTAAATTGGATCAGTCAGCCAGTCATGCCATTCATCCTAAATTTATTTACATAATTTTTTATAGTAATTGGGCGTTTCTATTTTGTTTTTGATTGATTTTTTAACGGTCAGACCGTGTACAAATTATTAAAGGGCGAATGATGATGTTTATGTCATGTCATTCATCCTGAAATGTTTGAATTTACTTTATTTATTGTGGAATTTCTTGAACTGTTCTTAATCTTCGTAGACCTCGACCCTTATTGTGTCTCCTTCTTTTTTTGGTAGCGGTGGTGGGGGTTGGGGCGCCGGTGGGACCTTTTATAAGGCCAAATAAAAAATAAACATGTTTCACGTCCCCTCCCGCTTTCTTTTGATGAAGTTGAAGATGATGTTGCCATTTTATTTTTAGTTTGCAAACTTTAAGTCATAACTTTTGAGAAAAAAAAGATGTTTCAGAAATTTAAAACTTTCCTATGACCTATAGCTTTCCAAATGGTATCCGAAGCATCATGTGGAAAGTGCTGTGATCACTATACTCTGTTTGGCCATCTCGAGACAGTGACGTAACTGAACAGGCGCAGCTTTTACGCACGCGTGTTTATCTTCCGCCTTTCAACGCTCGTGTTTGTACGCCAGCGCCGCGAGTAGTCGCGCGCGTTATGTGATGCAATTAGTAGAATACGCGGTTACGTCACTGTCTCGAGATGGCCAACAGAGTATAGAGGGGATTAGGCTCTCAATCCCGGGCTCAAAATAGCAAAATATAAAGGGCCTCCTGGCAGGTTTGCCAATAGGGATTTATATGGTTATGATTTTGCATAATTTCAAAGGATAATTGCAATTATAAAAATAGTTATCAGGAATGGAGTAGGCCTATCACTATATTAGAGGAGAATATTTCAAAATGTGGTATTTGATTTAATTACTTTAAATTTTGAACGAGTAGGCCTATGTTCCGCAAAAGTGCCCCATCCCTATATTTTGGACCCCTACATTTTATTTTGGAATACAAAAACGAAGAATAACGAATCTATAATGGATGTAGGCCTATTGGATATTAGGCCTACGGTGCTTTGTGTAGCCTAATTCTGAGCCTAGGGCGAACATACCCCGGCGCGCGTCGGGCAAGTTCGCCCTTTTGAGACACTTGTCTTTATCATTTACTTTTGCTTTTACAGTCAGGCCTACAGAGTACTGAGATCATAGTCGAATGAAACCAAGATATCATTCACAAGATATCAATCAGTCAATAGGTCCATACAATCTTTAAAATTGGCGTCTCTAGACCTCTTCAAATGAAAATGGGGCGAACACTCCCCGCTCTCCCGGTTTTTGTTGTTGGTAGCCGTAAGGGGGGGGGGGGTTATGTATTCATTTATATTGAGTTAGGTTGGGGTAGAGATTTTTTTTTTTACTCATCAGGGGGGGGGGGGGGGGGGGGGGGGGGGGCGGTTTGAGGCTGCATAGAGGGGGAATTTTTTTTCTTCAAAAACTTCCAACCCCCTCCCCCTGAAAATATAATGGTGTGTCCCTTAGGGTCCATTTTCAGAGGGCATATACGAGCATGTTATCCACTCTCGTATTCAAGCCCCCCTAGTACAACAAATCATACTTAGTGATATTTGTCATCAGTTGGTATTATTCATCATAGGGTATTTTGCATGTTTCACTATCTGTCCCCATCCTAAAAAACCAAAAAAACCCACAGCAACGTATGGGTTTCCTGTACTAAAGCCCCCCCCCCCCCCCCCCCCCCCCCCCCACCCCAACCCCAACGGGGACTATAACGTGAATGTGATGTGTGATATAGCATGAACGTTTCCTATAAACGTATCGGCAGCTGTAAAAGACTAAAATTTTCTGTCTTTTCTGCCTTTTCTGTCTTTTACAGTTGCCCATAAACGTATAGTGTGAACGTGATATGATTTATAAACATGGACGTGAAATGTGACGTGATAATTAATTCAATTGATAATTGAAGGAATGAATTTATAAATAGTGAAAGGCTCAGAAAAAGAATAAAACTTAACATTAAAAAATAAATAAAGACAAATATGTTTCAAAAAAAAAAAATGTTTCCCTTTAATGGTTTAATGGTATTATTCATCAAGTATACGTTATGATTTTGTCACTTGTATTTTCAGTTCTGAGAGCTGAAGAGGCTCAGGAAACCAGAAAAAAACCAATGGATTTTGGAATGCAATAAATTAATGTCAAAGTTAATGAATTTTAATTTTTATGTTAGAATGCAACGTGTTGCTGCAGATTTAATACAAATATATGTTCAATTAAAAATTGAAATTGCAATCCATAATTTTTTCGTATTTTAGAAGCACTTCCCGGTAAGTCTCGTATACGCATGCGTAATTGCTCTGCCGATGACTTTCACCCAATGAAGATCTCTGTATCAGTCATGTGATCACGCCACAAGGAATCGTATGATTATCAGCTGGTCATGTTTTATTAATGAGACATAGGTCAGGGGTCATGTTTACTTATCGTCTGATATTTTAAAAACATTCCTTTAAAAGGAAATGGCAGAATTTCATAGGATCAGGTTTAGTTTGTCAACAAAATTTATATTTGTAAACTAGCAGTTTAATCATCAAGTTTTAGATATAGAGGGAACCGCGTTGGTTTTGTTCGGAGTCATCATCATGCAATCCATAATTTAATATAAAAATAAAATAATATAGGGGCCTAGGCCTCGTGTCAAGTTTGTACCCAATTTGCTCATAGTTTGATCAGGTGGGTGATTTCTGACATCAAATTTGATCTATTTTCTACAGACATTGACTAACATTGACAAAACCATCAATGGAAAACAAAACATAATTGTAGGAGCCTTAGAACTGATGACTTCACTGATGAGACTTACTCTACAAATACTCCAGTGCAGTAGAAGACCTATCCAATATGATCATTTCCCACTTAACAAAGGCCTACCAAGGGGTTAAAAACGCAGGACAACACGTTTTTGAGTGAAAAAACACTCTAAAAGGAGTGAAAGGGGGTTTTATATGACAATGCCTCCACTATTGCATGAGTGCAAAATTAACTTTCACACTCATTTTAGAGTGGAAATATTCCACTCTAAAACGGGTTATCCTGCGTTTCACTCCCTTCACTCCTTTTGGAGTGAATTTCCACTCTTTCCACTCGTTTTACATTTAGGGAATACTCTGCACAGCGATGGGTCCCCTCAAAGTATAGCTCGTCTAGATTCAGCCAACCATGGTTCAACACAACCACTAAAAGAGCGTGCAGAGTGAAATTTAGGGCATTCAAAAAGGCTAGAAGATCTAACAGAGATCGCGATTGGAACATACCGTATTCAGAGACAAAAAGAAAAGCTCAGCTTGCATGCCGTGAGGCCTACGACCAATATCTCAACAACATCAGCAGTGAACCTGGTGGAAATAAGACACTTGGTGCCATCACTAGTCAAAGCTAAACGGTGTGACAGGACTGGAATTGCTCCCCTGACGGAAGACAACATTCTCCACAGCGATCCCAAGACAAAATAGGCAGTTGGCATCAGTCTTCTCCAAAGATGTCAACATCGACCAATGCCAGAGGCTGGGCTTCAGCTCCCACCCGACCATGAACGACCATGAACGACATCAAAGTCACCACTCCAGGAGTCAGAGAGCCAGGACTGTAAACCCAGCAAGCAGTGTGCGAAAGCAGCGGTTAGAGCCATGAACTGCCTACGTGTAGTGAAAAGGACGTTCACATATTTTGACAACAACAGCTTCAAAGTGCTCTACAAATCATACGTCCGACCTCACCTAGAATATTGCGTCCAAGCCTGGTGCCCACACCTTAGAAAGGACATCAACGCCATGGAAAGAATATAAAGGAGAGCAACTAAGATGGTACCCCAACTGAGACACCTAACATATGAAAACAGAATGAAAAGCCTAGGCATCATATCTCTTGAGAAGCGCAGAATCAGAGGGGACCTCATCGAAACATTCAAGATTTTGAAAGAGCTCGACAGAGTAGACCCATCAGACTTCTTCACATTGGCCCAAGCAACCCACGCCACAAGAGGACATCAAACTAAAGTCTACAAGCCAGCACTTGTCAAGAACCTCAACTGCAGGAAATACTTTTTCACGATGCGAGTAATCAACCAATGGAACGAGCTACCCAAAGATGTGGTCAACGTCAAGACAGTGAATGCATTTAAAAATAGACTTGACAAACATTGGAACAGGACCGGATATGGAATCGTAAAGGCTAACAGCCTAAACTAATTTTTCCATCAAACCTTAAGTGTAAGTGTAAGTGAAACTACTACGGAACCTGAAGCCGCACAAAGCAACTGGACCTGATGGGATCCCTGCAAGGCTATTAAAGGATGATAGAAGAAATAGCTCCAGCCGTTACTCTTCTATTCCAATCCAAGCTTCGTTAGATCAGGGACTGTCATCTTGGAAGGAAGCTTTGGTCGTACCTGTCTTCAAGAAAGGTAGCAGAGCAGCAGCCAGCAATTACCGTCCAAGTATCGCTCACTGCCATTTGTAAGCTGTGCGAACACATCGTTACACACAGAGCCATCATAGATCATCTGTCCACAAACAAAATACTGACAGACTCTCAACACGGCTTCTGGAAACGGCGCGCTCCTGTAACACCCAACTTATTCTTAACCTAAGTCTCCCGGCAGCTGCACTTATCAAATTTACTTTTCGTGGCCCAAACTGTCATCAATTTGGTTAAATATTGAGGCCCTATCGGGTATATGAGTAATAACTTAATTTCGGCATCCCCTGTTCCCTGACAGGATCACCAGAGATCTAACATTTGAACACCGGACGAATGACAGGGTCTATCCACACACTGACATTACTAATTTAGAAAATTGAAGAAATCCGCAATCGGCCAAAAACAACAAAAAGTCGACCATTTTGGATAAAACAGTATTTTGATCACAAGTCATTCCTTCCTGGCCGGTCCCCTATCATTTGAATTTCATGAATTTGGTCTGATGCTGTTTTTTTTATCTCACTAGTGACTCCGCGTTTGCAGATCGGGCACTTAATGGAAACTCTCCGATCGACTGTGAGGGCGCAGATCAAACTCTTTCGCATAGCAGACGACGGTGGCTACGAACGGCCGTTAATTTTGAATTTCCGTTGGTTTCAATGTAACAATGGATTTTGATTATATGACCCCATAAAATTCATCATAGGTTAGAAGAAAATTTTTCCAATCCAAAACCGTTCGGGATGGCTAATCATCCCAATTGTAAATGCTATTTTTTGAATTTAAACGGCGTTGTTAAGCGGTCGTCCCATTCACTTGATCAGGTAACCTCGTTCGCATATTTTAACCTGAATACTCGTGAATACGCCTATGTCCAGCGTCGTCTGTCGCTGGCCAAGCGTCTCGGACGACCCAACATGGCAACGGGAGTGCCCCATTTTGAAATATTTTAAACTGTCATCGCCCGGTTACGAAGGAAATAATTTAAAAAATAGCATTTACAATGGAGTTGGTTAGCCAACTCCAACGGTTTTGGATTAGAAAAAAAAATCTTCTAATATGCGATGATGAATTTTTCAAAATGATAAGATTAACATTCGCGATTAGGCCAACAAAAAAAATTGTTATGTTGTCCGCGACCGCCCGCTCGTCAGATTTAAAGCCGCTCCGATTTTATTTTTTTCAGATTTTTTTTTAGATTTAAAATAAAATAAAATCAGATTTTCTTCTTTTTTTTCAGATTTTTTTAAACAGTTTAAATGGCATTGAATATTAAATTAAGTGTTTTATGTGCGACTCTTAAAGTGAATATAACTTCTTGTTGGCTGAACTTTGAGCTTCCGCTGGTAAAAGAAAAAGAAAAAAATCCGCCCACCCGCCCGGCCGTCCTCTCTGAAAGTTGTGGAGGACAACATAACAATTTTTTTGCCTTACGTGTTGTTCCAATACGAATTCAAAATTTAGGTTTCGCGTGGCCACCGTCGTCTGTCGCATCGGTCGAAACATTTAAAAGAATAAAAATATTGAAACACAAAAGGAGTTACATTTTACGCATTTCCCGTTTGAGCAAATTACAGTTTGCTGTTTTGAAGCTACCAGGCGCCAGGCTACCAAAAATACACCACGTCACAATGTTCTGGTTGTCTTGGGAGACCTAAATGCACAAATTGGTAAAGGGGACAAGAATTTCGCATACAACAAAGTGACAAATAGAAATGGTAAACATCTGGAAGACTATCTGGAGGAATGTGAACTGAAAGCAATAAACACCATGCTACAGAAGAAGAAAGGAAAACTGTGGACTTTTCAGTACCCCCAACGGCGCAAGATCGCAACTGGACTACATAGCAATCAACAAGAAGTGGAAGAACAGCGCTTGTGACTGCAATGCCTACAATTCTTTTGTCAGTGTTGGTTCAGACCACAGGATCGTCACAGCCAAGCTTAGACTGAGCCTGAGAGCCACAAAGGCTGTGAGCAAGAGAACAAGCAAATATGACTGGAAGAAGTTCATGACTGACGTAAAACTCCAAGAAGCTTATGCAGTAGAGGTGCAAAACCAATTCAGTGTCCTGTGCTCCTTACAAGATGAAGATGAAATCACAGCGGATAAGAAATACTCTCTGTTCCTCGAGGCACACAAAAACACTGCTTCTGAAACTCTACCAAAGAAAAGTAAAAGACCGCGCAACAAAGTCTCATGGGAGGATGAAAGAGTAAGTCGAGCCAGGAAGAGTCTGAGAGATGCTCGCAAGCAATTCACAGACGTAGCCAGCATAGAATGACATCTTGTACCCTAAAACATGGGTTTTGCCACAAATATATAATTAATTGGACCAAAATTGAAGTTGTGATCAGAATACTGTTTTTGCCGATGGCCGTCATTTTGCGGGCCCGGTTTTGTATGATACTACAGTATAGATGAGGTGACCGTTGTTTACATCAGTAGTGTTTATAAATTGATTAGCGCCTGGTCTAAAGACATGTTAGAGGTACTAGCCCATTACTACTGCATACACACTATTGAAAGCAAAACACACATCACTGAGCGCCAATTTTAATGGTGCGTACGCATACTGCCGGGCAACCAGATTTAGTATCTGGTCTCTCACTGTGCTTAGGGATGCAGACCATGACTACTGCACTATTACACCGTAAGCATGGTAAGCAAAACACACATCACTGAGCGCCAATTTTAAAAGCACATGCCCTTATGGTGCGTACGCATACTGCCGGGCAACCAGATTTAGTACCTGGTCTCTCACTGTGCTTAGGGATGCAGACCATGACTACTGCACTATTACACCGTAAGCATGGTAAGTAATGATCAATCAAGTGTGAATTAAAGCACATTCCCCGTAGGTGCGCACGCATACTGTCACCGGTCACACCATTTATACGCTATAAAAACGACATTTTGTGGATGTATCCAAACATTTTTAACCCCCACCCCCCCCCGTTCATCACAACGTTTTCCTACAAGTTGCGTAATTAAATTTCAAATGACTTTACCAGGCTATCGAATTGCCGTCGAGTCAGAAACTTGGGGGGGGGGGAGGGGGGTTGTGACGTGACGTCCACTCCAAATGGGGACTTTATTATACACTATTATTTTGCACTGCGGATAGCATTACATGCACTTGCTATCTTCTGCTGATATGTACTCGTTTTCATTTGTTATCGGCTTTTGATCTGTGACGACAGCTTCTGATAGCATTATACTCACTTGCTATCTACTGCTATAGCATTAAACTCACTTGCTATCTCAATTCTGCTGATAGCACTTTATACAGTGTGTCTCAATAAAATCTGGGTCCAAAAACTGCAAAGCTCATAACTTAAAAGGTAGGAAACGTATAAGCTGCTTCGTATTTAGGAATATAAAAGGTAAATAGTACCTGACCGTACTTGGCGAATTGTGAGATCAATCGAATGGTAACATTCTGAAATAACAAGCTTTCAATATAGAGCATAGACAGAGCCCGTTTTTTCCAATTTAACAATAAACCACCCATTCGTTGCATTGGTGCGCGTGCGCTAGTGTGCAAGTTTTCCCTGTATGGTGTTTATTCTCCGAAATAACTTATACTTGGTAAAAAAGGTTACATTCCAGGTTTTTTGAATCAATAATCAGCATTTTAAGGAATACCCATTACATACAGTAGCTTTGTTATCGAATATGTACAAAAACAGAGCAAATGTGACAGCACCCTAGGAGGTGCCTCTAATTACTTTGATGCAGATATGAATGACTTGATGGCTGGTTTCCAATTCCGAAGAAATGGTTTTTGAACTGTTCCAAAGAATGGCAAAAGGTTATTTGATTTTTCTAAACAAATCATATAGGTATTTACTCTTTTTAATCCCCCTTATGACGAAGTTAAATTTTCTGAGTAAGTCATAGTCACTGTAAAGAATAAAGTCAAAGGCAAAATGTTGATGAAGTCAGTACGATGCGCAAATGCAACGCATGGGCAAAATGGACAAAAACTGGTTTAGATCACGCTGTTTTTTTGGACCCAGTTTTTTTGGACACGCTGTATTATCCACTTGTTATCTGCTTCTGATAGCATACACTCTTAGAAGGTCAGGATCAAATACATGAATAGATTTCCGGCTCACTTTGTTTTGATCCTTTAAGGATCATTTTCGGATCGTTTTGATCCGTTTCCAGATAGATATCAACAAACGGATCAAATTCACCTTGATTAACTTTGATCTGATTTCCGGATCAATTCGATGAAACAGTTCATTGGTCAATGAGTGACTGACGTCACTCTTTCGCAAACCGATAGACGACAAGCAGACGATCTTTTGAATTCGGTCGCCACAGTTGAAACAAGGGTGAAATACCGCGGTAAGTTATCCAGTATAATCTGTAAAATGTTACATGATTTTGTCGGTAAAGTAGTTTTATTTTTTATGTTTGAACATGCTCTATTCTTGTGAACAAATTTCTTGTACCTGACCAGTGCCATCAGTACGATTTTCGGTCAAAATGCTCCTCACAAAATGTCACGATCACTGCGATGTACTAGGCCTACACGATGTAGTAAGCTTACTGCACTCGATATATAGTCTGCAGTGTGCACCCGGGGGTGGGGGCACTCAATCAATATTAGGTTTCACACCAGGCTCCATCAAAATACCCCCTTTTTTTGGCCCGGTGTCACCGAAAGACCCTTGCATGCATGCTTGTTTTTACAATCTGTCACCCGATGACCCCCCTATGTTTTCACTTTTTCTTTGATTCAGTTTGATCCTGGAGTAGGATCATAAGCTACAGGTACATCCGATTAAGGATCATTATTTTGATCCGTTTCAGTATCATTTGACAGAAATATTTGATCCCATTTCGGATCAAACTTTTTGATCCTGCTTGTCGGATCACTTTGATCCGGAAAGGGTAAGCTCATATGTGATACCGCTTCTGGATCAAAATTGATCCTTTTCGTCTCATATTTGATCCTGACCTTGTAAGAGTGTACTCACTTGGTATATATCCCATAGTAGCGCTATTCTCGACTTGCTATCTACTGCTATAGCATTATGTTCACTTGCTATCTACTAGCTGCTGATAGCATTATATTAACTTGATATCAACTATTCAGACCAATATATTCACTTGCTATCTACTGCTGATATCATAATACTCACTTGCTATCTATTGCTGAAAGCATTATATTCACTTGATATCTACGTGATATTCACTTGCTATCTACAGCTGATACCGTTATAATCACTTGCTATCTACTGCTGATGCCATTGTATTCACTTGCTATCTACAGCTGATATCGTTATAATCACTTGCTATCTACTGCTGATGGCATTATATTCACTTGCTATCTACAGCTGATATCATTATACTCACTCGCTATCTACTGCTAATAGCATTATATTCACTTGCCATGTGTTACTTTCACTTGCTCTCTGCTGCTGATAGCATCTCACTTGCTATACTGTTGATAGCATTATACTCACTTGCTATACAATTGCCTGTACTGCTGGTAGTATATTCACTTGGCTATCTACTGCTGATAGCACTTTGCGATGATCTTCTGCTTACAGTATTGCTATCTCCCCCTGATATAGCAACTTGCTATCTTCTGCTGATAGCATCTCACGCTTTCTACTGATATGTAATCATTATACTTACTCTTATCTACTGCGGATAGCATTATACACACTTGCTATCTTCTGCTGATAGCACTATATTCTTTTGTTATGTTCTTCTGATGGCATTATATTCTCTTGCTATCTACTGCTGATTGCATTATATTCACTTGCTATCTACTGCTGACATAATTATGCTCACTTACTATCTGCTACTATATTCACTTGCTATCTTCTGCTGATAGCATCTCCCCTGTTATACTGTTGATGGCATCACTTGCTATACCATTGTCTACTGCTGATAGTATTATATTCACTTGCTATCTACTGCTGATGATAGCACTTAGCGATGATCTTCTGCTGATAGTATTGCTATCTTCCCCTGATATCATTGTACTAAATTTATGTTCTGCTGATAGCGTCTCACTTGCTTTCTACTTATATCTACACTGTAAAAGATTGACCGTAAATTTTACGGTAAAATACCTGGCAGCCAGGTTGCCAACATATTACCGTTAATTTTACGGTCAACCGTTTTTTTACGGTTGACCGTAAAATTAACGGTTGACCGTAAAATTAAATTAACGGTTGACCGTAAAATTAACGGTTGACCGTAAAATTAACGGTTGACCGTAAAATTAACGGTTGACCGTAAAATTAACGGTTGACCGTAAAATTAACGGTTGACCGTAAAATTAAATTAACGGTTGACCGTAAAATTAAATTAACGGTTGACCGTAAAATTAACGATTGACCGTAAAATTAACGGTTGACCGTAAAATTAACGGTGGTTGACCGTAAAATCAACGGTAATATGTTGGCAACCTGGCTGCCAGGTATTTTACCGTAAAATATACGGTTCACTGTTTTTACGGCTAATTGACCGTAAATTTTACGTTTAATTGCCAGTAATTTGTACGCTTACCGTAAAAATTACGGTACCTAACCAGTAATTTGTCAATGTTTTACCATAGTTATTTCTGAGGCTAACCATAACAGAGTGCACATGTTGTGCACAATCACAGCTGAAAATACTATCCCACTATGTCCCTGCATGCCTTTTGGGAATCTTACAAACACACACAAAGTAGCACCACTAACTTTGAAGTTCTGTTTACATGCAGTGTGCTGCCTTATAGCATTGCCAACTCTTACATTATCATTAAAGCGCCTTCTGTACATGCACAAGTTAGCAATGCTGCAGCACAGTACAGTATACAGTGAAGTTAAAATACATTTACAAATCAGGTATTTGGCTGAATGTGTTTACGTTTGTGCACACTTCCCATGGATGCAACTACAATCGCGGCCATAATTAGTTGGAACATCCATGTAATAATTACCCTTTCGTGCGTTCCCGTTTGCGCAAAATGTACACTATCAAAACATTGCTGTCTTTGACGGAAGGCTTAAAGCCTTTCCTAAACATTAATAACTCCCCCCTCCCCACTGGGCAATGTTGGCCCTTCCCA
This sequence comes from Ophiura sarsii, assembly GCA_035610835.1. Classification (NCBI taxonomy): domain Eukaryota; kingdom Metazoa; phylum Echinodermata; class Ophiuroidea; order Amphilepidida; family Ophiuridae; genus Ophiura; species Ophiura sarsii. The sequence goes on along the minus strand of CM069444.1, from coordinate 32,598,807 downwards.
GTATCCCGTAACCCAAAAATCATGTTTCAACATTGATCCAGGGGGAGAGGGGGAGTTTTTAAACACACGTATAAAAGTGTTCCAACAATATTGGCCGAGATTGTCTCCTCGAGTGACAAATGTAAAGTTTTCGATTAGTTTAAATCATTGTATTTTCGTAACGGCTAACTCGATTTGATTGATACTTGGAGATCATTTTGCCTACATACCAAAGATAAAAGTGAATGACAAAATTTGATCTTTTCATTAACGGTTTTAGGGAACGGTCACTTTTATTTAGATATAAGGTCTATTTCTGGTGTATTTTTGTTCATAAAATGGTCATATGGATTCACTTTATGTCCAGAACTATTTATCAGATCGCTGTAAAATTAGCAGAATGTGATAATAGTATTATGCCCACTGTTCATACTATCAATTTAAACATTTTATGTTTAATTTATTTGGAGAAACGGTCACATTTGAATCGGAATTAGATAGTTTAGGTCTAATGTCAAATTGGAAAGCAGTGTTTATCTATATGAATTTGTTCTATTTTTTCAACAAACTTCACGCAATTTTAACAATCGACTTATTTCTTGTTTTAAATAAATAAATAAATAAATAAATAAATAAATAAATAAATAAATAAATAAACAAACAAACAAACAAACAAACAAACAAATAAATAAACCTAAGTGTACATATTCATGAAGCTCTTTTTAACACTTTCCACGCGGCAGTCGTCTGCAGACGACATTCCACATTTTCACAAAATTGTGAAGCAAGTGAAAATCATAGTCGGTAGACTAATACAATATGTAAAACACACAGGACTTGTTATGAATTTATTTAAAAAGAAACTCGTAGCTCTCTTTTATTGACATGTCAACCATAAACATCAATATTGGTATACCTCCTTGCGTTATAATGCATAGTAAAACATACCCCCCCCCCCATCCCGACCTTTACACAGAGATACATATTAAGCGTCGCTCGCAGTAAAATGATATGCAATCTCGTGTCAACAAATCATAGATATAACAGGTTACAATGTAATTCTGGAACTGTGTGTGCATGTCGAGTCTATTCACAGTATGCCACAGTATGCCAACACACGACACGCAAAATCGATTGAAGCCACAGTAAGCCATGATAATTAAAAGAAAATTAGGTCAAAGACTTTTATCTGAAAATGATGGCATACTGTTGAAACTCGACATTCCCGTAATATTTTGGACTCCTGATTGAAAATATCCCATGGATTACTGTTATGGCCTATCCAAATACGTTGTCAAATTGAACTATATACAGTGCATTAACAATAACGACTGACCATATCGATTATGTCTATAATTGTCCTGATAGCTTTTAAAACGCTGTTCCGTGGTATGGTCTCATCCGTGGTGTAGTGGTTAAGCGCGCTGTTGTTGCGTTGCTTTCATGCTTTCAAACCAAATGTTCTAAGTTCGAGCCTGGCACCGGACTATGTTTCGAATATTTTTTTAAAAATAATATCCATTTCCCCCGTAGATTTTTAAAAATACCATATAACAATTAATTTAACTTGTTGATAGTCTTCAAACGACGATAGCGCCCCTTCCCCTTCCTTGTTATGTAATCCATTTTGAATGACGCAGAAGTCGCGTAAGCGACGAGAGTGTGTTCCATCATGTTTAGCTGTTGGTATATGTGATCGAGAAACCATTTACATTTAAATAACTGGCAACATCCATAATTTATTGGGCATTTAGTGTGCCAAATATACCTCTGTAATTAAAAGTGACCTACCCCTAACAATAAGTTGAAGCATGACCTTTTTAAGTAGTTGGCCACGTGACCAATAACATAACCTATCTATCCTCCAAATCTGGTAAAGAAAGCTTTATTGAATCAAAAGTTATGCCCAAAACCCTTAAAACAGATGATTTTTTTAACAGATGATTCAGACAATCGCGGCCATAATTAGTTGGAACATCCATGTAATAATTACCCTTTCGTGCGTTCCCGTTTGCGCAAAATGTACACTATCAAAACATTGCTGTCTTTGACGGAAGGCTTAAAGCCTTTCCTAAACATTAATAACTCCCCCCTCCCCACTGGGCAATGTTGGCCCTTCCCAGTATCCCGTAACCCAAAAATCATGTTTCAACATTGATCCAGGGGGAGAGGGGGAGTTTTTAAACACACGTATAAAAGTGTTCCAACAATATTGGCCGAGATTGTCTCCTCGAGTGACAAATGTAAAGTTTTCGATTAGTTTAAATCATTGTATTTTCGTAACGGCTAACTCGATTTGATTGATACTTGGAGATCATTTTGCCTACATACCAAAGATAAAAGTGAATGACAAAATTTGATCTTTTCATTAACGGTTTTAGGGAACGGTCACTTTTATTTAGATATAAGGTCTATTTCTGGTGTATTTTTGTTCATAAAATGGTCATATGGATTCACTTTATGTCCAGAACTATTTATCAGATCGCTGTAAAATTAGCAGAATGTGATAATAGTATTATGCCCACTGTTCATACTATCAATTTAAACATTTTATGTTTAATTTATTTGGAGAAACGGTCACATTTGAATCGGAATTAGATAGTTTAGGTCTAATGTCAAATTGGAAAGCAGTGTTTATCTATATGAATTTGTTCTATTTTTTCAACAAACTTCACGCAATTTTAACAATCGACTTATTTCTTGTTTTAAATAAATAAATAAATAAATAAATAAATAAATAAATAAATAAATAAATAAATAAACAAACAAACAAACAAACAAACAAACAAATAAATAAACCTAAGTGTACATATTCATGAAGCTCTTTTTAACACTTTCCACGCGGCAGTCGTCTGCAGACGACATTCCACATTTTCACAAAATTGTGAAGCAAGTGAAAATCATAGTCGGTAGACTAATACAATATGTAAAACACACAGGACTTGTTATGAATTTATTTAAAAAGAAACTCGTAGCTCTCTTTTATTGACATGTCAACCATAAACATCAATATTGGTATACCTCCTTGCGTTATAATGCATAGTAAAACATACCCCCCCCCCCCCATCCCGACCTTTACACAGAGATACATATTAAGCGTCGCTCGCAGTAAAATGATATGCAATCTCGTGTCAACAAATCATAGATATAACAGGTTACAATGTAATTCTGGAACTGTGTGTGCATGTCGAGTCTATTCACAGTATGCCACAGTATGCCAACACACGACACGCAAAATCGATTGAAGCCACAGTAAGCCATGATAATTAAAAGAAAATTAGGTCAAAGACTTTTATCTGAAAATGATGGCATACTGTTGAAACTCGACATTCCCGTAATATTTTGGACTCCTGATTGAAAATATCCCATGGATTACTGTTATGGCCTATCCAAATACGTTGTCAAATTGAACTATATACAGTGCATTAACAATAACGACTGACCATATCGATTATGTCTATAATTGTCCTGATAGCTTTTAAAACGCTGTTCCGTGGTATGGTCTCATCCGTGGTGTAGTGGTTAAGCGCGCTGTTGTTGCGTTGCTTTCATGCTTTCAAACCAAATGTTCTAAGTTCGAGCCTGGCACCGGACTATGTTTCGAATATTTTTTTAAAAATAATATCCATTTCCCCCGTAGATTTTTAAAAATACCATATAACAATTAATTTAACTTGTTGATAGTCTTCAAACGACGATAGCGCCCCTTCCCCTTCCTTGTTATGTAATCCATTTTGAATGACGCAGAAGTCGCGTAAGCGACGAGAGTGTGTTCCATCATGTTTAGCTGTTGGTATATGTGATCGAGAAACCATTTACATTTAAATAACTGGCAACATCCATAATTTATTGGGCATTTAGTGTGCCAAATATACCTCTGTAATTAAAAGTGACCTACCCCTAACAATAAGTTGAAGCATGACCTTTTTAAGTAGTTGGCCACGTGACCAATAACATAACCTATCTATCCTCCAAATCTGGTAAAGAAAGCTTTATTGAATCAAAAGTTATGCCCAAAACCCTTAAAACAGATGATTTTTTTAACAGATGATTCAGACAATCGCGGCCATAATTAGTTGGAACATCCATGTAATAATTACCCTTTCGTGCGTTCCCGTTTGCGCAAAATGTACACTATCAAAACATTGCTGTCTTTGACGGAAGGCTTAAAGCCTTTCCTAAACATTAATAACTCCCCCCTCCCCACTGGGCAATGTTGGCCCTTCCCAGTATCCCGTAACCCAAAAATCATGTTTCAACATTGATCCAGGGGGAGAGGGGGAGTTTTTAAACACACGTATAAAAGTGTTCCAACAATATTGGCCGAGATTGTCTCCTCGAGTGACAAATGTAAAGTTTTCGATTAGTTTAAATCATTGTATTTTCGTAACGGCTAACTCGATTTGATTGATACTTGGAGATCATTTTGCCTACATACCAAAGATAAAAGTGAATGACAAAATTTGATCTTTTCATTAACGGTTTTAGGGAACGGTCACTTTTATTTAGATATAAGGTCTATTTCTGGTGTATTTTTGTTCATAAAATGGTCATATGGATTCACTTTATGTCCAGAACTATTTATCAGATCGCTGTAAAATTAGCAGAATGTGATAATAGTATTATGCCCACTGTTCATACTATCAATTTAAACATTTTATGTTTAATTTATTTGGAGAAACGGTCACATTTGAATCGGAATTAGATAGTTTAGGTCTAATGTCAAATTGGAAAGCAGTGTTTATCTATATGAATTTGTTCTATTTTTTCAACAAACTTCACGCAATTTTAACAATCGACTTATTTCTTGTTTTAAATAAATAAATAAATAAATAAATAAATAAATAAATAAATAAATAAATAAATAAACAAACAAACAAACAAACAAACAAACAAATAAATAAACCTAAGTGTACATATTCATGAAGCTCTTTTTAACACTTTCCACGCGGCAGTCGTCTGCAGACGACATTCCACATTTTCACAAAATTGTGAAGCAAGTGAAAATCATAGTCGGTAGACTAATACAATATGTAAAACACACAGGACTTGTTATGAATTTATTTAAAAAGAAACTCGTAGCTCTCTTTTATTGACATGTCAACCATAAACATCAATATTGGTATACCTCCTTGCGTTATAATGCATAGTAAAACATACCCCCCCCCCCCATCCCGACCTTTACACAGAGATACATATTAAGCGTCGCTCGCAGTAAAATGATATGCAATCTCGTGTCAACAAATCATAGATATAACAGGTTACAATGTAATTCTGGAACTGTGTGTGCATGTCGAGTCTATTCACAGTATGCCACAGTATGCCAACACACGACACGCAAAATCGATTGAAGCCACAGTAAGCCATGATAATTAAAAGAAAATTAGGTCAAAGACTTTTATCTGAAAATGATGGCATACTGTTGAAACTCGACATTCCCGTAATATTTTGGACTCCTGATTGAAAATATCCCATGGATTACTGTTATGGCCTATCCAAATACGTTGTCAAATTGAACTATATACAGTGCATTAACAATAACGACTGACCATATCGATTATGTCTATAATTGTCCTGATAGCTTTTAAAACGCTGTTCCGTGGTATGGTCTCATCCGTGGTGTAGTGGTTAAGCGCGCTGTTGTTGCGTTGCTTTCATGCTTTCAAACCAAATGTTCTAAGTTCGAGCCTGGCACCGGACTATGTTTCGAATATTTTTTTAAAAATAATATCCATTTCCCCCGTAGATTTTTAAAAATACCATATAACAATTAATTTAACTTGTTGATAGTCTTCAAACGACGATAGCGCCCCTTCCCCTTCCTTGTTATGTAATCCATTTTGAATGACGCAGAAGTCGCGTAAGCGACGAGAGTGTGTTCCATCATGTTTAGCTGTTGGTATATGTGATCGAGAAACCATTTACATTTAAATAACTGGCAACATCCATAATTTATTGGGCATTTAGTGTGCCAAATATACCTCTGTAATTAAAAGTGACCTACCCCTAACAATAAGTTGAAGCATGACCTTTTTAAGTAGTTGGCCACGTGACCAATAACATAACCTATCTATCCTCCAAATCTGGTAAAGAAAGCTTTATTGAATCAAAAGTTATGCCCAAAACCCTTAAAACAGATGATTTTTTTAACAGATGATTCAGACAATCGCGGCCATAATTAGTTGGAACATCCATGTAATAATTACCCTTTCGTGCGTTCCCGTTTGCGCAAAATGTACACTATCAAAACATTGCTGTCTTTGACGGAAGGCTTAAAGCCTTTCCTAAACATTAATAACTCCCCCCTCCCCACTGGGCAATGTTGGCCCTTCCCAGTATCCCGTAACCCAAAAATCATGTTTCAACATTGATCCAGGGGGAGAGGGGGAGTTTTTAAACACACGTATAAAAGTGTTCCAACAATATTGGCCGAGATTGTCTCCTCGAGTGACAAATGTAAAGTTTTCGATTAGTTTAAATCATTGTATTTTCGTAACGGCTAACTCGATTTGATTGATACTTGGAGATCATTTTGCCTACATACCAAAGATAAAAGTGAATGACAAAATTTGATCTTTTCATTAACGGTTTTAGGGAACGGTCACTTTTATTTAGATATAAGGTCTATTTCTGGTGTATTTTTGTTCATAAAATGGTCATATGGATTCACTTTATGTCCAGAACTATTTATCAGATCGCTGTAAAATTAGCAGAATGTGATAATAGTATTATGCCCACTGTTCATACTATCAATTTAAACATTTTATGTTTAATTTATTTGGAGAAACGGTCACATTTGAATCGGAATTAGATAGTTTAGGTCTAATGTCAAATTGGAAAGCAGTGTTTATCTATATGAATTTGTTCTATTTTTTCAACAAACTTCACGCAATTTTAACAATCGACTTATTTCTTGTTTTAAATAAATAAATAAATAAATAAATAAATAAATAAATAAATAAATAAATAAATAAACAAACAAACAAACAAACAAACAAACAAATAAATAAACCTAAGTGTACATATTCATGAAGCTCTTTTTAACACTTTCCACGCGGCAGTCGTCTGCAGACGACATTCCACATTTTCACAAAATTGTGAAGCAAGTGAAAATCATAGTCGGTAGACTAATACAATATGTAAAACACACAGGACTTGTTATGAATTTATTTAAAAAGAAACTCGTAGCTCTCTTTTATTGACATGTCAACCATAAACATCAATATTGGTATACCTCCTTGCGTTATAATGCATAGTAAAACATACCCCCCCCCCCATCCCGACCTTTACACAGAGATACATATTAAGCGTCGCTCGCAGTAAAATGATATGCAATCTCGTGTCAACAAATCATAGATATAACAGGTTACAATGTAATTCTGGAACTGTGTGTGCATGTCGAGTCTATTCACAGTATGCCACAGTATGCCAACACACGACACGCAAAATCGATTGAAGCCACAGTAAGCCATGATAATTAAAAGAAAATTAGGTCAAAGACTTTTATCTGAAAATGATGGCATACTGTTGAAACTCGACATTCCCGTAATATTTTGGACTCCTGATTGAAAATATCCCATGGATTACTGTTATGGCCTATCCAAATACGTTGTCAAATTGAACTATATACAGTGCATTAACAATAACGACTGACCATATCGATTATGTCTATAATTGTCCTGATAGCTTTTAAAACGCTGTTCCGTGGTATGGTCTCATCCGTGGTGTAGTGGTTAAGCGCGCTGTTGTTGCGTTGCTTTCATGCTTTCAAACCAAATGTTCTAAGTTCGAGCCTGGCACCGGACTATGTTTCGAATATTTTTTTAAAAATAATATCCATTTCCCCCGTAGATTTTTAAAAATACCATATAACAATTAATTTAACTTGTTGATAGTCTTCAAACGACGATAGCGCCCCTTCCCCTTCCTTGTTATGTAATCCATTTTGAATGACGCAGAAGTCGCGTAAGCGACGAGAGTGTGTTCCATCATGTTTAGCTGTTGGTATATGTGATCGAGAAACCATTTACATTTAAATAACTGGCAACATCCATAATTTATTGGGCATTTAGTGTGCCAAATATACCTCTGTAATTAAAAGTGACCTACCCCTAACAATAAGTTGAAGCATGACCTTTTTAAGTAGTTGGCCACGTGACCAATAACATAACCTATCTATCCTCCAAATCTGGTAAAGAAAGCTTTATTGAATCAAAAGTTATGCCCAAAACCCTTAAAACAGATGATTTTTTTAACAGATGATTCAGACAATCGCGGCCATAATTAGTTGGAACATCCATGTAATAATTACCCTTTCGTGCGTTCCCGTTTGCGCAAAATGTACACTATCAAAACATTGCTGTCTTTGACGGAAGGCTTAAAGCCTTTCCTAAACATTAATAACTCCCCCCTCCCCACTGGGCAATGTTGGCCCTTCCCAGTATCCCGTAACCCAAAAATCATGTTTCAACATTGATCCAGGGGGAGAGGGGGAGTTTTTAAACACACGTATAAAAGTGTTCCAACAATATTGGCCGAGATTGTCTCCTCGAGTGACAAATGTAAAGTTTTCGATTAGTTTAAATCATTGTATTTTCGTAACGGCTAACTCGATTTGATTGATACTTGGAGATCATTTTGCCTACATACCAAAGATAAAAGTGAATGACAAAATTTGATCTTTTCATTAACGGTTTTAGGGAACGGTCACTTTTATTTAGATATAAGGTCTATTTCTGGTGTATTTTTGTTCATAAAATGGTCATATGGATTCACTTTATGTCCAGAACTATTTATCAGATCGCTGTAAAATTAGCAGAATGTGATAATAGTATTATGCCCACTGTTCATACTATCAATTTAAACATTTTATGTTTAATTTATTTGGAGAAACGGTCACATTTGAATCGGAATTAGATAGTTTAGGTCTAATGTCAAATTGGAAAGCAGTGTTTATCTATATGAATTTGTTCTATTTTTTCAACAAACTTCACGCAATTTTAACAATCGACTTATTTCTTGTTTTAAATAAATAAATAAATAAATAAATAAATAAATAAATAAATAAATAAATAAACAAACAAACAAACAAACAAACAAACAAATAAATAAACCTAAGTGTACATATTCATGAAGCTCTTTTTAACACTTTCCACGCGGCAGTCGTCTGCAGACGACATTCCACATTTTCACAAAATTGTGAAGCAAGTGAAAATCATAGTCGGTAGACTAATACAATATGTAAAACACACAGGACTTGTTATGAATTTATTTAAAAAGAAACTCGTAGCTCTCTTTTATTGACATGTCAACCATAAACATCAATATTGGTATACCTCCTTGCGTTATAATGCATAGTAAAACATACCCCCCCCCCCATCCCGACCTTTACACAGAGATACATATTAAGCGTCGCTCGCAGTAAAATGATATGCAATCTCGTGTCAACAAATCATAGATATAACAGGTTACAATGTAATTCTGGAACTGTGTGTGCATGTCGAGTCTATTCACAGTATGCCACAGTATGCCAACACACGACACGCAAAATCGATTGAAGCCACAGTAAGCCATGATAATTAAAAGAAAATTAGGTCAAAGACTTTTATCTGAAAATGATGGCATACTGTTGAAACTCGACATTCCCGTAATATTTTGGACTCCTGATTGAAAATATCCCATGGATTACTGTTATGGCCTATCCAAATACGTTGTCAAATTGAACTATATACAGTGCATTAACAATAACGACTGACCATATCGATTATGTCTATAATTGTCCTGATAGCTTTTAAAACGCTGTTCCGTGGTATGGTCTCATCCGTGGTGTAGTGGTTAAGCGCGCTGTTGTTGCGTTGCTTTCATGCTTTCAAACCAAATGTTCTAAGTTCGAGCCTGGCACCGGACTATGTTTCGAATATTTTTTTAAAAATAATATCCATTTCCCCCGTAGATTTTTAAAAATACCATATAACAATTAATTTAACTTGTTGATAGTCTTCAAACGACGATAGCGCCCCTTCCCCTTCCTTGTTATGTAATCCATTTTGAATGACGCAGAAGTCGCGTAAGCGACGAGAGTGTGTTCCATCATGTTTAGCTGTTGGTATATGTGATCGAGAAACCATTTACATTTAAATAACTGGCAACATCCATAATTTATTGGGCATTTAGTGTGCCAAATATACCTCTGTAATTAAAAGTGACCTACCCCTAACAATAAGTTGAAGCATGACCTTTTTAAGTAGTTGGCCACGTGACCAATAACATAACCTATCTATCCTCCAAATCTGGTAAAGAAAGCTTTATTGAATCAAAAGTTATGCCCAAAACCCTTAAAACAGATGATTTTTTTAACAGATGATTCAGACAATCGCGGCCATAATTAGTTGGAACATCCATGTAATAATTACCCTTTCGTGCGTTCCCGTTTGCGCAAAATGTACACTATCAAAACATTGCTGTCTTTGACGGAAGGCTTAAAGCCTTTCCTAAACATTAATAACTCCCCCCTCCCCACTGGGCAATGTTGGCCCTTCCCAGTATCCCGTAACCCAAAAATCATGTTTCAACATTGATCCAGGGGGAGAGGGGGAGTTTTTAAACACACGTATAAAAGTGTTCCAACAATATTGGCCGAGATTGTCTCCTCGAGTGACAAATGTAAAGTTTTCGATTAGTTTAAATCATTGTATTTTCGTAACGGCTAACTCGATTTGATTGATACTTGGAGATCATTTTGCCTACATACCAAAGATAAAAGTGAATGACAAAATTTGATCTTTTCATTAACGGTTTTAGGGAACGGTCACTTTTATTTAGATATAAGGTCTATTTCTGGTGTATTTTTGTTCATAAAATGGTCATATGGATTCACTTTATGTCCAGAACTATTTATCAGATCGCTGTAAAATTAGCAGAATGTGATAATAGTATTATGCCCACTGTTCATACTATCAATTTAAACATTTTATGTTTAATTTATTTGGAGAAACGGTCACATTTGAATCGGAATTAGATAGTTTAGGTCTAATGTCAAATTGGAAAGCAGTGTTTATCTATATGAATTTGTTCTATTTTTTCAACAAACTTCACGCAATTTTAACAATCGACTTATTTCTTGTTTTAAATAAATAAATAAATAAATAAATAAATAAATAAATAAATAAATAAATAAACAAACAAACAAACAAACAAACAAACAAATAAATAAACCTAAGTGTACATATTCATGAAGCTCTTTTTAACACTTTCCACGCGGCAGTCGTCTGCAGACGACATTCCACATTTTCACAAAATTGTGAAGCAAGTGAAAATCATAGTCGGTAGACTAATACAATATGTAAAACACACAGGACTTGTTATGAATTTATTTAAAAAGAAACTCGTAGCTCTCTTTTATTGACATGTCAACCATAAACATCAATATTGGTATACCTCCTTGCGTTATAATGCATAGTAAAACATACCCCCCCCCCCATCCCGACCTTTACACAGAGATACATATTAAGCGTCGCTCGCAGTAAAATGATATGCAATCTCGTGTCAACAAATCATAGATATAACAGGTTACAATGTAATTCTGGAACTGTGTGTGCATGTCGAGTCTATTCACAGTATGCCACAGTATGCCAACACACGACACGCAAAATCGATTGAAGCCACAGTAAGCCATGATAATTAAAAGAAAATTAGGTCAAAGACTTTTATCTGAAAATGATGGCATACTGTTGAAACTCGACATTCCCGTAATATTTTGGACTCCTGATTGAAAATATCCCATGGATTACTGTTATGGCCTATCCAAATACGTTGTCAAATTGAACTATATACAGTGCATTAACAATAACGACTGACCATATCGATTATGTCTATAATTGTCCTGATAGCTTTTAAAACGCTGTTCCGTGGTATGGTCTCATCCGTGGTGTAGTGGTTAAGCGCGCTGTTGTTGCGTTGCTTTCATGCTTTCAAACCAAATGTTCTAAGTTCGAGCCTGGCACCGGACTATGTTTCGAATATTTTTTTAAAAATAATATCCATTTCCCCCGTAGATTTTTAAAAATACCATATAACAATTAATTTAACTTGTTGATAGTCTTCAAACGACGATAGCGCCCCTTCCCCTTCCTTGTTATGTAATCCATTTTGAATGACGCAGAAGTCGCGTAAGCGACGAGAGTGTGTTCCATCATGTTTAGCTGTTGGTATATGTGATCGAGAAACCATTTACATTTAAATAACTGGCAACATCCATAATTTATTGGGCATTTAGTGTGCCAAATATACCTCTGTAATTAAAAGTGACCTACCCCTAACAATAAGTTGAAGCATGACCTTTTTAAGTAGTTGGCCACGTGACCAATAACATAACCTATCTATCCTCCAAATCTGGTAAAGAAAGCTTTATTGAATCAAAAGTTATGCCCAAAACCCTTAAAACAGATGATTTTTTTAACAGATGATTCAGACAATCGCGGCCATAATTAGTTGGAACATCCATGTAATAATTACCCTTTCGTGCGTTCCCGTTTGCGCAAAATGTACACTATCAAAACATTGCTGTCTTTGACGGAAGGCTTAAAGCCTTTCCTAAACATTAATAACTCCCCCCTCCCCACTGGGCAATGTTGGCCCTTCCCAGTATCCCGTAACCCAAAAATCATGTTTCAACATTGATCCAGGGGGAGAGGGGGAGTTTTTAAACACACGTATAAAAGTGTTCCAACAATATTGGCCGAGATTGTCTCCTCGAGTGACAAATGTAAAGTTTTCGATTAGTTTAAATCATTGTATTTTCGTAACGGCTAACTCGATTTGATTGATACTTGGAGATCATTTTGCCTACATACCAAAGATAAAAGTGAATGACAAAATTTGATCTTTTCATTAACGGTTTTAGGGAACGGTCACTTTTATTTAGATATAAGGTCTATTTCTGGTGTATTTTTGTTCATAAAATGGTCATATGGATTCACTTTATGTCCAGAACTATTTATCAGATCGCTGTAAAATTAGCAGAATGTGATAATAGTATTATGCCCACTGTTCATACTATCAATTTAAACATTTTATGTTTAATTTATTTGGAGAAACGGTCACATTTGAATCGGAATTAGATAGTTTAGGTCTAATGTCAAATTGGAAAGCAGTGTTTATCTATATGAATTTGTTCTATTTTTTCAACAAACTTCACGCAATTTTAACAATCGACTTATTTCTTGTTTTAAATAAATAAATAAATAAATAAATAAATAAATAAATAAATAAATAAACAAACAAACAAACAAACAAACAAACAAATAAATAAACCTAAGTGTACATATTCATGAAGCTCTTTTTAACACTTTCCACGCGGCAGTCGTCTGCAGACGACATTCCACATTTTCACAAAATTGTGAAGCAAGTGAAAATCATAGTCGGTAGACTAATACAATATGTAAAACACACAGGACTTGTTATGAATTTATTTAAAAAGAAACTCGTAGCTCTCTTTTATTGACATGTCAACCATAAACATCAATATTGGTATACCTCCTTGCGTTATAATGCATAGTAAAACATACCCCCCCCCCCCCCCATCCCGACCTTTACACAGAGATACATATTAAGCGTCGCTCGCAGTAAAATGATATGCAATCTCGTGTCAACAAATCATAGATATAACAGGTTACAATGTAATTCTGGAACTGTGTGTGCATGTCGAGTCTATTCACAGTATGCCACAGTATGCCAACACACGACACGCAAAATCGATTGAAGCCACAGTAAGCCATGATAATTAAAAGAAAATTAGGTCAAAGACTTTTATCTGAAAATGATGGCATACTGTTGAAACTCGACATTCCCGTAATATTTTGGACTCCTGATTGAAAATATCCCATGGATTACTGTTATGGCCTATCCAAATACGTTGTCAAATTGAACTATATACAGTGCATTAACAATAACGACTGACCATATCGATTATGTCTATAATTGTCCTGATAGCTTTTAAAACGCTGTTCCGTGGTATGGTCTCATCCGTGGTGTAGTGGTTAAGCGCGCTGTTGTTGCGTTGCTTTCATGCTTTCAAACCAAATGTTCTAAGTTCGAGCCTGGCACCGGACTATGTTTCGAATATTTTTTTAAAAATAATATCCATTTCCCCCGTAGATTTTTAAAAATACCATATAACAATTAATTTAACTTGTTGATAGTCTTCAAACGACGATAGCGCCCCTTCCCCTTCCTTGTTATGTAATCCATTTTGAATGACGCAGAAGTCGCGTAAGCGACGAGAGTGTGTTCCATCATGTTTAGCTGTTGGTATATGTGATCGAGAAACCATTTACATTTAAATAACTGGCAACATCCATAATTTATTGGGCATTTAGTGTGCCAAATATACCTCTGTAATTAAAAGTGACCTACCCCTAACAATAAGTTGAAGCATGACCTTTTTAAGTAGTTGGCCACGTGACCAATAACATAACCTATCTATCCTCCAAATCTGGTAAAGAAAGCTTTATTGAATCAAAAGTTATGCCCAAAACCCTTAAAACAGATGATTTTTTTAACAGATGATTCAGACAATCGCGGCCATAATTAGTTGGAACATCCATGTAATAATTACCCTTTCGTGCGTTCCCGTTTGCGCAAAATGTACACTATCAAAACATTGCTGTCTTTGACGGAAGGCTTAAAGCCTTTCCTAAACATTAATAACTCCCCCCTCCCCACTGGGCAATGTTGGCCCTTCCCAGTATCCCGTAACCCAAAAATCATGTTTCAACATTGATCCAGGGGGAGAGGGGGAGTTTTTAAACACACGTATAAAAGTGTTCCAACAATATTGGCCGAGATTGTCTCCTCGAGTGACAAATGTAAAGTTTTCGATTAGTTTAAATCATTGTATTTTCGTAACGGCTAACTCGATTTGATTGATACTTGGAGATCATTTTGCCTACATACCAAAGATAAAAGTGAATGACAAAATTTGATCTTTTCATTAACGGTTTTAGGGAACGGTCACTTTTATTTAGATATAAGGTCTATTTCTGGTGTATTTTTGTTCATAAAATGGTCATATGGATTCACTTTATGTCCAGAACTATTTATCAGATCGCTGTAAAATTAGCAGAATGTGATAATAGTATTATGCCCACTGTTCATACTATCAATTTAAACATTTTATGTTTAATTTATTTGGAGAAACGGTCACATTTGAATCGGAATTAGATAGTTTAGGTCTAATGTCAAATTGGAAAGCAGTGTTTATCTATATGAATTTGTTCTATTTTTTCAACAAACTTCACGCAATTTTAACAATCGACTTATTTCTTGTTTTAAATAAATAAATAAATAAATAAATAAATAAATAAATAAATAAATAAACAAACAAACAAACAAACAAACAAACAAATAAATAAACCTAAGTGTACATATTCATGAAGCTCTTTTTAACACTTTCCACGCGGCAGTCGTCTGCAGACGACATTCCACATTTTCACAAAATTGTGAAGCAAGTGAAAATCATAGTCGGTAGACTAATACAATATGTAAAACACACAGGACTTGTTATGAATTTATTTAAAAAGAAACTCGTAGCTCTCTTTTATTGACATGTCAACCATAAACATCAATATTGGTATACCTCCTTGCGTTATAATGCATAGTAAAACATACCCCCCCCCCCCCCATCCCGACCTTTACACAGAGATACATATTAAGCGTCGCTCGCAGTAAAATGATATGCAATCTCGTGTCAACAAATCATAGATATAACAGGTTACAATGTAATTCTGGAACTGTGTGTGCATGTCGAGTCTATTCACAGTATGCCACAGTATGCCAACACACGACACGCAAAATCGATTGAAGCCACAGTAAGCCATGATAATTAAAAGAAAATTAGGTCAAAGACTTTTATCTGAAAATGATGGCATACTGTTGAAACTCGACATTCCCGTAATATTTTGGACTCCTGATTGAAAATATCCCATGGATTACTGTTATGGCCTATCCAAATACGTTGTCAAATTGAACTATATACAGTGCATTAACAATAACGACTGACCATATCGATTATGTCTATAATTGTCCTGATAGCTTTTAAAACGCTGTTCCGTGGTATGGTCTCATCCGTGGTGTAGTGGTTAAGCGCGCTGTTGTTGCGTTGCTTTCATGCTTTCAAACCAAATGTTCTAAGTTCGAGCCTGGCACCGGACTATGTTTCGAATATTTTTTTAAAAATAATATCCATTTCCCCCGTAGATTTTTAAAAATACCATATAACAATTAATTTAACTTGTTGATAGTCTTCAAACGACGATAGCGCCCCTTCCCCTTCCTTGTTATGTAATCCATTTTGAATGACGCAGAAGTCGCGTAAGCGACGAGAGTGTGTTCCATCATGTTTAGCTGTTGGTATATGTGATCGAGAAACCATTTACATTTAAATAACTGGCAACATCCATAATTTATTGGGCATTTAGTGTGCCAAATATACCTCTGTAATTAAAAGTGACCTACCCCTAACAATAAGTTGAAGCATGACCTTTTTAAGTAGTTGGCCACGTGACCAATAACATAACCTATCTATCCTCCAAATCTGGTAAAGAAAGCTTTATTGAATCAAAAGTTATGCCCAAAACCCTTAAAACAGATGATTTTTTTAACAGATGATTCAGACAATCGCGGCCATAATTAGTTGGAACATCCATGTAATAATTACCCTTTCGTGCGTTTCCCGTTTGCGCAAAATGTACACTATCAAAACATTGCTGTCTTTGACGGAAGGCTTAAAGCCTTTCCTAAACATTAATAACTCCCCCCTCCCCACTGGGCAATGTTGGCCCTTCCCAGTATCCCGTAACCCAAAAATCATGTTTCAACATTGATCCAGGGGGAGAGGGGGAGTTTTTAAACACACGTATAAAAGTGTTCCAACAATATTGGCCGAGATTGTAGTTCTGTTTCCCTGCACAGCATATTTCTTACTCATTTCAGCTGCCTCCAATTTCACATAATTTGGTATTTACGGAGCGTTCATAAATACTTTGGTGGGGGGGGTGGGCAAATTGGCATCCCGGGGCATTAAAAAAATAAATGATCCCCCCTTCAAGAAAGTCTTATTTTATTGATCCCCTTTCAGGGTCTGAAATTTATTTTGACACACCCCTCCCCCCCCCCCCCCCCCCCCCCCCCCATATGCCAAACCACACTTCTGTTACATTTGTAGGTTTGGTGGGGTAATAACGGATTATGACTGAGTTATTTTGAATATCTTAACTTCCATCAGCCTTTAAACATAGGCGTAGCCAGAAGGCTTGTTGCCCGATCGGCGTAGGGTCCAGGGGCCTGCTTATGGGCCCTGTTGGCATCCAGGGGCCAAGGCCCGGCAGGGTTAAGGGAGCAGCGGCCCCTTAGAGCTGTA
>CM069444.1:32507592-32581312 GCA_035610835.1 Ophiura sarsii | reverse complement strand
AAGGGGAAAGAAACAACCCCCCCCCCCCCAAAAAAAAGGGGGGGGGGGGAGAAAAAAAGAAGAAGGAAAGGTCAAAAAAGAAAGAAAACGGAAATAGGAAGGAAAACAGGTGAGAAAGGAAAGTAAAAGGAAAATGGTAAAGAAAAGGAAAAGCAAGACAAAGAAAGAGGAAAAGGAAAAGAGAAAAAAGAAAACAGCAAAAACAAAACATAATATGGGTGACTTTGAAATACAATCACAATTTTAAAGCCTTTACATGCGGATGCCAGTAACAATACGCAATAAGCTTTGAATATAACTATATTAAAGGCACATTAAGTGGTGTTGAAAATTTTAAATGTTTAAAAATTTACTTCAGAATTCAAGATGAACATTAAAAATGGCCATTACTGTTGTTTCTACTAGCAAAAACACAGCAAAACTTGATTAAAACAATATCATCGCTATTTATTGAAAAACGCCCTCTATGCAAATATGGTTCGCGTTATGTATCACGCGTACTGCAGGGGGATACTGTCGGACGTAAAATGCTCGTCCCGCGGGACGAGCATTTTTGAATCGACGTTTTCTTGTACAAAGAGAGCTGATTTTTCTTAACCCATATAGGTGTAAGTTCATACATGTAATACAATTATAAAAATAAACTAATCTCAGTTTTTATCATAATTGAGGGCGCTGCCTCCAACACATCTCTTAGTGTCCCTTTAATCAAAACATGTACAACAGTAAATGTGATTGTGTTAAAAAGTAGTTTTTTTATGAATTACCAAATTATTTTTTAGACCAACAAACAACAAGTTTGTCAACCGACAAACCATTTTTTTAAATGATAAATAAGGCAAAATAATAATAAATACATGTTTAACGTCCCCTCCTGCTCATTTTTTTGATCTGCTTTCGAACTTCTTTTCTTTTGTCATTATTTCAGTCATAACTTTTTTGTTCAGGTGTTTCAGATCAGAGTTTAAATGTTTCCTTCTTATATATGCATTTTAAACAAGTTTTGTGGTGACAAACCCCTCAGAACCATGAAATAAAAACAATTTCAGGTTCACAAAGTTTGTCGCTAATCAGGACGATTTTGCTCCAAAAATTGCAAAAAAGAATAAATAAAAAAGTCAGGACGCTAAACATATTATTTAGCCTAAAGTGTTTTTAATAAGTTACTTTACTTTACCAGTTACTAAACTAGTAAGAGAAGAACATGAATTTCCACGGTGATTTCAGCAGATTGATCATGATTTCATCCTTCTTTCAGTTTTTTTTATTTATGTATTAATAGTTTTTTCACTAAATAATGATTGATTATAATATAACGGACACTCGGACTATACTAATTTAATGCCCTCACTGCGTATAGAAAAAACGTTGTTACACGGTTCAGCGCCAGGGATGAATTTTATTTGGGCGAAAAAGTTGGTAACTTGATGAAAGCATCTTTCATGGGCGAGTGAATCGGTGATGATCTTCCCAACCTTGAATAGACTGTAGATCGCCAACATCATCGCAACGTCACCACTGCGGAAGCTGTTCCTGTTACTGCAAAAATAGTTAATATTTTTTTAATATATTGGATCTAATAGCAGCAATTGTATCAAGTGCGTGTGTCTACACAGAGACGGCAAAACATTATAGTAAGTTGAGCTTCATTTTTAGGGTATAACTATCGATAACGTTTGAAAATGAGGAATGATACTAATGTATTAAACCAGAGAGATGTAACAATTTGGCAATAATGTCATATTTCACATTTTATTACGTAATTATAGCTGCACATGCAGTGTCATGGCGTATTCGATATCGAAATGCTTAGCATTCAATGCTAGGATATCGCCAAGTTTATCGCCCCATCATCGAAGAAAGGTTTCGCCAAATGACTCGACTCCTTTCTTCGGTGTTAAATTCAAGCAGGGATGGGGTGTGGGTTTTTTTTGGGGGGGGGGGGGGTTGTGGGTTGTGGGTTGGAGCAAGGAAACTCCTTGGTTGGAGGGTGTGGAAATCACTTTCGAAAGGAATTTATTAACGAAACTTGCATCACTTATTATACAGAGAAAACCAAATCCGAGTCAACTGACTCATCCGACCGGGTCTGGTGACATTGAGTTGACTAACTCAAATGGGTAACCTGGACTCATCAAGATGAGTTCAGCAACAATGCCAACCAGATGTGACTCACTGTGACTCATCTATATTAGTCAATCTGTATCACATGACTCATCTTAATTAGTCAAAGGGATATTGACTAGACTAAACGAGTCAAAGTGAGTCACATTGACTCATATTGATGAGTCCATGTGACGCCCTTTGACTCACTTCGTCTAGTCAATATCCCTTTGACTAGATTAAGTGAGTCATAGTCTAGTCAATATCCCTTTGACTAGACTAAGTGAGTCACTTATTCAAAGTGAGTCACATGGACTCATCAATATGAGTCAAGCAACCATGACAACCAGATGTGACGCATCTAATTTACTTAAATAACATCATGGAAAGTATATTTAGGATAGTATATAGGGTAGGTGTGGGTAATACGGGACCTTTATTTTTAAGACATTTGCATAATTAAAATACAAAATAACTGACTCAAATTTAAGCAAAGTTTGTTATTTGTAATCTACATTTTATAAACCTTTATTGTAATGAAAAAACAGTCATTCTATGTTTGGTTTGGCTGTTATTATCAAATACTGACGTCATCATAAATGTCCCATCTGACCTACACGTGAAGGTAATACGGGACATTGTTTTGAGGACATTGTTTTGGTATGAAAAGTTATTTGACATTTTTTATTTAAAGAGTAACTGTTAAAAAACCATAAATAATGGTCCACTAATCCATTTAAGAGATAATAATGCATGAAGTACAATGGTACAAAAAAGGTACATTGCTACAAAAAAAGTAAGAAAAAAAAGTAGGGTAGGTGTGGGTAATACGGGACTACACGCGAATTCTACCATGCGATCGATCGTGACGGAACCCCCGCGTTGTGTGGTGGCATATAAACCCAATTTTCAGTGGTATGCACTTACCGTCCAGGCTACATTTGACGTCTTAGAAAATGTCACTTGGGCTTAGCAAATACGTCAGAGTTACAAATATAATTAAAACATGAAAATCGGTGGATTACATCGTCGTCAAATTGTATTTGAAGAATATGGTGTGGTCGGAAAAACACATGATTCGGCGACATTGTTTTGAGAACGTCACGAGGTCAGCCGGGTCAGAATGAATATGCAAAACAAGAGCCTCCCATATATGGGCATATGGGCGTGGATTACGCAAGATGTGACTCGTAAATCGAGGGCGACGCTATGATACGAGAGTCCTTATATAAGTTATAAGGCATGATGGGACGCGCGATGTGACCCGCAAATCGAGGCTGTTTGCACACGCGTACGATATTTTGCATTCGCTTGAATATGCCGTATGGTTCATGAATTTGTCGCCATTAAATAATTTAATAAATCACTTTTATAAAGTTCTTGTATGTATTTATATGAATTCTATTTCATCTCTTGCATTGTTTTATATGTTTTTGTTGTATTTCTTCAACCTTGATGAGGTCTAATGAGATAAATTTAAAAAAAAACACCTATAAATACTTACATGGAGTCTACGGTATATACTGCTTTGACTATCTGCTTTCCGACAAATCAGTGCGTGGAATTCCGGGACTTTGACAGTACTTTGACAGTTGTTGAAGAGACACAGGTGGTACACACAAAGGAAGTCGATATCGTAATCCGTTTAGACGACATGTATTCACGAATTTTCATTTTCGCACCTCAGATAATGCGCTGTTTTTCTGCTTCCGTTTTTCGGTTTTAAAAATAAGGTAGGTAGAAATGCTCTGTAGGAAAACGTATTACTGATAATCTTATTTGCAAACGTTTTACCTTTGCGGTGTTCAAGAAATATTTTTATGTGAACTATTCGCTGCTGTGACACAGTTTTATCGGCTTTGAATCCAGGGGCTATTTCATTTGGTTGAATCATAGATCCAACCAAATGTAGTTAGTTGTAATACGGGACCTTTATTTTTAAGACATTTGCATAATTAAAATACAAAATAACTGACTCAAATTTAAGCAAAGTTTGTTATTTGTAATCTACATTTTATAAACCTTTATTGTAATGAAAAAACAGTCATTCTATGTTTGGTTTGGCTGTTATTATCAAATACTGACGTCATCATAAATGTCCCATCTGACCTACACGTGAAGGTAATACGGGACATTGTTTTGAGGACATTGTTTTGGTATGAAAAGTTATTTGACATTTTTTATTTAAAGAGTAACTGTTAAAAAACCATAAATAATGGTCCACTAATCCATTTAAGAGATAATAATGCATGAAGTACAATGGTACAAAAAAGGTACATTGCTACAAAAAAAGAAAGAAAAAAAAGTAGGGTAGGTGTGGGTAATACGGGACCTTTAAGACATTTGCATACCGTCATGCTGGCTGTCCCATATTACCTTCACCAATTGTGAACCCACGGCTCCCATTCAATGCATTATAACACCAATGTACACTGTACTATAGCGAAGCACACACACAATACATGTTAGACCAACACCTGAAACATGCTTAATAATGCAAAAATTCAGGTCAAGCCCCCTTTCCTTTTCTTTACCATCATATTCTATGAAAACACTATTTTTATATTAGACCAAAATTATGGGCGCATTTTCCCTTAAATTGACAGGTTGTGGTGATTTTCTGGCTGGTAATTCTTCCGGTAGCTTTGATAATAGTCATGCAATTCACTAAAGGTTTGATCTATCTATAGAGGGCGCTATTTAAAGTGCTAGTAATGCCAGACGGCTGTAGATGAAATTTCAGTGATGCGGTCCCGTATTACCTTACAATCCCGTATTACCCACACCTACCCTAGGCATATTTCTAACTAAGATATTTCAAGACGTCACTACTTGATGGCAGTGATTGTTCACAAATTCATTACTTCATGAATAATATGAGTTGAGGCTGGACTAGTCTTTGTTAATCACCATTTGTTAGTCACCATGAGCTCTCTCCTATATTTTTCATTCTTTAGGATGAGTCAAATGACTCATCTTGTTTGAGTGAAGTGAGTCATTTGACCCGAATATTTGATCCTTCTATTTGAGTCATGCATGCATGACTCGCTAATCTGGGTCAATTTAGACATCGTAAGACTCATCTTGCCGAGTAAAGCCTGGACTAATTTTGATTGGTGACCATGACTCATATTGCCTTATTT
Source organism: Ophiura sarsii (assembly GCA_035610835.1). Lineage (NCBI taxonomy): Eukaryota > Metazoa > Echinodermata > Ophiuroidea > Amphilepidida > Ophiuridae > Ophiura > Ophiura sarsii. The sequence goes on along the minus strand of CM069444.1, from coordinate 32,576,066 downwards.
TACGGACCCACTAGGATGAGTCAGGGCGAGTCAATTTAGACATCGTTCTGGACTCACTTTTATTAGTCACCTTGACTCAGGTTTGGCTTTCAGTGTAGGCCTATGGGGACTAAAGGGTTCAACAAAAGAAAGTATACCACTTTGTTTATGTCATTTTGAGTAACATTCAATTTCTTTTGACCAAACAGGCTGACTAGGCAGTTAGATGAATCTTTTAGGCATACTTTGATACCAAGTTTGCCCCCTAACAACAAAGATAAACCATGATTAGCACCATTTAAAGAAAAATATCCCAATTTCAAAAGTCTCATTTCCAATACACAGCACGAGAAAAAGGACCAATTGTTAACACACACAATGTCGTAAGACCCTACGCATTTTCACTGTGCGATCGATAGCCTCGTCAATCCTGGCTAATACACACACCCGGAGAGACTCCAATTGGTCCTTTCTTCCCGTGCTGTGTATTGTAAAAATGCGACTTTTGAAAATGGGATTTTTTTAATTTTTAAATGGTGCTAATCATGGTTTATCTTTGTTGTTAGGGGGCAAATTTGGTATCAAAGTATGCCTAAAAGATTCATCTAACTGCCTATCTAGCCTGTTTGGGCCAAAAAATTGAATGTTACTCAAAATGACATTAACAAAGTGGTATACTTTCTTTTGTTGAACCCTTTATATCAAGACCACATATCAGAACCAAAAATGTAATTTCGCCTTCAAATTCAAATTAGGGCCAGAAAGTGAGTACGCAAAATTGGCGAAAAAATGTCGTCATTTTGATAGTTAATCTATGTACACTGTAAAATGGTATCTTGGCGACTTTTTGAAGTCATGTCGGGCAAATAAAGGTGTCTTAAACAATAAAAACACAAAAAAAGTAACTCGGCTGTTGTAAAAACACCTATAATTTTAAAATTGTTACTCATATTCTAAAAATGAAAATACCGGGAGACGGAAAATTTAATTACGGTGATTTTGACACCTTGTTTGTTAAAATCGATAAAGTATTGTTGTCGCGGTATGTGCTTACAGATGAAAAGTGCCCATTTCCATTGTTGCAGTAACTCCGATTGTGATTAAGTTATTAAAATGTTCCATTATTGTTCACTCTCAATGAGGGCGAAGTTCACTCTAAATGAGTGAAATTCACTCCTTATATATTCACTCTTTTTTCACTCCAATGGAGTGATCACTGTAGGCACTCTTCGAAGAGTGAAAATTCACTCGTTCCTGGAGTGAACAAAATTCACTCTTTTTTGGAGTGAAAATGGTTCCACTCTTTCAAGGAGTGACTATTAGAGTGATCACTGTAGGCAATCCTTTGAAGAGTGAATATTCACTCCATTAGAGTGGAATTTCACTCTTTTTTTACATTTAGAGAATACAGACAGACATAATTACCAAATTTTCCATGACTTGTGTGATGTATTGTTTTTCAAAATGGCCGACAAAGGTGGTTTTGTGTGTTTCTCTCGCTAGTCGTAAATTAAAAACTCGAATGCAACTTTTCTGAACGCTTTTGCTAACTCTTATTTTTTTGGCAATGCCATGAATAGATAGAGAACATTGTAGGACAACTTTGAGTCTCCAAAAAGGTGAGCGGGACATAAAAACGGAGGATTTTTTCAGGTGACTAAATGCGCCTGTACCCGATATACCATGCAACCATGAGGTTGATATACAGTCCTCAAAATAAGTAACTGATCAGGTGATAAATATGCTCTCAACTCCAAAACTATAACTCCTACGTAAAAATATTAGACAATAATGTTGTAAGGAAATTTCTTGTCTTTAATTTGAGATATTACACGTGAAGATTGAATGAATATTTACTCAGATATGTGCCCTAAACCAAAACAAAGTCCGTTTTTCATTTTAACATTTCTTTCGTCTACACGCAGCCTCAGACTAGCAACAGGCAGATTATTGATTAACTGGTAGCGACAACTCACTGATCGATAGTAAGACGGGGATTGGGGATGCATCAATTGATCAAGGCAACCCATACACATACCTGTCACACTGTCCCGCGTGTTCAAATCCCAAGTGTTAAAATGTAAACTGCACTTTGTTCTATCCTTTTCAATGTCGCGTCCTTAATTATTGTATCAAGTTAAGGAAGAGAAATCTCTTTACAACTTTATTAATTACTATTTTTATTTATGAGCTATAATTTTAGAGATATCAGCACATTTATTACCTGGTCAGTTACTTCTTGTGATGACTACTTCAAAAAGTTGCCAAGACACCATTCTTTTACTGTGTAGACCTATATTTAATAATTATAGATTAAAAAGTATCATTCAATAGGCCTTGTGTTTTTCAGGTGTCGCAAAGTTAGCAGAATATCATGATTGGAATGTACGTGATAGATACGTGTAGTGTGATTGCACTAAATTATTTTTCTGAGAATATTTGAAATTTGTGTAGGCCTACGGATCATAATTCCATAAACAGTGGCATGACTATAATCGGTCTTCAATAAGGAGGAGGGGGAAGAGGGGGACAGGCCAGTGATCAGGAGGGGTCATAACCGACTTAGTTGATTAATTGATATATAATATGATGATTTGTCTTTTTATTGCAAGATTCCGCCCCACCCCTCCGGTTACACCCTCTTGTCGGCGAAGCATGGATCCAGCCTCTTTGCTGCCACACAGGTTGAGAATTAATGCCGGGATGTCCTGCGCCACCCCACCCCCTTTATATCACTAACGTACATTTTACTTAATCACTTTTCTCTTCACTTCAGATGGCTCGACATTTCGCCGCAGCAGCTCTCATGTTGCTCGTCTGTGTGACCTTAGCCAACACCAAAGAACTAAGGACAACGGTTAACCGCGCCTGGGCCGGTGGCATGCAGGGTATTGTGAAGATACCGCCTATCAATTCCGCAGTTACTGGCGGATGGCACATACGTATCGAGTTTGATTACAACATCTTTGATTTTGAGGTAATAATAACAAGATGATGATATACACCTAACACAAAAATATTCAGTGACTTACACAAAAATGTTCGGTGACTACGATGATGATCGACTGACATGATACCACCAGTACACAGCCCATAGGTTACAACATAGGCCTACAGGTACAATTATCTACTCCTGATTGCTCCACGGTATTATCAACGGTTGTACCATTTTTTTTGGACACACATGTTACAACCGTTGTGTTTTAAATATTGACGCACAAGATATAAAAGGCTAAATCTTGAAAAGTTGACCATGTACTCGTTCGTATGTGCTTATTTTCTTAGTTGACAGACATCAATTACTTGAAACCAAACCAACTGGGGGTAATTTTTGATCAAAATCAGGGTCTGGAGAACCGTCCAAATGCGTAACGGTTGTAACGTGCGTCAGTCAATGTTACAACCGTTATCAAAACAGTCATGAAATGTCATAAAATGTTATGAAAACTCAAACAAATGACAATATTTCAAAGTTCTGTCACAATTTTCATGTAGCCTTGATGCGATGAATTACAAAAAAAGCAAGGGAAGCCCACCTTACAATTGATATGCGCTTCAGGAAGCCATTCACATGTAGGCCATTTTTAATGTTTGACGCGCTGAAATGAGCGAGTCAATCATTAAAAATGACCTATATATACTACACTGAGCCAAAAAAGAAACTTATAAAAAAAAAGAAACTTATAAAATTTTAACAGATCACCAAATAAAATTCTGTGCATGAAAATGTACCAAATTTGGATACAATATTAATAGTAATATTAGTAATATTGTATCCAAATTTGGTACATTTTCATGCACAGAATTTTATTTGATGATCTGTTAAAATTTTATAAGTTTCTTTTTTGGCTCAGTGTATAATGAATGTACAGTCATCACAATAAGTATAACTGACCAGGTAGTAATGTGCTGATAACTCTAAAAGTATAACTTTTACATAACATATTAAATTATAAACATGTCGAGAAATTTCTCTACTTGAATTTGAGATATTACACGCTAAGAATGGCTGATTATTAAGGAAGTTACAATCCGAAATGTACTGTTAATGTTAAGTAAGTCCGATTTTCATTTTCACATTTTGATTTTCAACACAAAGAAAATGTTAAAATGAAAATCAGACTTGCCCTTACGTTTGGGATCGTAACTTCCTCATTAATCAACCATTCTTTGCGTGTAATATCTCAAATTCAAGACTAGAAAAATTTCTCAACAACTTTATAATAAAGGGTTCAACAAAAGAAAGTATACCACTTGGTTTATGTCATTTTGAGTAACTTTCAATTTGTTTTTGAGCAAACAGGCTAGATAGGCATTTAGATGAATCTTTTAGGCATAATTTGATACTAAATTTGCACACTAACAACAAAGATAAATCATAATTAGCGCCATTTAAAGGAAAATATCCCATTTTCAAAAATCGCATTTCCAATACACAGCACGAGAAGATTTGGTTAATCTATCCATGTTCTCCTCCCTCACCCATGCATAAGTTTACATTTGAATTAGCCCGCGCATTGAGGGATATGCGCGGTGTTCAGTACGGGATAAATACGGCATATGTGTGTGTTAACAATTGGCCCTTTCTTCTCGTGCTGTGTATTTGAAATGAGACTTTTGAAAATGGGATATTTTCCTTTAAATTGTGCTAATCATGGTTTATCTTTGTTGTTAGGGGGCAAATTTGGTATCAAATTATGCCTAAAAGATTCATCTAAATGCCTATCTAGCCTGTTTGGACAAAAACAAATTGAAAGTTACTCAAAATGACATAAACAAAGTGGTATAGATGAGGTGACCGTTGTTTACATCAGTAGTGTTTACAAATTGATTAGCGCCTGGTCTAAAGACATGCTAGAGGTACTAGTCCATGACTACTGCATACATCATACTATATGAAAGCAAAACACACATCACTGAGCGCCAATTTTAAAAGCACATGCCCTTATGGTGCGCACGCAAACCGCCGGGCAACCAGATTTAGTACCTGGTCTCTCATTGTGCTTATACTGCACTATTACACCGTAAGCATGGTAAGTAATGATCAATCAAGTGTGAATTAAAGAACATTCCCTGTAGGTGCGCACGCAAACCGCCGGGCACTACGTCACCGGTCACACCATCTATACTTCTTTTGTTGAACCCTTTAGTATGTTTGTGTGTAGGAGTTATACTTTTAGAGTTATCAGCATGTTTATTACCTGGTCAGTTACTTATTGTGATGACTGTAGAAAGAATTCATACACACACGTAGGACGATTGTTAGTGTACTGGTGGCACTTCTCTTTGGGTTAACACCACTACGCCATACAAAATCATACGAACAAAGGATTGTGGATGATGAACACCACAAACTAGAATTCCATTACAATTTCAATAAAATAAGGTTACCTACCTTGCATGTTTTAAAACATTTATTTCGTTTTCTCCCACATGTGTGTATTTAGGCTTGCGAGGTCGAAGTGCTTGACTTCGAAGAGCACATGAGAAAAAACAAGAAACGTAGCCAGGTGATCTTAGGCAACCGCCATTGGAATGCAGATCTGACCGTCGGCGAGGCCTTCGAGTTCAAATTTCTCGCCAAGACCTGGAAGCGTCGCAAGGGTTTCACCGGTGCCGTCACATTCGTCCCATACCCGTGGAGTGGAGGTGAAGAGTAGAAGGCGTGACCTTCGAGCGCCGTCGCCGTACATGCCACAGCCGGAATGACCATCCCACCGGATTTTCCACCATCTGTAATGGGATTTTCTCTCTTTCTTTATCACAAAGGAGCAATATTTTAACTACTAATCTTTTAAAGGTGATATTAATTGTGAATTTATGGAGCAATATTTTAACTACTAATCTTTTAAAGGTGATCTACTGTATATTAATTGCGAATTTAAGTATATTTTTGTATGTTGGAGGCACTATCGCCATGAGTAAAAGTATAGTATTGTAATTTTTTACTTGCACTTTTATAATCAAAATATTTTGTTATAGCATTACGATTCGTTGTAAAATTAAATACATGAGATGGTAAGGAAAGGAATCAAATAGGCTACTGCAACCGCTAGCTATTGTAAGACTACTGGATGAATCGATTCGTTATACAGTTGAAATAATATTGGTTTCCATGTAATATCCTGAAACCGGTCTAGAAAGCAGCACTTTATTTCCTATAATACATAACATTGCTATTTCATTTGTAATCTATACACAGAGAAGATATTTTAATCTTCCACATTGGGAGTGCAGATTTCAAATGGAGTCGCCCATGCAGGTAACCCATTTGAAATTCACACTCCCTGTGGGGAAGATTTGGTCAATGTCTTCCATAAATAATGGGGTTCATGGAACTCACATGGAATGTCTCATTGTAAACAATATCTATCTGCATTTAAAGACTTATTTGAGGATATTACTGATTTTGATCTTTTTAGCTTGAAAGACAGCCAACATCACTTGGAATCCGTTTGATGACGTCATTTAGACCTACACAATCTGTTTGTGCTTTAATATTTTTAATGAAGGATCGTCATTGTTTGCTGAAGTCATATTAATCTCGATTTTAGTACATCAATAAGACTTTTTAAGGGGTGTTAACCCTTTTTACATGAAGTTTATCAAGCGCTGTAACATTTGAACTATTAATGCGATGTATATACAAAGTTAAATTTGTTTTGAAAGGAAATCCGAGAATCCAATTCTGGTATCAAATTTTACTAACAATTCAGATTTTTTTAAATTTTGATTGAAAAATTACTTTTGGATCAATTTTTTTTGGACAACGTAAGAAAATCAGTAAAAGGGTTAAGCGTCGTTAATCTTCGAACATTGATAAAAGACGTAATTGGATTTTAACTATAATCACCGATGCATTTTTACTTAAATAGGATAACAATGCAATATTATTGCGCCATTTAAATTCGTGCAAAACCATCATGAATTGGAGTGGAGGCAAACATCTCAAGTTGATGTTGGTTTTGTATCAATCTGATTGGCACATAATTTGGCATACATTACCGAGCGATAAATAACACCCGTTTAAATCCAAAACTAACGGCCATGACTTTCTCAAAACAAAAGACGCCTTACAATACAACCCGCGCCGTTTATCTAATTTATTTTTTACATTAAAATATTTCAATTTACTTTTCAACCACAAAACTATATTGAAGTTGAACTGCAGGACTACTTTTGATGATTCAATCCCAGATTTATACCGTAATACCCAATAATCAGGCCGCGACGCATATATGCACTTATCAATACGCGATTGAATGGAGGCACTCAATCCCTATTGATGTTATAATATACGCTATGATCGCTATCCCAGGCCTATGGAATTATAAGTGGCCCTGCAGTCCTTCTTAGCGTTAACATAAATCAAAATCGGTGGCTTAACATGCCGATAATTCTAAGATAAAGGATTGACTTATGATTGATATAAGTGAATGTAGGTTAAGATTGTGAATATTTTGATGTAATAAATTTGATTTTTGGAACACATAAAACGTTAATCGCTTGTCTTTAATACTCTTTATGTTCTCAAAAAAGTTCAAATTTGCAGCACTTATTGTTTCAGTGTTCAGCCACTTGCTTGAGCATACAGGGAGGTTTCAATCTAAATCATCTGAATGTGCCAAAATCACCACTGTTTTGTAGTCTTTTCAATGAAGCATTACTTGGGACAATGTCAGTGTAGAGGGATACTCTATTGACTTTGAGCACAAACTATAGTGATGATTTTGGCATATTCAGATTGAGACCTCCCCATAATCCCAAGGACGTGGCCGAGCTCAGAAACAGGCGATTGCTACGAATGAAGCATCATTGGAAAGATGAACACGATATGCAACACGATATGAACATACACGTGTTCAAATGTAACAGATATAGAACATGTTCTGAACATGTTCTGATGTGTTCTGAACACGTTCAGGACATATCCAGAACACGTTTAGAACATGTTCTAAATCTGTTACATTTTGAACATGTTCTGAAACACCTGGAGAACACACCGTGAACATGTTCTGAACGCGTCATGTGTTCTGCACTTTTTGGCTCAGTGTACAATGTATCACGAGACGTTCGAAAATTATGTGATTGAAGAAGAAGAAAACGAACCTTTTTTGTGGGGTATAGTTTAACACTTTCCACGCGGCAAGCGTCTGCAGACAACAGTTCCAAAATTCCAAGATTCCACAAAATGTTTCAAAAATGTCAAAACTAGTGAATTTCATCACCACATTTCGAATCGCCATATGAAATGCATTAAAATAAGTACATACATGCCTAGTATTGGTTCAGTAATCCTTGAAGATGGGCTCTGAAATCTGTTTTGTACATTGTAAAACAAATAGCCACGTGGAAAGTGTTAATTAAAGGTGTTGAACATAGTGCAGCATCGTCGGCGCGGCCGGTTCGGTGACATCCACTTCTGGAAACCGGTTTGTCGGTCTCCTACAGAGAGATAACACCCCTAAAGCATCCAGATCTACCGACACTGGCCAAACATATGATGCACATGTTCAAAGGAACAGACGTAATCAGCATTCATTGTATAAACGACACAAACAGCTAGGTTTATAGAAGTTCACTTTTATTCATTGATGTTATAAAATAAACATATTTTACATTTTTATACAAATGATTCAAATCTCTATTTGCAAAATGTGTGACATCCAACCAACAATTTCCCGTAATTTGTATGTAAGAAATATAGGCCGATGTTCAAGCTGTTACGGTGTCTTTTGAGGTTGGCCCACAAGTCTGAACTGTACATTGTAACCAAGTGATACTATCAAGGGAATTATTCCAAACTTTCACTTTTGGGCACAACTGTTGAATGCGACACACAGTGCACTGCATTCTTTGTGAAATAACAAAATGGAATTGTCTTTATACAGGAACAGTCCAATATCTCTTTTAAAACCTCATTAAAATGTTTCAAAAATACTATTTCATGGAGGTTTTGATCGAAATCATAATTATATATCCTCCAGTAAATAATATGTAACTGGATCAACTATACCGTCCATGGTAACATGTAGGCCTACTAAACATGACAATTTCAGTTTTGGTTTGTCAAGATATAGGCCTACGCTCTTTGAAAATGCTAGAGAATGGTTGAAACCCCGCTGAAACGATTTCTCTCTGAAATACGATTTCTGTGTACAAAGTTACAAACTTAAAGAGGCTATCATGCCCTGCACGTTTTCATCGTCTTTACAGAAAGGAATAAACCATGCGTCATCACCGGAATCATGGCGTATTACGATTCAGTTTAGGCCTATCATTTAAATTAACGAGTGATTTTTAAAAGTGATGAAACGACTGAAATTTAATTTTTTTTTAGCTTCTAATAGTTTTTGTGAACAGAGTTTAGTAGTCCGTCATTATTTCGGTAGACTACGTCACATGCAGAAATAAAATAGATGTGACCTGTTACATTCCCACGATCGTGTCACCGGTACAAGTCTAGATGCAAAAAGCTCCTTAGTCTATTTTTAACACATTTGAAGTTATCATTCTGCTTCAAATTAGTCCGATACATTTCTTGTTCCATCGCATTTCATTATCGGCTTACAAAACGCTTACAAAAAGCATTCAATATTTGTTTTTCATAATGATATCACAAATTTAATATCTAGCCATAATAATAGTATACAAATACTACATGGTTAGAGGGGAAATAGTGTTCCCTATTGCCCCGATCATACCATGTAGTATTTGCTTTATTACACCTCACTGTGACTCTGGGGATGAGGTTGTAGGGAAGTAGTAAAAACTATCATATGGCTGAAATCATGCCTATCATTATATAAATACTGAATATCACAAACCGATTTGAAAATGTTAAAGTCCAAAACACATCTGCTACTTATGCACATTTTTAAAAACATTACCATTTTATTGCATAACACTGCCAATGGCATTTGTTTGTACCGAAGGCAAACGTACAATTTCCCACCAAATTGTGTGCCATAAACTTTGTTTATGTTTCTCCATAAAATGGAACGCCGAAAACCGTGGACGCATAAATAATATTACCAGCAATAACACAAATAACACAAATAACATAAACGTATATATTGCTAGAATAACCTTAAATCTACATAAATTAAATTGCACACAAACTTAAAACATAAAATAAATAAAATTCCATTATCTTTATAATACGCTTTAAAATTACATAATTGCACCGAAAATGATTCCATAAATATAAAGACCATAATATGATATACCGCAAAAGACTTTAAAAGGCCTTTTTACAGTCAATGCTACTAACTAATAAATAATATAAATGAAGTATATTGGCGATTGCTACACCCTCTTTGCATGGAAACAAATAAAAGATTTTTTGAACAGCACTAGAATGAACCCTTTCCAGGATTTCCAGCATGTCCATATCTGAAATCCCTTCCCCATAATTAGAACATTATTAATCAAATGTGAGTAGATTCATTTGAAGGATGATTGCAGCAGGTAGGTGCATAGTGATATAAAAGTTGCATTCCAATAAAGTATGTGGTCCATGTGATATTGCACAGTGTGTTTTATGTAGCATGGAAATCACTCATACTATAGTGCATATCGAGTGCTTGGAGCACAGATGTCTTAAAGGCATATTACGTGATCTTTTCCAAGTAGCGCCCTCTATCATTGATTTTTACTATGAAAGCAGATTTTCTTGCAGATTTGCATTTTTGATCAGAAATCATAAAGATCTTCTAAGTTACAGATCGATACGATTCCTAATTACTTCAAAATCATGGTCTGAAAAATAGATTGTACGAAAAATAGATTGTACTGAGCGGTACAATCTATTTTTCAAAATTCACTCTTTAAACCATGATTTTGAGGTTATTAGGAATCGTATCGCTCTGTAACTTGGAATATATTTATGACTTATGATCCGAAAAGTAAATCGGTAAGAAAATCTGCTTCCAATTTGTTTTCGAGGATTGAGGGCGTCCCATGGAAAAGATCACATAATATACCTTTAAGTGCATTTTTGGAGTTTTGAAGAAAGGAAAAACTTAAAAACTTTGGCTAAGTGAGATAATTCAGATTTGCGCCAATTGCATTTGCTATTTTGACAATAACTATGGATAATGATAGTGTTTCGTGTGGATATAATTTTACGTGCACCACTTTGAAGAATACCCCATTATTTTAGCCGAAAACGTACTTAGGGACGCACCATTAGATTTTCAGGGGGGTAGGAAGTTGGGTTCGGGGAGAATTTTTTTTTTAGGCTGCCGTAAGGGGGAATCTTTTTTTTAATGTATTCATTCATATTGAGTTGGGTGGGGTAATCTTTTTTTTTTTTTACTCATCAGAGGGGATTTTGTTGTTGTTAGGCCTGCATCCATAGAGGGGATTTTTTTCTTTCAAAAACTTCCTACCCGCCCACCCTGAAAATCTAATGGTGCGTCCCTTAGGATCAACGAGGAACACTGTGGATACCCCAGGCACTATAAGCTGTCTCAATTAGTTGTACACAGCTAGCTGATAAAGAAGTCCAACAATGACCTTTAACCTCTTGCTGCATTAGTAGTCTTAATTTTATAACATTGTTAAGTGCATTAGAAGTACAGAAGGCTCATAAACAAAAGGCCTCGTCTCCATTTTTTCAAAAATGAGATTTTGATATCAAAATGTTCAGAAAGAAATTCTCTTTCCCGTAACACACAGCCTATCTCCATAACACAACCCCTTTCAAAGTTATAGCCAGTATCACAAGGTCTCATCTCTATCTCCCCAATGTGTTTAAAAATCTTCAATAGGCTTTTTCTCAAAATGGTCAAAATGGAGATAAGGCTTTTTGTTTCTGAGCCCTCGACATGATCTTTGGTGCACACATGTGTTAAGTACCATACAAACCAAATTGTTCAGAAACCTTTCCCAATTTTCAAAGACTATCTTAAGGATTGCTTTACCAATACTGGGCATATTTGTACTTATTTAAAAGCATCTCTCATGGTGATTCCAACATGGTAATGAAATTCAATAATTTTGTTGACATTTGAAACATTTTGCCAATCGTAAACTATGGATTGGGTTTCCTTTCCAAAGTGAATCTCGGCGGCAAGTCCCTTTTTTCCTTGTCTTGATGAACATTTCGGGAGGATTAAGAGAACAACCAAACCAAACTTTCATGTTGTTGTTAAGCAAGGTTCATGTTGTTGGCCTTTCGATTATCCTCCTTGTTATAAAATGATCATAGTAGTCGTCTAATAACATTTCATCATAAAAAACATTAACATTTGATCATAACAAGTCAAAACATTTATACACGGGTTCTTTGATCAACCCCCCCTCAAAGGTTTCTTAGAAATTCACTTATAGATAATCAAACATTTTGATTAGTAAAAGGAAAAATACATTATAATTAAGGCCTTAGCTATACAAAAATTACGACAATTTCAAAGCACCAAAATATCTGTATATTATTGTTTATATTAATATCATCAATAATGTCACGTTGTATTAAAATCTATACAACAAGAAGTACTGGTTTAACTCATAGCCTCTGTTTTCTGCAGTAATTATTCATACCAAACATATGCTCACATTTGGTATATCGCCTACGTATACATTTATTATCATGCATGCGCCTAGGAGGTGATAAGAATTTCATTTATTCAGAAAAAACATGACCCCTAAATCACGACCCCTCTGTGCTCATCTAAAATTTGCCAAGTCTCCCATAGAACACAATGTCATGTATTCAATATGACCGCGACCCCACCCCCTAAATCGTCCCCATTCCACCGGTCGTGAGTATTTTAATACTCAAAGTTGCTCCCCGCTCTCGTGCTTTGTGCAGCCTTGGTAGAATCACTCACTTGGTCATTGGTGAGTAAATCACCCTACAGTTCAATCAGTTCCAAATTGGCGAGAAATATGCGGTTTTATCTATCCGCTCGCTAAAGTAATCCCGGTTTGCGGCGCAAACCATCACGCATGCGGTGACACGGCACATGTGCCATGCGAGCGTTTTGCGCGCGCACGCTCTTCTGAATTCATTCGCTGCTGTAAAAAGGTTCGCCAATTTGGAACTGACTGAACTATTACAAATCGTTACATATTTTTACTTTTTGTCTGAATAAAAGTACAAGTGACATTTCAAATCATCAGTTTTCAAATCCTTATCAAAACTTTTGCTTGGTCCATTCCTGAGTATAACAAAATAGGTTTCTATTCTACATATATAATGCCTATTACAATATGAGTTGTATTTAATTTGTTCATTAATATTTCAATAATCTCATTGCACTCTTACATATGAAGATCATACTTCTTCCATTGCAAATGAAGAAACCGCCAGCTGATTGGTGATGGATGATTGACATTCGAATTAATCCAGAGGAAGCAAGGAACCAGTCACGTTACTTCCATCTTGCATACTTTTCTATGACGGTCGTTCCCTTATAGAAAAAGAAAAACAAGATCTCGTATTCATAACTGGGCATAGGATCTTCAATGATGAAACTGTCAGCGGATTGAACTATAGCAACGCCACACGTACTACTTTACTCCAACTATGATGGCCACATAATGAGTGAAAACCTTCTTGGATTACATTTTCAGACACAACAATTATAGTCTATAGCAACACCCCACCCACATACTTTCCTATATTACTCCAACTATGATGGTCACATGAAACCTACTTTGGTATTTATATTTTCAGGAACAGCAAAAGTTTATATCAGCATTCCCTATACTATTCCAACTATGATGGCCACAGAAATGAGTGAAAACGACCGTGGTATTTACAGTGGCAGGCACAGCAATAGTCTATAATAACACACCACCCACATACTATTCCAAGTATGATGGACCTCAAAATGAGTGGAAACCTACCTTGGTATTTACAGTGTCAGGCACAGCAGTAGTCTATAACAACACTTTGCATACTATTCCAACTATGATGGCCACAACAATGAGTGTGATGGCCACAGAATTGAATGGAAACCTATCTTGGTATTTACAGTTTCAGGCACAGCAATAGTCTATATAGCAACACTCCACATACTATTCCAACTATGATGGCCACAACAATGAGTGGAAACCTTGTTATTTACATTTTCAGGCACAGCAATAGTCTATAACAACACTCCACATACTATTCCGACTGTGATGGCCACAGAAATGAATGGAAACCTACCTTGGTATTTACAATTTCAGGCACAGCAATAGTCTATAACAACACTCCACATACTATTCCGACTGTGATGGCCACAGAAATGAATGGAAACCTACCTTGGTATTTACAATTTCAGGCACAGCAATAGTCTATAACAACACTCCACATACTATTCCGACTGTGATGGCCACAGAAATGAATGGAAACCTACCTTGGTATTTACAGTTTCAGGCACAGCAATGGTCTATAACAACACTCCACATACTATTCCGACTGTGATGGCCACAGAAATGAATGGAAACCTACCTTGGTATTTACAATTTCAGGCACAGCAATAGTCTATAACAACACTCCACATACTATTCCGACTGTGATGGCCACAGAAATGAATGGAAACCTACCTTGGTATTTACAATTTCAGGCACAGCAATGGTCTATAACAACACTCCACATACTATTCCGACTGTGATGGCCACAGAAATGAATGGAAACCTACCTTGGTATTTACAGTTTCAGGCACAGCAATGGTCTATAACAACACTCCACATACTATTCCGACTGTGATGGCCACAGAAATGAATGGAAACCTACCTTGGTATTTACAGTTTCAGGCACAGCAATGGTCTATAACAACACTCCACATACTATTCCGACTGTGATGGCCACAGAAATGAATGGAAACCTACCTTGGTATTTACAGTTTCAGGCACAGCAATGGTCTATAACAACACTCCACATACTATTCCGACTGTGATGGCCACAGAAATGAATGGAAACCTACCTTGGTATTTACAGTTTCAGGCACAGCAATGGTCTATAACAACACTCCACATACTATTCCGACTGTGATGGCCACAGAAATGAATGGAAACCTACCTTGGTATTTACAATTTCAGGCACAGCAATAGTCTATAACAACACTCCACATACTATTCCGACTATGATGGCCACAGAAATGAGTGGAAACCTACCTTGTTATTTACAGTGTCAGGCACAGCAATAGTCTATAACAACACTCCACATACTATTCCAACTATGATGGCCACAGAAATGAGTGGAAACCTACCTTGTTATTTACAGTGTCAGGCACAGCAGTAGTCTATAACAACACTTCACATACTATTCCAACTATGATGGCCACAACAATGAGTGGAAACCTACCTTGGTATTTACAGTGTCAGGCACAGCAATAGTCTATAACAACACTCCACATACTATTCCAACTATGATGGCCACAGAAATGAGTGGAAACCTATACCTTGGTATTTACAGTGTCAGGCACAGCAGTAGTCTATAACAACACTCCACATACTATTCCAACTATGATGGCCACAGAAATGAGTGGAAACCTACCTTGTTATTTACAGTGTCAGGCACAGCAGTAGTCTATAACAACACTCCGCATACTATTCCAACTATGATGGCCACAGAAATGAGTGGAAACCTACCTTGTTATTTACAGTGTCAGGCACAGCAATAGTCTATAACAACACTCCACATACTATTCCAACTATGATGGCCACAACAATGAGTGGAAACCTACCTTGTTATTTACAGTGTCAGGCACAGCAGTAGTCTATAACAACACTCCGCATACTATTCCAACTATGATGGCCACAAAAATCAGTAACATGATGACGATGAAAATCTTCTTCTTTGTGCTCCACTATAATAGGGTTTTCAAAAATAAGGAAAATCATACCAAAAATTAACCTTCATTATATCAGGACAGGCCATATTTCAACCACGTGATAAGAATTATGTGATTTTACGATATAAAACAGATATTGAATTCCTATCGTTTTATGCAATCACTCGGTTGGGATTATTCCATTGCACTCGGCTTCGCCTCGTGCAATGGAAAAAAAATCAAAATTTGACCTCGTGATGAGACTCTCATGCAGGCATTCGATATTTGTATAATAAAATTGTGGAGTAATGTCTTCTTTTCAATAAAATTTTAACTATGTGATAACTTTTACTGTCACATATACAAATATTTTATTTTCGTTTAAGCAACAAAAAATACCCCTGTTCTACGCGAAAACGGACCATTAGGTAACATCGGTCAGTCGGACGGCTTTTTCCCATCAAATTTTCGTGAAAATGTTGTGAATTCAATTCAAAACATCTCAAAACAATTCAATAGTGTTAATATTTCAGACGCAATGACGTGAAGTATGATTAAACGACACCCTCAATGTCACTGGAAATCAGTCATATTCGATCGATAATTAAGATACACTATTCCTTTTGCTGGAGCTGGCCAACAACATTTGATATTGTCAGCGCGATCTCTTTAACAATGCAGTTCGGAGCTATAACAACATATATATTAAAAATCAGCATAACCAATATATCATTAATTGGATTAATGTTATTCATACCGGTTTTCACCTTTAAAGCTTTTAAAGGTAGATGTTCCGATTTTCAACTTGAAGTTTTCTATTCTACATGAAAGGTCATCCTTAAAAGAGTTGTATTCCAAAGTTTGAGTTGCATAACTCTAATGGTTCTTATTTTAGACGCACAAGATGCCGTGAAGTGTGCCCATTGAGTTGTACATAAACTATATTGGTGGTTAACCACCTTTCGCGGTAATTCGATGTTATTTCACCGATTTCTTCGTAATCATATTGATTTGGACCGTCAAATTTCAGTATGTTAATCAGAAAAATATGATCTTTCATATGATATGAAAATCTCCATATGTTTGAGAAAAATCTGTGTTATGAAAATGTGATCGGGTCATATAATACCTTTAAGATAATGCACATAAATTTAAAATAAAACAGTTTATTCTATGGCTTACATATCAACACAGTGTATCTCAAACAGATGACGTTATATTCAATACAATTAACACAGTGAATAGACAACACACACGTTAGCTCGCCCATATGCTGTATAATTTGCATAATGGAATGAATATCATTTGTTAATTAACGTGAACCTACATGAACAATCCAATGACATTACAGCTATACGTAATTATCATGAGGCCTGTGATAAGTGTAGCGATACTGTGCCAGAAATATACATTTAGAAATGCCCTTCAAATTGTATTTCCATTATTTCAAATTGTGACAAATATCCATCTGTTTAGCGAGTGGTTTAGCCACCATGGTTATCAGGGTTATGTTATATAATGATTTGAGACAATTAGTCCCGAAATTTAATAAATTATCTTTTCGGTCAGGCTGCTATTCTACAGCATTTTTACCAAATGGACGTGCATTATGATTATTATTATATTAGCTGCAAATTGTGAAGCATATAATTTTATGATTAATCTTTAAAATGTTTAATATTCTATAAGTTTAGACAGGTTTATGAAATGAGTAAATTGTCTAATCAACTCAAAACGAATTATATGGTTATATTTTACACAGCTTACGCTATTAGCATACTGTATATTTCCAGAGATATATTTGCCAGATTTGTGTACAACCCCCTTAATTCATACGCTATTGTCTATAGCAATTAACAATATTGTTAGGTTCATTTTTGTATAATTAATAACAGTGTATTGGATCTTTCCTGCAGCAGCGTAGCCAGCGGGGGGGGGGGGGGGGGGGGGGGGGGCAGGGGGCAGACTGCCCCCCCCCCCCCCCCCGGACACCTAAAATGGGGACGGAGAAGCGGAAAAATGGGGACGAGAAATTGTTCATGTAGTACATTTACTGTGCGATTTTTTTTGACTGTGCGATTTTTTTTTGGGACTGTGCGAAAAAAATTGGGGCAACCTTTTACGAAAATGCTTAAAAATAGGGACGATATTGATTAAAAATAGGGACGATATTGATGTTTCCCCCCCCCCCCCCCCCCCCCCCCCCCACCGGAATGACAATGCTGGCTACGCGCCTGCTTCCCTGTATACTTTAGGAAGATCCCCAGCTGAATACAGAGCTCATATAACCAGGTTATGCAGATACATGTTCTACGTACATCCCTATTGATACACAACATATTGTACAACATAATTGAAACGGGAACTAATATATCGTTCAAGCATATAGCATGTACTGCCCATATTTATAAATAGCAATCAAAATTATAGTTTTAATTTTCATACACATACACACACCTATATTATAATATTGATCGTGAATAACTAAGTTAATACTGAAATGGATGGTATATCCATACATTATATATATATATATATATATATACATATTTTCATTTCAAACACGTTTAGTAATTGACCATTTAATGTATTTGGATTTCAATAAAATTGTAGCCTACATTATACATGTACATACATATTTTATCCTGCACTATTTTATTGAAATTCACAATTCTAATTATAGATAAAATGGAAATAAATGGTTTGAGGATTTATTTGTACATCTTTTTTCTCCAAATGTGTTAATATTAAAAATGAAACAACTAAAAAACCCGGGCCAAAATCCTATATGCATTCTATTTATAGAACTGTAGAACTGTATATAACATGTATAACATGGATGTTAATGCAATAAGCCTCAACTGCTTAACAGCGATTTCATTAACCAAAATACCGGTATGTTATATCTGCGTTGCACACGTACATTGGACTGAAAATGTAACATCAATTATATACACTAGATTATTTATTTAAAAATATTTAAAAAATATAAATCACCTACCCCTTCTCCATCATGGCCTTCTCCCATGGTTGCAATTTATAGATATTTTATACAAAAATAAATGATGATAAATATTGCAGCTATCGATACTACACATTAAGCGAAAGCTCTATCACAGTCTCTCTCTATCATGTCTATATATCTGTTATGT
Source organism: Ophiura sarsii (assembly GCA_035610835.1). Classification (NCBI taxonomy): domain Eukaryota; kingdom Metazoa; phylum Echinodermata; class Ophiuroidea; order Amphilepidida; family Ophiuridae; genus Ophiura; species Ophiura sarsii. The sequence goes on along the minus strand of CM069444.1, from coordinate 32,557,165 downwards.
GCTTGCAGCATCCTATGACCTTTACCAGAGCGGAAGAGAAACGTAATGTAGGAAGCCACTGATGTACATGTATTATGATAATGAGTAAAATACCATATGCAAGAAGAGACGGCCTAGTAAATGAACTATCGGGAAACGATGTCAGAGTGGTATACCTTGTTTAGTGTAATCATATCAATAATTCTTAATTAACGGTGGTAGCATTATGTCGAGTGCTTGGAGCGCAGATGTCTTAAGTGCATTTTGTTCATTTTGAGATAAGCGTGTTTGAAAACTAGAAACTCTGTGTCGGGCAATGGGGAATTTGAAGTTGCCATCCAATTTTCACCATCAAAAGATACATTTTTAGGCTAGCTTATGTGTGCACTAAATCGAGAATGTCAAAGTGTTTTCATATTATGCAAAATCTCAAAGTCATCAAAAGTGCAATTAAGACATCTGCGCTCCAAGCACTCGATGTTTTATTTTTATTTTTTATATTATTTCTAAATTGAAATAATTCAGTTTTGTAAACGGATTTTCTAAACATTGGCTACTACTTGCATTAAATTCTTTTTTTATATATATATTTTTAATGATATTATCAATTATCATCAATATTATTTTGGCGTTTATCATTGTTTCAAAAATAAACATGGGTTTTTTTAACTGTTATTTTTGATCGATAATATGCAATCAGGTAAATACCTTAATTAAATAAAGGAAGTAATGTCAGCCTTTCGCACTATTTTCGTACATATCACTGGCTATTGCAATACATATTTTATGAGTTTGAACCAACCAATTTGAACATTTAACCCCTTAAACCCCAGGCGTCTGCAGACGACATTCCAAAAATTCACAAAATGTTTCAAAAAATGTTACAATTATTAAATTTCATTACCATATTTGGATTCACCATGAGAAATGCATTGAAATAAGTACAAACATGTCTAGCATTGGTTCTGTAATCCTTGAGATGGACCTTGAAAGTTGGGAAAGGTTTCTGAAATATCTGTTTTGTATATGGTAAAACTGATAGCCGCGTGGAAAGTGTTATTCCAAACATTGAATGCTGGAAATTATAACGTGGAACATCAATTATCAACTGAAGCTATATCAAGATGCTATCTACTGAAGATAGCAAACGTTATTTGGATTTTTTACGCACAGCAAAATTATTATAGTCTCTGCCGACGTGTCTTCAATTTGAGCATTATCAGAAGATGTGATATTTGGACTATTTTAGTAAGGAGTAAGGGTTTGACTTCCAGCATTACGTTACGTATGATACATGTACAGCAGAAACTGAATGCTATTTTGATATTGATATATTTCTGTATTTTTGTTACTCACAACATTTATAATCGAACGGGAAACATTGACAAATAGTAAAATGTTGCAACACTAATGGTTTTTATCCCTAATTGAGGTAAAGCGATCAATGGTACGTTAGGATTTAATCCTATATATTTTATGGCCATATTGGAGGTGGGTGGGGGAGGGGGGGGGGGGGGGATATGTTCACACTGTTTTGTGTTGACATTTCTCAAATTTAATTTAGGAAATACTTTATTCACCAAATGTGGCTTATAGCTTGGAACTTCAAATTATGTAGTAACATTATGACACATACCTTAAAACTCAAAAGGTAAATGTACTGTGGGAGATGCAGTCGCTAAACACAATGTTCTGGTTCAACGCAAATATACAGTAAAATGTAGTCTAAAATGCAGTCGCATTAAACGACACAGGGTTTGTCAATCCACTTAACGCGATGAAACAAAATCAAAATTACATTACATGCAGCTTTATTAGATATTTAACTGGAAAATTCACATAGTAGTATGATGATAAAGAATAAAATATATTTTTACTATTGTTTCCCCCAAAAGCATGTATCAAATGTTGGCCTGGGATGGGAGTTAACTGGTCCCAAACAATAACATTATAATGTTTTTCTGTTTTTTGAGTAAATCGTGATATATTCTTATTGACAGAATTGGTATGGTTTTGAACGAGTCGTTTCAGAAAAAAAGACATCATAGCTTATTAATATTAGTATACAAAGACAAACATTATATCAATGATATGTTTATATATCGTATGACACCTGATACGTTATTCTTTGTGTAGGCTACTACTGCGCTATGATATGTTTTTGAACAAGAGTTGTCGAAAAACATAATTGTGACGTGATCAAGCAAAATGAGTTACATGTCGGCAGTTTTCAAAGTTGATATTTGTTCATCATTTAAAAGCAGATGGAAAATGCTACAGTATGGTCCAAACTCCACTAAAATTGAATTTGTAGTTGTTAAAGTTACACAAATTTACGAACTGAGAAAACAGAGTAAAACATAAGAATTTGTGAGTTATTTTTGCCTGTAACTCAAAATCAATATTCCCGACATCCGACTCATTCCGGTTGATCGCGTCATAATTTGTTATATAAAAACATATCATGAGTTGTTCTGAAAGAAAAAGTCAAACTTATTTTTCTGATTTTTAGTTGTCATATCAGATGCTGTCTACTGAAGATAGCAAATATGTTTTAAACTAATGGTAGCAATTGGAAGTAAATATTGCTCACTGGTATTATATAAATACTAATTGTTATTATTATTATTATTATTATTATTAACATAGCAGAGGACCACATTACTTCCAATTGCTTCAATTAGGGCCTATGTAACTGTAACTAACGGCAGATATTAGAAGTGTGGCAGTTAATTATACATGTACATGGTATAGTCTTTAGTATTGCTTAGCTGCTGAGTTATTGGTAACACAAATGTTACTCCCGCTCCCGCCGCGATGGGAAATGGAGCCCACTTTATTACCTTATTTGGGCGGCTGGCAGTTTTGACATCACAGCTCCCGTCACAGCTATAGGATTAGCATATTAAATTAAACATCAGACAATCAGCAGATATATACCTTTCGAATTAGCACCTTGTAATGTAATTTAAAAGGTATAGTACCTTTGAAAGCTGCCATGTGACACCATTGTTCTTTTCTTGTTCTATAGGGCATATTCGTGTAAAACTCAGCCTATAGCAAAAGGCAGTTATTTATTTAACAAACGACCTTCTTGTTACGAAGACCGTAGGCCTAGATATATCGAATGATTGTTTTGCCTTCCATTTCATCCTTTGGCATTACTTTCTCACCTATTTCGTCTTACTGCATGCTTTATAGCCTTCATTGATATTACTATCTACATCTACATCTATGAACATATATATACTCAATAAGTTGTCAAAAGACAATATCTAATTGAGAAAACAATACAGACGTCAGTCAGAAAACATGGTACCAAATACACACACACACACACACACAAATACATAATAAAATCATGCTTAAGTATAAATACTAAAATTACTAAGACCAATTTTAAAAGGATCCAGTTTGTTGCAGTCGAGTAATGAGGACGGTAGTAGTGCATTCCAGTCCAATATTGTACGCGGGAAGAAGCTCAATTTATACGCATTTGAATGTGAAGCCATGACACTATACTGTATTAGGCTATATATCACCTGATAATTATTCTTTGTGTACTGGACTATGATATGTCTTTTTTAAAAGAGTTGTCGAAAAACATATATACCATGAGTTGCTCTGAAAATAAAATTGAAATAAAACTTCTTATTCTGGTTTTCAGTTGTCATGTCAGATACTGTCTACTGAAGATAGCAAACATGTATTATATACATATGCCTACACTGAGATTTTTCAAGGAATGGCAGCCATTAGAAGTAATGTGGCAGTCTAGAATCTTCTAGAGGGCCATTACTGCCAATTACTGCCATAGGTAACATCATTATAGGGTCTATAATACTGTAACTAATGTAGTTATAAGAAGTTTAGCATGGTAGTCTTTATATAGACTACACCCAGTCTACCGTACGGCCGCTAAAAGCTGTACTCCCTCACGGAGCCTGCAGGATAGTAGTCTACTGTAGTATACCTTTTCCCTTTCCTTTGTCACTCTATGAACATGTACCGATAGAGGGCTCACTCCCCATGGACCGCTCCCCATCCTCTGATCTCACCCCCGGGAAAAAAAGTTTGTATTTGGTCGGTTCTCGGATGGGAAGTATCAGGGGGTGTAGTGTTCGATTGTGTGACAGTGAAATTATACAAGGCCGTACGACTTGTATTTGGTCGGTTCTCGTATGGGAAGTATCAGGGGGTGTAGTGTTCGATTGTGTGACAGTGAAATTATACAAGGCCGTACGAGTAGACTAGCAGGATAGCGACGTAAGAGGGCGACAGAGAGTATCAGTCTAGTCTTTATAACTGCCGAGTTATTGGTGTCCGTCAGCCTGCTTCGATATTATTGCTAAACTCACTTTTCAGCGAAATTGAGCTTTTTGCATAAATCACGACTTCATTTAATATGCTGTAATAATACCTAAGTCATTGACCAATTAAAAGTGTTGATAAATGCATAATTTCAAGCCTTGTGAGAAATAGGCAGATTGTAATAATGATGTAAAATGTTAAAAATGGGTCATATTAACTCGTATTAGGCCTATGACAAGCCACATTTCACTTAAAGGTATATCTCCAATCTAATTCTATCCAACAGGTACTGCTCCTGTTGGAATTCACTTGCACTATTCATGCTGCTATCGTCAGCCTGCTTCGATAATTGCCTATACGCACTTTTCATATTTTTGTCGTTTTCTAAAAACTAGAATAAAATAGTTAAGCAATTATCGAAGCAGGCTGACGAATGCAACTCCAACGGAGCCCACTTCTTCACTTTCATACCTTATTTTTGCGAATAAGAATGGTTTCCCTTTCCATTTCATCCTTTTCCATTTATTCCCTATTTCGTCTTACTGTGAGATTTATAGCCTGCTATTTGCTATTGCTATATTGGCGGCTATTTGGACCCTCTTGCCATATTCTTGACGTTGTATATCAAGTTGCAGGCCCGTTAACCGGGTTTTTTCGGGGGGGGGGGGGGGGAGTTTGATTAAAAGTGGGTTTTTCAAAATGTGACCTTTTTAACCGGGGTGGGGGGGGGGGGGGGGGGGGGGGGGGGGCGAATTTGGTTAACGCAAAAGTTAACCGTTTTGCCAGCATGTGGACCTTTTTCAACACATTGCATTAAAAACCTTTTTTCTTGCAAGCTATACGATCGCAGACAGCATTTATTGGACCTTTTAAAACAAATCTTTGGGGAATTTTGGGTCCCCCCCCCCCCCCGCCTCTAACCCTGGTTACGGCCTAACTCCATATGCCTACTTAAAGAGGCACTGAGAGATTGCCGAGAAGAATGAAATTTGATGAACATTAATTGTTTCATAGATATGCGGATATGCCTAAGGTACGAGCCTTTAAAGGTAGATGACCGATCACATTTTCGTAACACAGAATTATTTCAAACATACGGAGATTTTCATATCATATGAAAGCTCGTATTTTTCTCATCATCATACTGAAATTTGACGGCGTTAGAGATTTGGTTGAAGCCATTTATGTGGCAAGTGGTGCTGATAATTTCGATGTGATCTGCATCGAAATGACTAAATCATGACATTTAGTATACGCAGGTGCAAAAATACCTGATTTCCATCAGGCAAATTGAGAGCAGAGCGCATTCCAATACGTATACCATGTCTCTCAGTGCCCCTTTAACCAGTAAACTAATTTTGATGCAGAATCCTTCACTAAAGGTTTATTATGCGATCTTTTCCAGGGAACGCTCTCAATCCTCGAAAAGAAAAATTGAAGCAGATTTTCTTGCAGATTTACATACATTTCTGATCATAAATCGTAAATAAATACATTCCAAGTTACAGGACGATACGATTCCTAATTACTTCAAAATGATGGTTTTAGAGTTTGTTTGTTTGTTTGTATGTTTGTTTGTTTGTTTACACGGTCGGTCCGTACAGACACACGCTTGGGTCCTGAAGGGACCAGACTCAAGCAAATTGCTCGGGCCAGGCTTAAAAAGCCTATATAAGCATGCTGGTTGAATTATTATTAAAAACAGCCACTCCCAACAAATAAAGTTAACATTTTGCTGTCAGCCTTCAGACATGAGAAAAGAATAGTCTTGATCCAATCTCATAAACTGTCGGGATATTATCACTCTAAATTCACGCTAAAACCATGATTAGTGAGGTAATTATAGGAACGTATCGCCCTGTATCTCGGAATGTATTTATGATTTATGATCAGAAATATAAATCTGAAAGAAAATCTGCTTCAAAAAAAATTTCATGGATTGAGGGAGTCTCCTGGAAAAGATCACATAATATACCTTTAATTGCATGCATCACATAAGAAGTTACATCGCGCACAGAAACGGTTTACACAGCAACAAGCCTGTTTTTACTATGAAATTTTATTTCATCATGAATTTTGTTTAGATATAAATATTTTTAAATACAAATGCGTAAAAGCCTTTTCGGATATATGAATTAATACATGTACAATCATAAATTTTATTTTAGGGAGGGTTTGATAAATTAAAACAATATACATTTATTTTATAGAGGGTTCATGGGGTGTGGTGATCAGGGGGGGGGGGGTGGAATCAGAGCGTGGGGCTAAACGTTTGAAGTGGGGTCAAAACCGGTGGTCAAAATGGCCGAAGTGCACTGTAAAATTTGTGGACGCCTCAAAAGGTGTTCTGGTTATTAACACCAAAGGTGTTCTACGATTTTAAACTTTTATATTGGAAATATTTACACATATTTTCAGTTTTCTTTTATTTAAGACAGTATCCTATATCCACAAATATTTGAAAAACATCAAAATCTATATTATCACTACAGGATTTATTTAGTCAGCTGAAAATTGAACGTGTTCTATTTTGAACACCGTGTTAAACAAAGGAACACCTTTCTTACACCTTTCTTAACACCTTATTTGTAACAGTTTGGGAACACCATGTGTTCTATATCTAGAACACGTCTGTGAACACCTGACGCGTTCTAGAACACATTGGTGTTCCCAAACTGTTACAGAAAAGGTGTTAAGAAAGGTATTCCTTTGTTTAACACGGTGTTCAAAATAGAACACGTTCAATTTTCAGCTGACTAAATCCTGTAATGCCTATATATAGATTTTTATGTTTAAAATCATAGAACACCTTTGGTGTTAATAACCGGAACACCTTTTGAGGCGTCCGAAAAAATTAGAGTGTGGTATTGTGCCATTAGAACAAATCAGTGAGTACCGGAGGTGATGGGAGGTCTCAAACATGCTGAAAGTATAAGACACCGCTTTCAAACCATCAGAAAATTATTCATGAACACTCCCCTTTTGCAATAACTTACATAAGGCCAAACAAAGAAGAAAGTCTGTCTGAGAAACATTTTGCAAATAAGCTAAGTGCTGTGCGATTTTATTTTTTTGATATTTTTTTTGCTAATCCAAGCTTACAGAGAACTTTTTAAACTTTTTTTTAAAAATCAAAAAAAAAAAAAAATCAAAAAAAAAAATCAAAAAAAAGAAGAGTTTTTTAGCCCTCAGCGCATAGACCTACGCGCCGTAGCTCATTTCACATACCAATGCGGGCGGGCTTCTGAGACATACCTTCTTCTTTGTTTGGCCTATATTGTTGTGTATCTGTCTATGCCACACATTTCAGCCTTTTTACTTCTCATATTGATACAAAATATATGCTAAAAATACTTAAAATCTGCTAAAATACAAAGCAATAATAATACTAAACTATACTCAAAATAGTATAATTCACTTCAACAATCGAGATAGTGACGTCACAACGTCATTTATTCTGCCGCGCCCGCCCACGACAAAAGGAAGTATGGGACACTTTGATATGTTTTGAGATAATATGGTAAAATTACTATTTTTGAAGATATTTCAATATTTCTTCAAGCATTTACTTATCTTTTTTAAATATTAATGTTTTATAGTCTTCCCATTGCAGAAAATGTAAAAAGAATGTAATCAAGTCCTCTTTACATAAATTTCGTACTTTTGGTGGTGTTTCAGGTTTCAACGTGAATATATGTCTTCTGAATCTAAACAAACTAAAAAGTGTATTTGATGAAAGTGTCCCATATACTTCCTTATGTCGTGGGAGGGCAGTAGGCCTAAATGATCACAGTACATGAACGCGCACACGACTACTTCAGCATGTGATTAGGCGCTGGTGCATATCTCATACGTAAACGGGCTGTAAACCCTATTATACATGCATGCGTTATACGGACATTCAACGCCTGTAAAGTTACGTCACTCTTCAGAGGAAGTGAAATGACTTATAGATTGTACAAAATACTAATAATACTGATATTATTTAACTAAACTAATTTCTGTCAGATGTGGACGAAATTAAATAGAATATAGAAATTAAAAATAATATGCCTACGAAATACTTTCAAAAATACTACATGTAATGGCTCAAAAATACTACTGAAACTAAATTAATAATAATTATCAAATTACCAAATTATAAAATCGCGTCAGATGAATGCTAAAAAACAATCAAATAAACTGCTCAAATAGAAATTATTTTCAATCGTAAATTGGTCGAATATGTTGTAATATATTTATATTGTGTTTTATATCAATAAAAAGCTGATGTGGTCCTCTTTCCAACGACACCTCATTCGCAGCAATCATTTGTTTCAGTGCTTAGCCACCTGCTTGAGAAAGTGAGGAGGTTTCCAAAAAGGTTTTTCAAAAATTAAAAACCCTTTGGAGAACCTTTCATGGTTCTAATCTATAGAGACCAAAAATGGTTCTGCAATGTGTCTGAAGAACCATGTTTGGTTCCATTCAAGAACCATTGATGGATCTTAATAGAGGACAAAAGAGGGCTCTTTAATTTGCTTAGAGTGTAGGCTATAATGTGAAAAGTCAAATTACAGAGTGATCCAAAAAAGATACGCTTTTTCTGAGGCAGATTTTTCTAGTTTACGATACATCATAAGATCATATTTACATATTCTTAATTTGCAAATATCTTAGGCATTTCTTGTGAAAATGGCATTGAAATTGAAGTGGCATTTCAACCACAAATGGTTATAACCAGTGTGTCCACAAGCGTGACAAGCAAGCCGATGAAATTTACAGACTTGCACAAATATTGATTTTACAATTTTTTTTCGTAATGGTATCTCAGAACTTTGGGGTGTTTTAAACAAATCTTTTACATTAGTTATATTATAAGTTGTATTGTCTCAAGGGTATGTGTTGAAAATCGAATGGAAATTGAACAAAAGATAAAGAAATAGCAACAGTTTAAAGACAATTTGTCCAAAATGGTGATTTTATCAACTTGAGATGATATAATGAGAACGCTGAGATATCATCCAACACAATTATACAATGTCAAAGGGCAATGAAGCATGACCATCATATCATGTATTAGCATGATTGGTGTGTAGTCACGACATATTTTCAATTTTTTCTTCTTAAAATGGCTACTATTCGTAATTTTAGAGCCTCAATTTCAATGTCATTTTAACCATATATGCCAAAGATATTGAATTTTAAGAACATAAATTATATAAATAGCCTATGTCTCAAAAATTCTGAGAATTCTGCCTCTGAAATAGTGTACTTTTTTGGGACCACTCTGTATACTGTATATCGACCTTCGAATTCAAAAAGGTTGTTAGAACTCATCTCTGCTCATGGCATTTATACACATTATTACATTTATTATGTTTATCAGACATCATAGACTATAGTATATATATTTACAGTGCAATTGCTTTTGACATTTTAAATCAGATTAAAAATAGAAATGCAATATTACAGTACGCATTGGGTGTGTTCTGATGCTGCCAATCCCGGGGAGACACTACTATTTAAAATTTTAAAAATCAAGACATGACAGGAAAGTTCATATATAGTTCTTCAGTTCTAATGGGATTTCACACCTTTTCATTTGCAGATTATTTCAAGCATCAGCAGGCTATATAAAGCACCAAACAACTTCTTTATTAAGCGACGAACAAATCCTGATGTTCTATTTACTGGCAAACGGACCTCTTACTCAGGGGAGGGTTTGCAACCATTTGGTTGGAGATGTTCGTTAAAACTGATTCCATCATGGCCGGTCAATATTTCGTATAGATAAATTACCGTCATTATGTTCCCACTCCCTTAACACTTTTGGACCTGTGATTTGACATATCGCCGGTAACAAATCATCTACAATTTCGTCAACCGCTATTAACTATGTGGTCCACTTTCAGGATTATGAAAGTTATAATTTACCCTCGGGGCATCATTATGTCCTTTGCAGTCTTGAAAGTGGATCACATAGTGGGCAATGGACACGTTCTTAGATGATTTATTACCGTGCGAAATGTCAAATCACGGGGTGGGAACATATAGTAACCGTCCACGTTGAATGATCAAGTTCTTCCTATATTCAATGCATTACACACCTGGCTATATTCAATCACTGGCGACTACAGACATCCATAAATAGTAGACGATAAATGCATTCGTTTCCCACTGCCAGAACACGTCAAAGTGGAGTGCTTCCCCCTGGCAATACGCTGGTCCTGATGTTCATTTCTCCATGTCTTATATTAACCATTTATTTTCGCATCAATAACAGCATCAGTTTCCTCAATCATAGCCTTGACATAATAAATGAATAGGTGGTATGCCTAATTCCATATGATTCTGGTGGCGTCTCGTCTCAATTATGTCATGAATGTTAGAATATACAAATACTGCATGGTTAGAGGGGAAATAGTGCAATCTATTTCCCCTCGGTACTGGCTACAGGCCTACCACCCCTCACCCGGCACTATTTCCCCGATCATACCATGTAGTATTTGCTTTATTACACCTCACTGTGACTCTGGGGATGAGGTTGTAGGGAAGTAGCCAAAACTACCACACGGGAAATAGCTCAATTTCTTCAATAGCTCAATTGATTATCACTGTGGCCAGCTCAATTGACCAATGAAATGGCAGGATTTATGCCTATTATCTCATGAATATTTATGAGGTATAATAATATACAAATACTACATGGTAGAGGGGAAATAGAGCAAACTATTTTCCCGAGGTACTGGCTACGGGCCTATCACCCCGAACCCGAAGGGTGAGGGGTGATAGGCCCGTAGCCAATACCGAGGGAAAATAGTGTGCCCTATTACCCCGATCATACCATGTAGTATTTGTTTTATTACACCTCACTGTGACTCTGGGGATGAGGTTGTAGGGAAATAGTCAAAACTATTTCCCTAGGGAAATAGTACTTGTGATAGGAATTGGCCAATGAATTGCCATGATTAGTTCATTAATATTTATGAGGTGTAATAAAACGTGTTATTTCCCGCTGTTTTGCTTGATCGAACCATCTGGCATGCTGAGCATATGATAATATAAGGATTTGAACCAGTGTCTAGTTGTGATGCACAACAAGGGCTGGTTATCAGTTTGCCCCGGTACCCTAAAACAGTGTCTGTGAGCATGGTGAGTTGTTCTGATTCTAGATACTCAGAATTATCCAATCAAAAAGAAATATAAGCCCCATGGTCTTGCTGACTTCTTATTTCTTCTATCCCAGTTTAATACGTCCATGATTGGTCCATTACATTTTGTTTGACTCTTTGGTAACCAATCAATGCACGTCTTATATAGAGGCTGGGAAACTCTCGTAAGGCATGTAAGAATTGTGATGGTTCCCAGAGTGTTTTAGCTTCCATAGAGAGATATACGTGGAATCGAGTGTGACCTTTTGTATGGCTATTTAGCTAAGTAATATCAGTGTACATCATATACATACACTCTATATTAGATGTCCACAGAAATGTCCATTCTTGGGCTCTTGACATCTACATGAGAAAGAACTCCGGTTGGATTTAGTCAAAGATGGATGTGCAATAAAGAATCACAACCCAGAAGATGTTCGAAACGATACAGAGACAAGTTGTCTAGAGTCATATGCACCACATTTTCACCTACATAATCCGTATAGCACCCAAGCAGCCATTTGATGACTAGATAGAACACACGATGAAGATTTCTAGGAAGAATGCATTCATTGCCTACGGTTTGTCTTTCCTGTTAAAGAATAACACACATTAAGAAAGAGAAGAAGAAAAAAAAAAGTTAATCAACAAATAACAAACATGTTTTCTGATAAAGTGTATTTTGGTCCCAGTTATGCATCTAATACATGGTCATTGTCTTACAGGTCTTATATACAAAATGATGCGTTTTATTCCGTCGACACGTCTTGAAACATGTGCGACACGTATAAGAGTGCACACCACCAAATACTATTTTGCATTCTGGCAATACCCGGCAGTGTTTGAAATTAAGATTGACCCCACCATATTAAAAAAGTCTAAATATAACATCCTCGAAAAGGTAAAAGGTGCTGTAAATAAACCTAAATGTTTCATAATTTGGCATTTGTAGGTTATTTCCTCCACATTAGGCCCAAAATCTCTAGCTTTTTCTTTATTTGTATCATTTTACACGATTTACTGTTTCCACCAATTTAGAGATAAAATCCCTGATCTTAGGAACCTGATTTGGTGGTGTGGGACCATACAGTCAGCACTGCAAATCTAGTACGTATGGCTCATACGTATATATAAGTAACTGGTTTGCTTATATTACGATCATTGCCAAAGTCATATTTTTCATCACCATATCACGCACGAAACCCCCATATCAATCTTAACTGAATAAAACCAATACAAATATTTCAACATCAATATGGAAACATGTCACATGGTTCCCAGTTCAATTTTCATTGGTGTTGGTACGTATTATGCACTGTAAGAAAAAAGGGTTCCACTTAGAACCCTTTTCTGTCCTGTATGTAGAACCCTAAGAGCTCTTAAGGTTCTATACAGAACTTTAAAAGGTTCTAATAAAGAACCTTCAAAATTTAGGTAGGCCATGGGACTTTCTTCATGGGCTCATCACAAAGTTTAAAAGAGTGAAAAACAATGTTAACAACATTAATCTTTTTTGGATTTACATAATTATTTTCTGGCTGAAGACACTTTTTCCAAAGGTTCTTTACTAGGGTTCCAGAAAAGGTTCTTCACTGGTTAAAGAACATTTTTGGGTTCTTTCCTGATAACCCATGGGTTCTTTGTAGAACTAAAACAGGTTCTTGAGCCAAGAAAATGGTTCTTTGCATAGTGAAGAACCTTTTTGGGAAATTAGTAAAGAACCTTTTAAGGTTCTTGAAAAAAGTGTCTTTAGCCAAACAATGATTATGCAAAACCAAAAAAGATTAATGTTGTTAACACTGTTTTACACTCTTTAAAACTTTATGTTGAAGAAAGTCCCTAGGCCTACCTAAATGTTGAAGGTTCTTTATAGAACTTTTTAAAGTTCTTCATAGAACCTTAAGAGCTCTTATGTTTCTACATACAGGACAGAAAAAGGTTCTAAGTGGAACCCTTTTTTCTTAGAGTGTGATACAAACTATTACATTGGCGACTATCATATAGTCTTACACTCAAGTCAGGTATACGTGCTAGTTTCGCAGTGCTACAAACAGAAAATACTATGTCAAAAAATTATGTAAATATAGAACTCCATAATTATTATGTAAGAGTTTACATAAAACATGTAATATATACCCAAGCTTGTGTAAATTCCTATGCAAAAGCTTAACACAACTGTTTACATAGTATTAAGGAGTACTATTTTTACACAGATTGTATATTTTTTACATAATTTGTGTAATTTTTTTACATAGTGTTTTCTGTGTGTACTCTCTAAATGTAAAAGAGTGGTTTTCCACTCTTTCAATGAGTTAAATGCAGGACAACACGTTTTTGAGTGGAAAAACACTCTAAAAGGAGTGAAAGGGGATTTTATATGACAATGTTCCACTCTATTGAGAGTGAAAAATTAACTTTCACACTAGTTTAGAGTGGAAAGTTTCCACTCCCTTCACTCCTTTTCGAGTGAATTTCCACTCTTTCCACTTGTTTTACATTTAGAGAGTACCGAAGTACACATTTTCCATTAATAATATTACAATTCATCATGAAAAAATGTTGATTGGAAGGTATCATTTTTCTAAGTAGTTCTCATGTTGTCCTCGCAGGAGAACCCTTAAGGCTCTCTAAACATGCGATAAAAGAACCTACAAGGCAAACCGATCTTGAGGTACAAAACAAAATTCATGGAATCGAGGACAAAACGCTCTCTAAAGAACCGAAAGGACAATCCTATCATTCACAGTACCAAAACAACAACTTACAATCGAGGACGAACGAAAATACTTACAACCGAGGACATTTGATATGGCACATGATACTTGTGATTATGACGGCAATTCCTAGAAAACAGATCAACCCGACGATAGTGATCCGCCATTTTGCACTTAGATGAGCCTGTGGGGAATAACATAAAACATCCAAAATGTTTGTTACATTTTTATTTTTTGACACACGAACTTACACTGTTACACTGCAAAAATGGTGTCTTGCAAATAAACACGTCTTGCTTTTTACGTGTCTTAATCTGATGTTTTATCACAAGTCACGTCTCATTATATAGCAGTGGCGGATACAGGGGGGTGGGCGGACGCCCCCCCCCGTAAAATTTGACAATATACCTTTTTTGTGGAGGCATAGGTAGGTTCCGTGGGTACATTTGCCACTTGTACCATGCGATTTTTTTTGCCCCCCCCCCCTCCCCCCCCCCCCCCCCCCCCACACTTAGCAGAATTTCACTCGCTGACGGCAAATAAAATTGGGGACCTTTTACGATTTTTTGGGGGGTACCAATTAAAAAACCTTGGTCAGCCCCCGTAAATTTTAATCCTGGATCCGCCACTGTATAGTGTCTTTTTGCAAGTCGTGTCTCATTTTAATACCTTTTCCAAGTCGTGACTCAATGTATTGAGACATGTGTTTGTCATCAGACATGGAACATGTGACTTGATGAAGACACGTCTTGGTTCAAGACATGTGTCTGTAGAGATAGTTACACCATTTAATGTATGTGTTAGATTTGATTAGGCATATTTTTCTCACCAAATGTTTAAGACGGCACTGTACTACCTTATAGGGAAGTGATTGTTCACAAATTTAAAGCACATAATGTCATGGATGTGTCTTAGTGCAAGACATGTCTTATGCGCCACACAAGACGCATCTTAAAAGAAAAATATGACTTCATAGAAGTGGCATCTCGGGAAAAGACGTGACTTAACCAAGACAAATAATGTTTCCTTAATTATGTGTCTCAAGACTGGCTTCAAAATCTGCTACATAAGACGCGTCTTACAATGTGTCTTAAGCTTCTGCCAAGACACCATTTTACAGTGTAGAAATCAGTATTGAGGTTATTCATGTAACGGATTAGTTGCCATCTTGTAGGAATTGACATCTTGCTAATTATATAGTGACCTTCCGCAAGCTTCAAATGTGGATGATTGCTGAAAAGTAATGACATTACATAATGGCAAACTTTTTGTCAATCATGTCAATTGTCCGTGGAAAATATCTGCCGAAAAAGGCAGACACAAAACAGTAACAACCGTACCAGCACGCAAGTGGTGCCAAGGATGAATCCAAATGGATTCAACAGAGAACTATTATAATACACGTCAACAATAAAATGCGGATAACTAAAAAAAGATGTGCAATGACGATAACATCCAACATGTCATTTTCGGAATGATACAACAATTCCGACAAGTAAAAACACAATTAACTGTCTCTAACAGCATAGACTAAAAAGACTAAAAAAAGGATCAGATATCAAATATATATAGATGCGTAAAACCTTCGTCATATTGCATGTAATGACCTTCCAATAGTGGATAATTTAAGGGGGGGGGGGGGGTTGAGTCAGAATTAGTCTATAAATATTAGAACACAATTATCAGCTGATAAACGCAGACACAGACACAGAGAATGACAGAACATGTGACATTTTGCGAAACTAAAATCATCAGTTCATCGTTTAGAGCAATATAACACATGCGAATGTTTATATTTTATGGCAACAAAGACTCCACTTTTTGCTGCTCAAATTATAAGAAGGGTTGTGACCAATATTCAACGAGATATGGCAATTTTATGGAGACACTTTCCAATTTTTTTATAAAAAAACAAAAATGGCGATACAAATTTCAATATTTTAGTACCATTACATCGTTGAAAATGAACAAATTACCTATATTAATTCATATTGAAGCCTGGGTTCTAATAATATTGAGTTCATAGTGAAGTTTCTGCATGAAATGTTCAAAAAATAGCACATTTGAAATTCTTCTCATTTTCACCTTGCACGAACGTCCGTTTGGTAATAAGTGAGGTCACTCACGCTGGCTGAAAAAGAAAATAGCGACCATTTGCATGACATGCTAGCTGACTGTATATAAAGTTTTCAAAGATTTGAACAAAACCAGAAAACACTTTTCTATGTAGTTTCGCGCGTTCTGGAGTTTTATAACACGCGTTTACTGCACAATCATTAAATAAATTAGAAGTGTCTCAGTAGATTCGCTA
This sequence comes from Ophiura sarsii, assembly GCA_035610835.1. NCBI lineage: Eukaryota > Metazoa > Echinodermata > Ophiuroidea > Amphilepidida > Ophiuridae > Ophiura > Ophiura sarsii. The sequence goes on along the minus strand of CM069444.1, from coordinate 32,540,717 downwards.
TAATTTCTCAACAAAAGCTCTAAATTAGACAAAACAGAATTCTTATGACTCATGACAGATTTAGGAATATGATCATTACTACTTCACGTCCAGTTTTCACATTTTTCATTGGCGACATAGTTTTACATAAGACAATGTTTAACACGCGCCTTTAGCCTCAGTGATGCCTTTAGCTGAGGTGATCAGATCATATCAAGCAAACTTTGTTGCATACCTTTTAGCAAGTGCAAGTCATACCTTGTTTGCTTCATTAGCGATAATGAAGTTGTTATCTTTTTAATTAGCAATAGTAAGTTGCTACCTGCTCAAGATAGCTTTTCGTTGCATACCTTATAGCAATAATAAAGTTGCTATCTTCTGAGGATAGTCTTTTCGCTCCATGCCCTTTAGCGATAGTGAAGTTGCTATCTTCTAAAGATATTTTTTCGTTGCATACCTTTTAGCAATAATGAAGTTGCTATCTTCTGAAGATAGTCTTTTCGCTTTATGCCCTTACAAGCGATAGTGAAGTTGATATCTTCGAAAGATAACTTTTCGTTGCATACCTTTTAGCAATAATGAAGTTGCTATCTTCTGAAGATAGTCTTTTCGCTTCATGCCTTTTAGCAAGTGAAGTTGCTATCTTCTGAAGATAGTCTTTTCGCTTCATGCCTTTTAGCAATAATGAAGTTGCTATCTTCTGAAGATAGTCTTTTCGCTTCATGCCTTTTAGCAATAATGAAGAGGGAACTTCTGAAGATAATCTTTACGCTTCATGCCTTTTAGCAATAATGAAGTTGCTATCTTCAGAAGATAGTCTTTTCGCTTCATGCCTTTTAGCAATAATGAAGTTGCTATCTTCTGAAGATAGTCTTTTCGCTTCATGCCTTTTAGCAATATTGAAGTTGCTATCTTCTGAAGATAGTCTTTTCCCTTCATGCCCTTAGCAATATATCTTTATGCCCCCACCAATGTTACATTGTCCCCTTCCTGCTCTCCATAAAATAGGTCGCCTATTAGTCCAAATACACCAACACAGCCTCGTCCCCATGCCTCCTTCAGACCGTGCAGACTGAAGTTGGCATGTTTCATGGCGCATCGTGCTTCGGAAGGTACGTAGAAATGTTGGTCCCGTGTATCGGAAGAGCTATCCCCGAGCACGTTAAAAGGTCACAGACTCCTTCGTAAAGAGTAGGGGATCATCCCGGTCTGTGTCTGTACATCAGTTCTAGGTCATGACAGGAGCGTCCGTATTCGTACACGCGGCCAGGGATAAAGCTTGTACAAGCCTGTACAAGCTGAACTAATCCTGTCACCACCACGCACAAGGACCATCTGATCCTGCGTGCCGTGGACACGAGAAGAAGAAGAAGTCCAAATATTTTTTGGCTGGGTGCTCCATCCAAAACTGATTTGAATGCTGTTATCAATAACATAACAATGGTAGAATTCAGGTATAGGGCCTAATACGAAAAGAAAGAAACCCACACAAGTCAAAATATTCAAAAAAGCTGTTTATATCTGATGTGGGGTACGATAATATTATCGGCGAAGCTTTCATTTATGACCATCTTTTCAGGTTTAATCTGTTTTTAAATTAAATGTCTCATTAGTAAATTCTGCCCATCATTGTAAAATCATGGTATAAATAAGACGATATATTGAACCATTTGAGGGGAGCAGCGTATAGGCGCAGGCCTGTGTTACGTAAGTGTTTGTTACGCGCGATTTCGGAGGCAGCGCACATATGCGTATACGCTGCGTAGTTTGACGCAAGACGTTGCGTAGCTACAAGGGTTTGCTGCAGCCACGCAAGTAACAAACACAAACACAAACACATTTGCTTAGCTTCTGCATGAACGGTACTGTTTATAGTTTTAGCTCCGCTAAAAGTTTGATTTTCTTAATCAGGCCTAGGCCTTAATCCAAAAACCGACAATGCTGGTGTATTTATTATACATAGCAATTGTCTATCTTATGAGTGTAGTAATTCCTGCTCTTGTGGTTGGATACATGCTCGTGATATCTTTGAGGATGCTACCGCTCTACCAGAGCATCCCTCGAGTGATTCCAGTCTTGCGAGCAATTCAAGCCAGAGACATTCTCCTGGTGTTTATGCTCCTGGAAGTAATCCTCCTGCCAAGTGTATTCCTGATGGCTCAGATCCTGCTTGCCACTCTGATGTGGAGCAGCCTTTATCGAGTGATCGTCTCTTATTTCTGCAGTGCAAAGGTCTTCTCTCATTTCTCCAGTGCGAATACCAGTCTTTGTCGCGATAATGATTGCGAGGTCGATCTAGCGACTGTAGATAGATTTCGGTCAATGAGGAAGAAACGTCGACGAAATGCTGGTAAGTCTTATTAAGATTTAAATATTCAAACACTCCAAAATGGATACTTTATATTAAAACTGGAAAAATTAAGGTAATTACCGTATATGACACGAAAATATAGGAAACAGTTGATGCGCCGTCATCAAAAAAAGATCATCAAAAGAAAAAAGGTTTACTCTTCGATGTGTAATTATAAATTCTTATCTGATGGAGAATATTCAATCAGATTTTAGTCCTATAAACGATTGGCCTGAATCATGGCTCTATGTTATCCAGTGGTGTAAATTTGTTGTTGGATTTTTTTTTTTGGGGGGGGGGGTTGATTGACAAGTGGCGGTACCAGCATCAACATTTTAGGGAGGGGACGGGGGACAAGAACAAAATGTGGGCGGAAAATGTTGGCTGATTTACCTGAAGTTAGCTTAATCTATTCTGAATTAGACATTTCTATTACGGTGAGCACTTTATATCATGCATAACATTGGGGTGTGTGTGGTGGTTGCATAGGCCATCTCCTGGGGGGGGGGGGGGGGGGGGGGGGGGGGTGGGGGTAAATATATCATCCCATCCCCACGGGATTTAATCCTACGCTATACCCAATATACGGATTTATGATGTGGGTCTCGTGTTCATTCGGTTGCCGACCGGAAGAATGGGCCCGAAAATTTAAAACCCCTCCCACTTTTTTGGGCGGGGTCACAATTGAAACAACGAATATCAACCTTCTATAAATCTTTTCCTCACCTCATCTTGTTTGCTGATCTTCTATATTCTCTTTATTAATAAAATAGGAAGACGACCTCTACCCGAACGTCGTAGAGAGCGCTCGGATCGACCAGAGATCGACGAAATGAAAGCTCGGATGATGAAAGCTGCCGAGGCATCCAGCAAGTACCTCAAACACACCACCCCGGACATGCCGGATTGCAATGAAGATCGTGAGGCGTGCAGCAAGTACCTCAAACATGCCACCCCGGATTGCAATGGTGACCGTGAAATGGTGACATACTGTCCATTTGAAACGCGTTTTCCGAAGAGGAAACACACACGCCGATCTGGTAGGTGCAGATTTCTTTATTCGATAATATCTTTTCTTCTTTTTTCTCTTCTTTTCCCCCTTCATAATGTATTCACATACATTAGGCCTATTCAATTATTATTTTGGGAGGCGGGGGACTCAGAGTGGACGTGTCACTCTAAGTTGTTTAAGTCCTATGTCTTTTTTGATTGCAAGTGACATAACTATGAGGGTCTTCGATTTGGGGGAAGGCATGATGGGGACAGACCTGTGACCGGGGGAGGGGGGCATAACCAACTACTTTCTTTTGTATATACATAGAGTTTGACATTTCATTTGGGGGCATCAGGGGGCAAGGCTTCTGGCAGGAGGTGGGCATTGCCCTGTCCGAGATGCTGCCACCTCTAATTACGCCACTGTTTGATTGGCCGCACCAACATCATCATCAGTATGTGTCTATTTTGTCCATTCCATAACCACAGCAAACAAGACTCGATGTAGGTCAGCGAGGTGTAAATCCCAACAACAGGCTGCAGAGAGACCAGAAGTAATGGCAATGAAGGAACGAATGATGAAAGCCACTGCGGCAGCATTGAAACACGCCAAATACCTCCAGAATCGCCTGGTGCCCAAACCCTACCCAGTTGTCCCCTCACCGACTGTGGCGGTGGTCAACCACCCGATTGTTCCTCACAACGCCCACAACAAAAACCAGATGTGTGCTCTATTGCAAAAAGGTATACAAGCGTTCCAGCATCTCGGACAGGGAGAGCCTAACATCGTCTCACACGTGGATGATGTATCGACTGGTAAGAGCAAAACCAATGATTAACACTTCATTTATAATTTTTGTACCATGTAGTATGAAGGGCCAGAGGCCTATATATACAATAAATAAAAATGAACTTAATTAGTTTTATTAAATAAAATAGATTTGTCCAACTTTCAAAGTCTATCTCAAGGATTACTGAACCAATACTAGGCATGTTTGAACTTATTTGAATGCATTTCTTATAAGATGATTCCAAATATATGGTGATGAAATTGAATAATTTTGACATTTTTGAAACATTTTGTGACATTTTGGAAATGTCGTTTGCAAAAGACTGCCTTGTGGTAAAGTGTTTTTACTTTCCAATTCACACCAAACAAAACCTATAATATAATTGATTTCGTTGTGATGTGGACAAATCCAATGAATAATGAATAGATTACTTACGTTTTAGTCATACGGTTTACTGCATGCTCTGCTGACGAAGCTGCTAGTTTAGCAGTGAAACGTAACTTAAAACACGAGTAATCTAATAATTATATATATATATATATATTGGATCCTTTCAACAACGAAATCAAATCACAGACATTAGGCTATATTATTAGGAGGGGTTGGTTTTTAAGGGGCTCAACATGAACAATTTTTAAGAACAAAAATTCAACATCCTGTCAGACTTTGCATGAACTTCGATATGCACAGTGATGAATAAGGTCACAAAACCCCCTCTTCTCCGGGCCCGACCGACCCATTTTCTTTTTCTTCGAATTAAAAAAAAAACAGAAAAAAATTGAAGACAAAATATAGGATTTCTTTTAAAAATTTCGAAAATTTCTATTACAGGAAAAATCCGGGTACAAAAGAAGAAATCTGGACCATCCCAACAACAGCACCGCCTTGTTAAGAAAACATCCCTCCTGGACGAAATGAATAGCATATCACCTAATTTGAACTTGAAAGGCAGCGCTTCTTCTAAACCTCTGGAAGTTCACCCAGTCCAGAAGCCTCTGATTTCGGAAAACGCTTTGACGTCCAAGAACCTCTTATCAATGCTTTCAACCTTGGTCAAAGCACCGACCATTGCAGCATCTCCCTCCTCAAAGAACGGCAGTAAATCACCCATCATCCAACCGACGACAGTAATCACTATAAATTCCGTAGATTCGACCAAGGCAGACACTCCAGCGAAATGCTCAGTCCGTACTGTCCGTGTCGTTCCGACTGCTCAACAACCGATTGTCACTACAGTCACTCCAGTCGCAGTTCCAGCAAATATCATCACACCCCAGACGTTCAAACCGACGTCTCAACCCCGGTCTCAACCGTCAAAGCCATCACGGTGGATAGGCCCTCGTCGGAAATCTAACACTTTCGCGAAATTGCCAGAATATACAACTGCAATTGTCCCTCAAGTAGACATGCCTCAGATGGTTAAACCTAAGACGACATCAAAGCCATCTCGATGGATTGGCCCTCGTCGGAGGTCTAATACTTGCATAACGTTGCCACAATTTACAAATGAAATCGTGTCTCAATCAGAAATCATAAGACCCCGTCCAATACGGCCATTTGTCCCTAAACCAGCCATCATAATTCAACCCCCACGACCTACATCTCACAATATCAAATTTCATCACCAAATTGGATTTAGATCGAACAATTCAGAAAGAGGAGGCGTGCTTAGTGGGAAGGGAGGATAAGACTAAGAGCATTCGAATAATTAATCAGGGTGGGGATCTGCATTAATATCATAATTATAAATTATGGCAATTTGTAGCACTGGTTATTTCTCGGTAGGCCTACACTTAACACTTTCAACGCGGCTATTATTTTTACCATACACAAAACAGATTTTTCAGAAACTTTTCATAATTTTCAAGGTCTATCTCAAAGATTACTGACCAAACACTAAGCATGTTTGTACTTATTTCAATGCATTTATCATGGAAATTCCAAATATGGTACTGAAATACAGTAATTTTGACATTTTTGAAACATTTTGTGAAATTTTGGAATGTCGTCTGCAGCTGCCTGCCGGGTGGAAAGTGTTAACATGCTTATAATAAACTGGATTGTTTGTATATTATAATCATGCTCAATAAACTGGTGTTCTTTTACTAATTTTAGTTTCTTTTGCGTTTATTAATTTCATAATATTATGTTTGTTTGACGGTCGGTCTAATGTGGGGCTGCCTATCATATTACTCTTCTTGACATCTGTGCAAAATTTCATACAATCAAACATTGCATTGTTGAGTTATCCGTGTTCCCGCCGTATTTTACCCACATTTTGAATTGACTTCCTGAGAACAATCGGTCATATCTCGAGAACATACCCAATTGCGATCAAACAAAAACCTTCTGAAGACGGCTTCATGTTCTGAAAGAGTATATTCCACATATTCTAATCGCTACATTATCTCACTTTTGCCAGTGTGTCAAATTTGACCAATTGTTCTGACTCAACGCCCCCTTAATTGCTTAAATATGTGTCTGAGCTGCATTGATTGATTGAAGCAGATTGTTTTGTCCATTTTCTATATTAAAGATCACTTTAAAATACCAGCAGGATACGTCTAAACATTCAACATCTTTTAAGGCATCTCCATCTCTTGCTAAATCATGCTTAATATTATGACCTTCCAACGGATGAATCGGTGTTTGTGTGATTGCAGACCTTTTTCAGCGAGTTGCTTAATCCAATCACTATCACGATATTCGTCTAATATATAGAGAAGCACAAAACCTTCCAAATTGTCCTTCCATCTATAAAAATAACGTCATAAACGGATGATGTCGTTACATCAGGCATTGTGGTAATGAGTTCCAACACTGGCGCGGTTGAGAATTTACACCAAATCAATTCTTGTATATAAGTGTATTTTGGCAGTATCCACACCTCCCAAACCAAATAATTGTGATTTCAACAAAAAAAGGAACCGTTTTGGTGGTTAAAATACATTTTACAATACATAATCACATACCTTTTTGTCATCAGTCCCCGCATCAGTCTCAACGCTGTAGTTCCCCTTCACCATGACATACAAACTCGCTATATGCTATTATAATGTATTAAGCTAAATATAATCCAATTCAAGTCAAGCTTAGACTGTAATCAAATGTTAAATTGCAATCAATGTAGCTCACTATGTTTTTACTAAGAGAATCACGGAGTAAATCATAACGCAGCGATGCTTTAATATCTGGCAATCTAATCAAGCGCGTAACCTTGACGGATATTTCATACACCCTAAAAGTTCAAATATTATTAGACAAAATGTCAAAATTATCATGGTTGCATCCAAGTTATTAAATCTGAATGTAATCCCGCCAATTACTATAATGGTTGGCTGCTGGGTTTTTTATTTGCTAATTGTACATTAGCCACATGACATTTTAAAGGGCCATATGAGAGATCCGGGATATTTTCAACAAAAAAAGAAAAATGAAAAAAGAAAAAAGTTAAATAATTATCTTTACCATCAGTAAAAATGACAATAAAAAGACATTTTATCATCATTTTTGAAGGCTTTTTAAGGGCGCACAACACTAAATCGATTTTGTGATGAATTGGAGTTCTTTGGGAATCAGTTTGGCGTGAGGGTAGCATGTTATAAATAAAATAAAATAAATAGATTACAGAAAATAACCACGTGGATGAATACACTTGCTCGGAAGGGGTCAGTGTCAGTGTCAGTGTCAGTGTCAGCTCAGAAAGCGAGCGTTCGGGCTGAAAATAGGGGTGGCGCTGTTTAAATGATCATATCGTAAAATTATATTGGAAGACGTAACACTCTTTGACGATTTTATTAAAATTCAAAGCATGATCTTTGTCTGCAAGCATTCCTGACATGCCAAAAATGGTTAAGGACAAATAAATGAGGCTGAATTGTGCCTATAGGGCCTACGTGTAATCCACTTATCTAGTGCTGTGCCCCTTAATGTTTTTTTCTCTTTTTTAAAAATGCTTTTCACTTTTGTTGTTGTATCTTTATTAAAAATCACCACATTGGAATCATGGAGGTCATGACTTTGCTTCAGATAGCAAGTCACGGGTGCATGGTCTTCACGGTTGGTTATTCATGGTTAACATGAAACTAATTTGGTAGAAGCCATGTGTGTGGCCATTTAGATGAAATTGGTTAATTAAGGGACCGTTCATTATTTATGGTGGAGGGGGGGGGGGGGGGGGGGGGGGGTTGGGACAATTTCGAGATTCGTATGTCAAAATTACCTAACCCCCCCTACAGCTGAAACTGAAAATTACATGACCCCCCTGCTAACCAGTAGCTTTTTACACAACCCCCACCCCAAAAAAAAATCAACTTGCCACATCTTAGGGGCTGTTTTTTTTCCTCTTTTGTCCATGGATTCGTTGGTAAGTTCTGTTTGTGCCCTCTGAACGGCCAATAATTTAATGATACCCCCTCTTGATCTTTTGATTGTGTGAAATTATACTAATTACATTGCGAGCGTAGCGAGGTAGAAAATTTGTCATATATTTATACATTTTGGGTGGTTTTGTGATTCTTTATAACCCTAAAAAAGTTAGAACATCCTGACAAAAACGTATGTCCAACATTCTACTTTTGTGAGCTTAGTAGCAGTGCTGAGAGTGAGACGAGGTGAAAAGCATGCAAGAATTTACCGTTTTTAATCATATAATTGTTGGATTTTGGAACATAGGCCTAGGCTAATTAACATGTTTTTATACACCCCATGGCTCTAATGTTTTCATCCGTTGATGATTATATAGGTGTTTTTTCAACAGATCGTCCGATCAGGGCGTGTAAAAAAAGATTTGCTGTCCGAAAGTCGGCTTATCATAAGTACATGTTTTGAAGTTGATAGGTCGTAAGAAAATGTGCGCGAAGCGCCGAATTTTTTTTGCATTTACACTCCAAAATAGCCTCTAAAATCACCCCAATCACCACCATCTTTATAGTTAAAAAAGTTACATAACCCCCCTGTTTAAGAATAAAAAGTTACATAGCCCCCCCTATTTCAACATATGAAAGTTACATGACCCCCCCTATATATTACCCAACCCCCCCCCCCCTCCACCATAAATAATGAACGGTCCCTAATAGCTGGTATAGTTACATACAGGGTAAATAAAAAAAACCACTGCAATAGTGGAAAGAAGCCATCTTTAAAACCAAGGTGAAGTTTGAATTTTTTTAAACGTCATAAGAATACCTTATTTGTTACTAAATCTGTGTGAAAGAATGAAGTCAATATCATTTTCCGTTTGCTTTTGGTGAACCTTTTTACCCATGCACCCATTTCTCACGTTTGTCCACTAGATACCCAAAACAAGCATATAATATCGCAAAATGTGTCTCTCATTCAAATTTGGAAACTTGTGTACGTTTGTGATGTTATTGGAATTTAATGCATCCTCTCTTGTTTACATGTGACTTAACATAGTCAATTTACCCTACCAATGCTATGAATTGCTTATAATGTTCTAAATTTGAATAAAAAACTGAAAGTTTCCAAGTTTTTTGTTGGCGGGATATTCAAATATGAAAATGCAATGTGTGCAATTTCAATTGAAAATCACCGTGCTCGAGGACAAACATGTAAATTGGGTTGTGCAGCAAAGAGGGTCACCAAAAACAAACGGAAAATGTGATCGACTTCATTTTTTTCACACAAAGTTAGGATCAAATATGTCGATAAATCGACCTATCGGGTTCAAAGGGTTAAAAGGTTTTAAAATTCAACTTGGTTTTGAAAACAAATTGGCTTCTTTCCACTTTTGTAGTTTTTTGACTCACCCTGTATATAAACATTACGTATGTGAAAACCCCAACTTTTGAAAATATTGAGGGCTCCCTCCCCGAGGATCTCTCAGTGCCCAGACGATGAAAACAGTTTCAAAAATAGCATTTACAATGGAGTTGGTCAGCCAACTCCAACGGTTTTGGATTTTAAAAAAATCTTCTAATTATGATGAATCTTTCAATTCAAAACGATAACATTAACATTCGCGATTACGTGTTATTCCAATACGAATTCAAAATTTAGGTTTCGCGTGGCCACCGTCGTCTGTCAGTGCCCCTTTAAGTAAATGTATTAACTTTCACCAACAGAGCAAACCTTTTAAAATACATAGTGCTGTATCGTGGTGGCTATGAATACAAATTAAAGGGACATTTAAAAGTGGTGATGACAATTTTAAATATTTAAAAATTTACTTCAGAATTCAAGATGAACGATAAAAATTGCCATTATTGTTGTTTCTACTAACAAAATTAAAAACACAGCAAAACTTGTTAAAACAATACCATTCTGTTGATTCTGTTGATTTTGTTGTTGTTGGATTCTGTTGGATTTGGCAGTGTAGGCATTTTGTTGTTGTTGGATTCTGTTGGATTTGGCAGTGTAGGCATTTTGTTGTTGTTGGATTCTGTTGGATTTGGCAGTGTAGGCATTTTGTTATTGTTGGATTCTGTTGGATTTGGCAGTGTGGACATTTTGTTGTTGTTGGATTCTGTTGGATTTGGCAGTGTAGGCATTTTGTTGTTGTTGGATTCTGTTGGATTTGGCAGTGTGGGCATTTTGTTGTTGTTGGATTCTGTTTGATTTGGCAGTGTAGGCATTTTGTTGTTGTTGGATTCTGTTGGATTTGGCAGTGTAGGCATTTTGTTTTTGTTGGATTCTGTTGGATTTGGCAGTGTAGGTATTTTGTTGTTGGATTCTGTTGGATTTGGCAGTGTAGGCATTTTGTTGTTGTTGGATTCTGTTGGAATTGGCAGTGTAGGCATTTTGGATATTGTTGGATTATGTTGGATTTGGCAGTGTAGGCATTTTGTTGTTGTTGGATTCTGTTGGATTTGGCAGTGTAGGCATTTTGTTGTTGTTGGATTCTGTTGGATATGGCAGTGTAGGCATTTTGTTGTTGTTGGATTCTGTTGGATTTGGCAGTGTAGGCATTTTGTTGTTGTTGGATTCTGTTGGATATGGCAGTGTAGGCATTTTGTTGTTGTTGGATTCTGTTGGATTTGGCAGTGTAGGCATTTTGTTGTTGTTGGATTCTGTTGGATTTGGCAGTGTAGGCATTTTGTTGTTGTTGGATTCTGTTGGATTTGGCAGTGTAGGCATTTTGTTGTTGTTGGATTCTGTTAGATTTGGCAGTGTAGGCATTTTGTTGTTGTTGGATTCTGTTGGATTTGTCAGTGTAGGCATTTTGTTGTTGTTGGATTCTGTTGGATTTGGCAGTGTAGGCATTTTGTTATTGTTGGATTCTGTTGGATTTGGCAGTGTAGTAATTTTGTTGTTGTTGGATTCTGTTGGATTTGGCAGTGTAGGCATTTTGTTGTTGTTGGATTCTGTTAGATTTGGCATTGTGGGCATTTTGTTGTTGTTGGATTCTGTTGGATTTAGCAGTGTAGGCATTTTGTTGTTGTTGGATTCTGTTGGATTTGGCAGTGTAGAGATTTTGTTGTTGTTGGATTCTGTTGGATTCGGCAGTGTAGGCATTATGTTGTTGTTGGATTCTGTTGGATTTGGCAGTCTAGGCATTTTGTTGTTGTTGGATTCTGTTGGATTCAGCAGTGTAGGCATTTTGTTGTTGTTGTTGGATTCTGTTGGATTCGGCAGTGTAGGCATTTTGTTGTTGTTGGATTCTGTTGGATTTGGCAGTGTAGGCATTTTGTTGTTGTTGGATTCTGTTGGATTTGGCAGTGTAGGCATTTTGTTGTTGTTGGATTCTGTTGGATTCGGCAGTGCAGGCATTTTGTTGTTGTTGGATTCTGTTGGATTTGGCAGTGTAGACATTTTGTTGTTGTTGGATTCTGTTGGATTCGGCAGTGTAGGCATTTTGTTGTTGTTGGATTCTGTTGGATTTGACAGTGTAGGCATTTTGTTGTTGTTGGATTCTGTTGGATTTGGCAGTGTGGGCATTTTGTTGTTGTTGGATTCTGTTGGATTCGGCAGTGTAGGCATTTTGTTGTTGTTGGATTCTGTTGGATTTGGCAGTGTAGACATTTTGTTGTTGTTGGATTCTGTTGGATTAGGCAGTGTAGGCATTTTGTTGTTGTTGGATTCTGTTGGATTTGGCAGTGTAGGCATTTTGTTGTTGTTGGATTCTGTTGGATTTGGCAGTCTAGGCATTTTGGTGTTGTTGGATTCTGTCGGATTTGGCAGTGTAGGCATTTTGTTGTTGTTGGATTCTGTTGGATTTGGCAGTGTAGGCATTTTGTTGTTGTTGGATTCTGTTGGATTTGGCAGTGTGGGCATTTTGTTGTTGTTGGATTCTGTTTGATTTGGCAGTGTAGGCATTTTGTTGTTGTTGGATTCTGTTGGATTTGGCAGTGTAGGCATTTTGTTTTTGTTGGATTCTGTTGGATTTGGCAGTGTAGGTATTTTGTTGTTGGATTCTGTTGGATTTGGCAGTGTAGGCATTTTGTTGTTGTTGGATTCTGTTGGAATTGGCAGTGTAGGCATTTTGGATATTGTTGGATTATGTTGGATTTGGCAGTGTAGGCATTTTGTTGTTGTTGGATTCTGTTGGATTTGGCAGTGTAGGCATTTTGTTGTTGTTGGATTCTGTTGGATATGGCAGTGTAGGCATTTTGTTGTTGTTGGATTCTGTTGGATTTGGCAGTGTAGGCATTTTGTTGTTGTTGGATTCTGTTGGATTTGGCAGTGTAGGCATTTTGTTGTTGTTGGATTCTGTTGGATTTGGCAGTGTAGGCATTTTGTTGTTGTTGGATTCTGTTAGATTTGGCAGTGTAGGCATTTTGTTGTTGTTGGATTCTGTTGGATTTGTCAGTGTAGGCATTTTGTTGTTGTTGGATTCTGTTGGATTTGGCAGTGTAGGCATTTTGTTATTGTTGGATTCTGTTGGATTTGGCAGTGTAGTAATTTTGTTGTTGTTGGATTCTGTTCGATTTGGCAGTGTAGGCATTTTGTTGTTGTTGGATTCTGTTAGATTTGGCATTGTGGGCATTTTGTTGTTGTTGGATTCTGTTGGATTTAGCAGTGTAGGCATTTTGTTGTTGTTGGATTCTGTTGGATTTGGCAGTGTAGAGATTTTGTTGTTGTTGGATTCTGTTGGATTCGGCAGTGTAGGCATTATGTTGTTGTTGGATTCTGTTGGATTTGGCAGTCTAGGCATTTTGTTGTTGTTGGATTCTGTTGGATTCAGCAGTGTAGGCATTTTGTTGTTGTTGTTGGATTCTGTTGGATTCGGCAGTGTAGGCATTTTGTTGTTGTTGGATTCTGTTGGATTTGGCAGTGTAGGCATTTTGTTGTTGTTGGATTCTGTTGGATTTGGCAGTGTAGGCATTTTGTTGTTGTTGGATTCTGTTGGATTCGGCAGTGCAGGCATTTTGTTGTTGTTGGATTCTGTTGGATTTGGCAGTGTAGACATTTTGTTGTTGTTGGATTCTGTTGGATTCGGCAGTGTAGGCATTTTGTTGTTGTTGGATTCTGTTGGATTTGACAGTGTAGGCATTTTGTTGTTGTTGGATTCTGTTGGATTTGGCAGTGTGGGCATTTTGTTGTTGTTGGATTCTGTTGGATTCGGCAGTGTAGGCATTTTGTTGTTGTTGGATTCTGTTGGATTTGGCAGTGTAGACATTTTGTTGTTGTTGGATTCTGTTGGATTAGGCAGTGTAGGCATTTTGTTGTTGTTGGATTCTGTTGGATTTGGCAGTGTAGGCATTTTGTTGTTGTTGGATTCTGTTGGATTTGGCAGTCTAGGCATTTTGGTGTTGTTGGATTCTGTCGGATTTGGCAGTGTAGGCATTTTGTTGTTGTTGGATTCTATTGGATTTGGCTGTGTAGGCATTTTGTTGTTGTTGGATTCTGTTAGATTTGGCAGTGTAGGCATTTTGTTGTTGTTTGATTCTGTTGGATTTGGCAGTGTAGGCATTTTGTTGTTGTTGGATTCTGTTGGATTTGGCAGTGTAGGCATTTTGTTATTGTTGGATTTTGTTGGATTTGGCAGTGTAGGCATTTTGTTGTTGTTGGATTCTGTTGGATTTGGCAGTGTAGGCATTTTGTTGTTGTTGGATTCTGTTGGATTTGGCATTGTAGGCATTTTGTTGTTGTTGGATTCTGTTGGATTTAGCAGTGTAGGCATTTTGTTGTTGTTGGATTCTGTTGGATTTGGCAGTGTAGTAATTTTGTTGTTGTTGGATTTTGTTGGATTTAGCAGTGTAGGCATTTTGTTGTTGTTGGATTCTGTTGGATTTGGCAGTGTAGTAATTTTGTTGTTGTTGGATTCTGTTGGATTTGGCAGTGTAGTAATTTTGTTGTTGTTGGATTCTGTTGGATTTGGCAGTGTAGGCATTTTGTTGTTGTTGGATTCTGTTGGATTTGGCATTGTGGGCATTTTGTTGTTGTTGGATTCTGTTGGATTTAGCAGTGTAGGCATTTTGTTATTGTTGGTTTTTGTTGGATTTGGCAGTGTAGGCATTTTGTTGTTGTTGGATTCTGTTGGATTTGGCAGTGTAGGCATTTTGTTGTTGTTGGATTCTGTTGGATTTGGCATTGTAGGCATTTTGTTGTTGTTGGATTCTGTTGGATTTGGCAGTGTAGGCATTTTGTTGTTGTTGGATTCTGTTGGATTCGGCAGTCTAGGCATTTTGGTGTTGTTGGATTCTGTCGGATTTGGCAGTGTAGGCATTTTGTTGTTGTTGGATTCTATTGGATTTGGCTGTGTAGGCATTTTGTTGTTGTTGGATTCTGTTAGATTTGGCAGTGTAGGCATTTTGTTGTTGTTTGATTCTGTTGGATTTGGCAGTGTAGGCATTTTGTTGTTGTTGGATTCTGTTGGATTTGGCAGTGTAGACATTTTGTTGTTGGATTCTGTTGGATTAGGCAGTGTAGACATTTTGTTGTTGTTGGATTCTGTTGGATTAGGCAGTGTAGGCATTTTGTTGTTGTTGGATTCTGTTGGATTTGGCAGTCTAGGCATTTTGGTGTTGTTGGATTCTGTCGGATTTGGCAGTGTAGGCATTTTGTTGTTGTTGGATTCTGTCGGATTTGGCAGTGTAGGCATTTTGTTGTTGTTGGATTCTGTTGGATTTGGCTGTGTAGGCATTTTGTTGTTGTTGGATTCCGTTAGATTTGGCAGTGTAGGCATTTTGTTGTTGTTGGATTCTGTTGGATTTGGCAGTGTAGGCATTTTGTTGTTGTTGGATTCTGTTGGATTTGGCAGTGTGGGCATTTTGTTGTTGTTGGATTCTGTTTGATTTGGCAGTGTAGGCATTTTGTTGTTGTTGGATTCTGTTGGATTTGGCAGTGTAGGCATTTTGTTTTTGTTGGATTCTGTTGGATTTGGCAGTGTAGGTATTTTGTTGTTGGATTCTGTTGGATTTGGCAGTGTAGGCATTTTGTTGTTGTTGGATTCTGTTGGAATTGGCAGTGTAGGCATTTTGGTTATTGTTGGATTCTGTTGGATTTGGCAGTGTAGGCATTTTGTTGTTGTTGGATTCTGTTGGATTTGGCAGTGTAGGCATTTTGTTGTTGTTGGATTCTGTTAGATTTGGCATTGTGGGCATTTTGTTGTTGTTGGATTCTGTTGGATTTAGCAGTGTAGGCATTTTGTTGTTGTTGGATTCTGTTGGATTTGGCAGTGTAGAGATTTTGTTGTTGTTGGATTCTGTTGGATTCGGCAGTGTAGGCATTTTGTTGTTGTTGGATTCTGTTGGATTTGGCAGTCTAGGCATTTTGTTGTTGTTGGATTCTGTTGGATTCAGCAGTGTAGGCATTTTGTTGTTGTTGGATTCTGTTGGATTCGGCAGTGTAGGCATTTTGTTGTTGTTGGATTCTGTTGGATTTGGCAGTGTAGGCATTTTGTTGTTGTTGGATTCTGTTGGATTTGGCAGTGTAGGCATTTTGTTGTTGTTGGATTCTGTTGGATTCGGCAGTGCAGGCATTTTGTTGTTGTTGGATTCTGTTGGATTTGGCAGTGTAGACATTTTGTTGTTGTTGGATTCTGTTGGATTCGGCAGTGTAGGCATTTTGTTGTTGTTGGATTCTGTTGGATTTGGCAGTGTAGGCATTTTGTTGTTGTTGGATTCTGTTGGATTTGGCAGTGTGGGCATTTTGTTGTTGTTGGATTCTGTTGGATTCGGCAGTGTAGGCATTTTGTTGTTGTTGGATTCTGTTGGATTTGGCAGTGTAGACATTTTGTTGTTGTTGGATTCTGTTGGATTAGGCAGTGTAGGCATTTTGTTGTTGTTGGATTCTGTTGGATTTGGCAGTGTAGGCGTTTTGTTGTTGTTGGATTCTGTTGGATTTGGCAGTCTAGGCATTTTGGTGTTGTTGGATTCTGTCGGATTTGGCAGTGTAGGCATTTTGTTGTTGTTGGATTCTGTTGGATTCGGTAGTGTAGGCATTTTGTTGTTGTTGGATTCTGTTGGATTTGGCAGTGTAGGCATTTGTTGTTGTTGGATTCTGTTGGATTTGGCAGTGTAGGCATTTTGTTGTTGTTGGATTCTGTTGGATTTGGCAGTGTAGGCATTTGTTGTTGTTGGATTCTGTTGGATTTGGCAGTGTAGGCATTTTGTTGTTGTTGGATTCTGTTGGATTCGGTAGTGTAGGCATTTGTTGTTGTTGGATTCTGTTGGATTTGGCAGTGTAGGCATTTTGTTGTTGTTGGATTCTGTTGGATTTAGCAGTGTAGGCATTTTGTTGTTGTTGGATTCTGTTGGATTTGGCAGTGTAGACATTTTGTTGTTGTTGGATTCTGTTGGATTTGGCAGTGTAGACATTTTGTTGTTGTTGGATTCTGTTGGATTCGGCAGTGTAGGCATTTTGTTGTTGTTGGATTCTGTTGGATTTGGCAGTGTAGGCATTTTGTTGTTGTTGGATTCTGTTGGATTTGGCAGTGTGGGCATTTTGTTGTTGTTGGATTCTGTTGGATTCGGCAGTGTCGGCATTTTGTTGTTGTTGGATTCTGTTGGATTTGGCAGTGTAGACATTTTGTTGTTGTTGGATTCTGTTGGATTAGGCAGTGTAGGCATTTTGTTGTTGTTGGATTCTGTTGGATTTGGCAGTCTAGGCATTTTGTTGTTGTTGGATTCTGTTGGATTTGGCAGTCTAGGCATTTTGGTGTTGTTGGATTCTGTCGGATTTGGCAGTGTAGGCATTTTGTTGTTGTTGGATTCTGTTGGATTCGGTAGTGTAGGCATTTTGTTGTTGTTGGATTCTGTTGGATTCGGCAGTGTAGGCATTTTGTTGTTGTTGGATTCTGTTGGATTTGGCAGTGTAGGCATTTGTTGTTGTTGGATTCTGTTGGATTTGGCAGTGTAGGCATTTTGTTGTTGTTGGATTCTGTTGGATTTGGCAGTGTAGGCATTTGTTGTTGTTGGATTCTGTTGGATTTGGCAGTGTAGGCATTTTGTTGTTGTTGGATTCTGTTGGATTCGGTAGTGTAGGCATTTGTTGTTGTTGGATTCTGTTGGATTTGGCAGTGTAGGCATTTTGTTGTTGTTGGATTCTGTTGGATTTAGCAGTGTAGGCATTTTGTTGTTGTTGGATTCTGTTGGATTCGGCAGTCTAGGCATTTTGGTGTTGTTGGATTCTGTCGGATTTGGCAGTGTAGGCATTTTGTTGTTGTTGGATTCTATTGGATTTGGCTGTGTAGGCATTTTGTTGTTGTTGGATTCTGTTAGATTTGGCAGTGTAGGCATTTTGTTGTTGTTTGATTCTGTTGGATTTGGCAGTGTAGGCATTTTGTTGTTGTTGGATTCTGTTGGATTTGGCAGTGTAGACATTTTGTTGTTGGATTCTGTTGGATTAGGCAGTGTAGACATTTTGTTGTTGTTGGATTCTGTTGGATTAGGCAGTGTAGGCATTTTGTTGTTGTTGGATTCTGTTGGATTTGGCAGTCTAGGCATTTTGGTGTTGTTGGATTCTGTCGGATTTGGCAGTGTAGGCATTTTGTTGTTGTTGGATTCTGTCGGATTTGGCAGTGTAGGCATTTTGTTGTTGTTGGATTCTGTTGGATTTGGCTGTGTAGGCATTTTGTTGTTGTTGGATTCCGTTAGATTTGGCAGTGTAGGCATTTTGTTGTTGTTGGATTCTGTTGGATTTGGCAGTGTAGGCATTTTGTTGTTGTTGGATTCTGTTGGATTTGGCAGTGTGGGCATTTTGTTGTTGTTGGATTCTGTTTGATTTGGCAGTGTAGGCATTTTGTTGTTGTTGGATTCTGTTGGATTTGGCAGTGTAGGCATTTTGTTTTTGTTGGATTCTGTTGGATTTGGCAGTGTAGGTATTTTGTTGTTGGATTCTGTTGGATTTGGCAGTGTAGGCATTTTGTTGTTGTTGGATTCTGTTGGAATTGGCAGTGTAGGCATTTTGGTTATTGTTGGATTCTGTTGGATTTGGCAGTGTAGGCATTTTGTTGTTGTTGGATTCTGTTGGATTTGGCAGTGTAGGCATTTTGTTGTTGTTGGATTCTGTTAGATTTGGCATTGTGGGCATTTTGTTGTTGTTGGATTCTGTTGGATTTAGCAGTGTAGGCATTTTGTTGTTGTTGGATTCTGTTGGATTTGGCAGTGTAGAGATTTTGTTGTTGTTGGATTCTGTTGGATTCGGCAGTGTAGGCATTTTGTTGTTGTTGGATTCTGTTGGATTTGGCAGTCTAGGCATTTTGTTGTTGTTGGATTCTGTTGGATTCAGCAGTGTAGGCATTTTGTTGTTGTTGGATTCTGTTGGATTCGGCAGTGTAGGCATTTTGTTGTTGTTGGATTCTGTTGGATTTGGCAGTGTAGGCATTTTGTTGTTGTTGGATTCTGTTGGATTTGGCAGTGTAGGCATTTTGTTGTTGTTGGATTCTGTTGGATTCGGCAGTGCAGGCATTTTGTTGTTGTTGGATTCTGTTGGATTTGGCAGTGTAGACATTTTGTTGTTGTTGGATTCTGTTGGATTCGGCAGTGTAGGCATTTTGTTGTTGTTGGATTCTGTTGGATTTGGCAGTGTAGGCATTTTGTTGTTGTTGGATTCTGTTGGATTTGGCAGTGTGGGCATTTTGTTGTTGTTGGATTCTGTTGGATTCGGCAGTGTAGGCATTTTGTTGTTGTTGGATTCTGTTGGATTTGGCAGTGTAGACATTTTGTTGTTGTTGGATTCTGTTGGATTAGGCAGTGTAGGCATTTTGTTGTTGTTGGATTCTGTTGGATTTGGCAGTGTAGGCGTTTTGTTGTTGTTGGATTCTGTTGGATTTGGCAGTCTAGGCATTTTGGTGTTGTTGGATTCTGTCGGATTTGGCAGTGTAGGCATTTTGTTGTTGTTGGATTCTGTTGGATTCGGTAGTGTAGGCATTTTGTTGTTGTTGGATTCTGTTGGATTTGGCAGTGTAGGCATTTGTTGTTGTTGGATTCTGTTGGATTTGGCAGTGTAGGCATTTTGTTGTTGTTGGATTCTGTTGGATTTGGCAGTGTAGGCATTTGTTGTTGTTGGATTCTGTTGGATTTGGCAGTGTAGGCATTTTGTTGTTGTTGGATTCTGTTGGATTCGGTAGTGTAGGCATTTGTTGTTGTTGGATTCTGTTGGATTTGGCAGTGTAGGCATTTTGTTGTTGTTGGATTCTGTTGGATTTAGCAGTGTAGGCATTTTGTTGTTGTTGGATTCTGTTGGATTTGGCAGTGTAGACATTTTGTTGTTGTTGGATTCTGTTGGATTTGGCAGTGTAGACATTTTGTTGTTGTTGGATTCTGTTGGATTCGGCAGTGTAGGCATTTTGTTGTTGTTGGATTCTGTTGGATTTGGCAGTGTAGGCATTTTGTTGTTGTTGGATTCTGTTGGATTTGGCAGTGTGGGCATTTTGTTGTTGTTGGATTCTGTTGGATTCGGCAGTGTCGGCATTTTGTTGTTGTTGGATTCTGTTGGATTTGGCAGTGTAGACATTTTGTTGTTGTTGGATTCTGTTGGATTAGGCAGTGTAGGCATTTTGTTGTTGTTGGATTCTGTTGGATTTGGCAGTCTAGGCATTTTGTTGTTGTTGGATTCTGTTGGATTTGGCAGTCTAGGCATTTTGGTGTTGTTGGATTCTGTCGGATTTGGCAGTGTAGGCATTTTGTTGTTGTTGGATTCTGTTGGATTCGGTAGTGTAGGCATTTTGTTGTTGTTGGATTCTGTTGGATTCGGCAGTGTAGGCATTTTGTTGTTGTTGGATTCTGTTGGATTTGGCAGTGTAGGCATTTGTTGTTGTTGGATTCTGTTGGATTTGGCAGTGTAGGCATTTTGTTGTTGTTGGATTCTGTTGGATTTGGCAGTGTAGGCATTTGTTGTTGTTGGATTCTGTTGGATTTGGCAGTGTAGGCATTTTGTTGTTGTTGGATTCTGTTGGATTCGGTAGTGTAGGCATTTGTTGTTGTTGGATTCTGTTGGATTTGGCAGTGTAGGCATTTTGTTGTTGTTGGATTCTGTTGGATTTAGCAGTGTAGGCATTTTGTTGTTGTTGGATTCTGTTGGATTTGGCAGTGTAGACATTTTGTTGTTGTTGGATTCTGTTGGATTTGGCAGTGTAGACATTTTGTTGTTGTTGGATTCTGTTGGATTCGGCAGTGTAGCCATTTTGTTGTTGTTGGATTCTGTTGGATTCGGTAGTGTAGGCATTTTGTTGTTGTTGGATTCTGTTGGATTTGGCAGTGTAGACATTTTGTTGTTGTTGGATTCTGTTGGATTAGGCAGTGTAGGCATTTTGTTGTTGTTGGATTCTGTTGGATTTGGCAGTGTAGGCATTTTGTTGTTGTTGTTGGATTCTGTTGGATTCGGCAGTGTAGGCATTTTGTTGTTGTTGGATTCTGTTGGATTTGGCAGTGTAGGCATTTTGTTGTTGTTGGATTCTGTTGGATTTGGCAGTGTAGGTATTTTGTTGTTGTTGGATTCTGTTGGATTTGGCAGTGTGGGCATTTTGTTGTTGTTGGATTATGTTGGATTTGGCAGTGTAGGCATTTTGTTGTTGTTGGATTCTGTTGGATTCGGCAGTGTAGACATTTTGTTGTTGTTGGATTCTGTTGGATTCGGCAGTGTAGGCATTTTGTTGTTGTTGGATTCTGTTGGATTCGGCAGTGTAGGCATTTTGTTGTTGTTGGATTCTGTTGGATTTGGCAGTGTAGACATTTTGTTGTTGTTGGATTCTGTTGGATTAGGCAGTGTAGGCATTTTGTTGTTGTTGGATTCTGTTGGATTTGGCAGTGTAGGCATTTTGTTGTTGTTGGATTCTGTTGGATTCGGCAGTGTAGGCATTTTGTTGTTGTTGGATTCTGTTGGATTTGGCAGTGTAGGCATTTTGTTGTTGTTGGATTCTGTTGGATTTGGCAGTGTGGGCATTTTGTTGTTGTTGGATTCTGTTGGATTTGGCAGTGTAGGCATTTTGTTGTTGTTGGATTCTGTTGGATTTGGCAGTCTAGGCATTTTGTTGTTGTTGGATTCTGTTGGATTTGGCAGTGTAGGCATTTTGTTGTTGTTGGATTCTGTTGGATTTGGCATTGTAGGCATTTTGTTGTTGGATTCTGTTGGATTTAGCAGTGTAGGCATTTTGTTGTTGTTGGATTCTGTTGGATTTGGCAGTGTAGACATTTT
The DNA here is from genome assembly GCA_035610835.1 of Ophiura sarsii. NCBI lineage: Eukaryota > Metazoa > Echinodermata > Ophiuroidea > Amphilepidida > Ophiuridae > Ophiura > Ophiura sarsii. Next base: position 32,519,063 of record CM069444.1, on the reverse strand, counting down.
GTTGTTGTTGGATTCTGTTGGATTCGGCAGTGTAGGCATTTTGTTGTTGTTGAATTTGGCAGTGTAGGCATTTTGTTGTTGTTGGATTCTGTTGGATTTGGCAGTGTAGGCATTTTGTTGTTGTTGGATTCTGTTGGATTTGGCAGTGTAGGCATTTGTTGTTGTTGGATTCTGTTGGATTTGGCAGTGTAGGCATTTTGTTGTTGTTGGATTCTGTTGGATTCGGTAGTGTAGGCATTTGTTGTTGTTGGATTCTGTTGGATTTGGCAGTGTAGGCATTTTGTTGTTGTTGGATTCTGTTGGATTTAGCAGTGTAGGCATTTTGTTGTTGTTGGATTCTGTTGGATTTAGCAGTGTAGGCATTTTGTTGTTGTTGGATTCTGTTGGATTTGGCAGTGTAGACATTTTGTTGTTGTTGGATTCTGTTGGATTTGGCTGTGTAGGCATTTTGTTGTTGTTGGATTCTGTTTGATTTGGCAGTGTAGGTATTTTGTTGTTGTTGGATTCTGTTGGATTTGGCAGTGTAGGCATTTTGTTGTTGTTGGATTCTGTTGGATTTGGCAGTGTAGGCATTTTGTTGTTGTTGGATTCTGTTGGATTTGGCAGTGTAGGAATTTTGTTTGGTGTTGGACTGTGGCATTTGGCAGTGTAGGCATTTTGTTGTTGTTGGATTCTGTTGGATTTGGCAGTGTAGGCATTTTGTTGTTGTTGGATTCTGTTGGATTTGGCAGTGTAGGCATTTTGTTGTTGTTGGATTCTGTTGGATTTGGCTGTGTAGGCATTTTGTTGTTGTTGGATTCCGTTAGATTTGGCAGTTAGTGTAGGCATTTTGTTGTTGTTGGATTCTGTTGGATTCGGTAGTGTAGGCATTTTGTTGTTGTTGGATTCTGTTGGATTCGGCAGTGTAGGCATTTTGTTGTTGTTGGATTCTGTTGGATTTGGCAGTGTAGGCATTTGTTGTTGTTGGATTCTGTTGGATTCGGTAGTGTAGGCATTTGTTGTTGTTGGATTCCGTTGGATTTGGCAGTGTAGGCATTTTGTTGTTGTTGGATTCTGTTGGATTTAGCAGTGTAGGCATTTTGTTGTTGTTGGATTCTGTTGGATTTGGCAGTGTAGACATTTTGTTGTTGTTGGATTCTGTTGGATTTGGCAGTGTAGACATTTTGTTGTTGTTGGATTCTGTTGGATTCGGCAGTGTAGGCATTTTGTTGTTGTTGGATTCTGTTGGATTCGGTAGTGTAGGCATTTTGTTGTTGTTGGATTCTGTTGGATTTGGCAGTGTAGACATTTTGTTGTTGTTGGATTCTGTTGGATTAGGCAGTGTAGGCATTTTGTTGTTGTTGGATTCTGTTGGATTTGGCAGTGTAGGCATTTTGTTGTTGTTGTTGGATTCTGTTGGATTAGGCAGTGTAGGCATTTTGTTGTTGTTGGATTCTGTTGGATTTGGCAGTGTAGGCATTTTGTTGTTGTTGGATTCTGTTGGATTCGGCAGTGTAGGCATTTTGTTGTTGTTGGATTCTGTTGGATTTGGCAGTGTAGGCATTTTGTTGTTGTTGGATTCTGTTGGATTTGGCAGTGTGGGCATTTTGTTGTTGTTGGATTCTGTTGGATTTGGCAGTGTAGGCATTTTGTTGTTGTTGGATTCTGTTGGATTTGGCAGTCTAGGCATTTTGTTGTTGTTGGATTCTGTTGGATTTGGCAGTGTAGGCATTTTGTTGTTGTTGGATTCTGTTGGATTCGGTAGTGTAGGCATTTGTTGTTGTTGGATTCTGTTGGATTTGGCAGTGTAGGCATTTTGTTGTTGTTGGATTCTGTTGGATTTAGCAGTGTAGGCATTTTGTTGTTGTTGGATTCTGTTGGATTTGGCAGTGTAGACATTTTGTTGTTGTTGGATTCTGTTGGATTTGGCAGTGTAGACATTTTGTTGTTGTTGGATTCTGTTGGATTCGGCAGTGTAGCCATTTTGTTGTTGTTGGATTCTGTTGGATTCGGTAGTGTAGGCATTTTGTTGTTGTTGGATTCTGTTGGATTTGGCAGTGTAGACATTTTGTTGTTGTTGGATTCTGTTGGATTAGGCAGTGTAGGCATTTTGTTGTTGTTGGATTCTGTTGGATTTGGCAGTGTAGGCATTTTGTTGTTGTTGTTGGATTCTGTTGGATTCGGCAGTGTAGGCATTTTGTTGTTGTTGGATTCTGTTGGATTTGGCAGTGTAGGCATTTTGTTGTTGTTGGATTCTGTTGGATTTGGCAGTGTAGGTATTTTGTTGTTGTTGGATTCTGTTGGATTTGGCAGTGTGGGCATTTTGTTGTTGTTGGATTATGTTGGATTTGGCAGTGTAGGCATTTTGTTGTTGTTGGATTCTGTTGGATTCGGCAGTGTAGACATTTTGTTGTTGTTGGATTCTGTTGGATTCGGCAGTGTAGGCATTTTGTTGTTGTTGGATTCTGTTGGATTCGGCAGTGTAGGCATTTTGTTGTTGTTGGATTCTGTTGGATTTGGCAGTGTAGACATTTTGTTGTTGTTGGATTCTGTTGGATTAGGCAGTGTAGGCATTTTGTTGTTGTTGGATTCTGTTGGATTTGGCAGTGTAGGCATTTTGTTGTTGTTGGATTCTGTTGGATTCGGCAGTGTAGGCATTTTGTTGTTGTTGGATTCTGTTGGATTTGGCAGTGTAGGCATTTTGTTGTTGTTGGATTCTGTTGGATTTGGCAGTGTGGGCATTTTGTTGTTGTTGGATTCTGTTGGATTTGGCAGTGTAGGCATTTTGTTGTTGTTGGATTCTGTTGGATTTGGCAGTCTAGGCATTTTGTTGTTGTTGGATTCTGTTGGATTTGGCAGTGTAGGCATTTTGTTGTTGTTGGATTCTGTTGGATTTGGCATTGTAGGCATTTTGTTGTTGGATTCTGTTGGATTTAGCAGTGTAGGCATTTTGTTGTTGTTGGATTCTGTTGGATTTGGCAGTGTAGACATTTTGTTGTTGTTGGATTCTGTTGGATTCGGCAGTGTAGGCATTTTGTTGTTGTTGAATTTGGCAGTGTAGGCATTTTGTTGTTGTTGGATTCTGTTGGATTTGGCAGTGTAGGCATTTTGTTGTTGTTGGATTCTGTTGGATTTGGCAGTGTAGGCATTTGTTGTTGTTGGATTCTGTTGGATTTGGCAGTGTAGGCATTTTGTTGTTGTTGGATTCTGTTGGATTCGGTAGTGTAGGCATTTGTTGTTGTTGGATTCTGTTGGATTTGGCAGTGTAGGCATTTTGTTGTTGTTGGATTCTGTTGGATTTAGCAGTGTAGGCATTTTGTTGTTGTTGGATTCTGTTGGATTTAGCAGTGTAGGCATTTTGTTGTTGTTGGATTCTGTTGGATTTGGCAGTGTAGACATTTTGTTGTTGTTGGATTCTGTTGGATTTGGCTGTGTAGGCATTTTGTTGTTGTTGGATTCTGTTTGATTTGGCAGTGTAGGTATTTTGTTGTTGTTGGATTCTGTTGGATTTGGCAGTGTAGGCATTTTGTTGTTGTTGGATTCTGTTGGATTTGGCAGTGTAGGCATTTTGTTGTTGTTGGATTCTGTTGGATTTGGCAGTGTAGGAATTTTGTTTGGTGTTGGACTGTGGCATTTGGCAGTGTAGGCATTTTGTTGTTGTTGGATTCTGTTGGATTTGGCAGTGTAGGCATTTTGTTGTTGTTGGATTCTGTTGGATTTGGCAGTGTAGGCATTTTGTTGTTGTTGGATTCTGTTGGATTTGGCTGTGTAGGCATTTTGTTGTTGTTGGATTCCGTTAGATTTGGCAGTTAGTGTAGGCATTTTGTTGTTGTTGGATTCTGTTGGATTCGGTAGTGTAGGCATTTTGTTGTTGTTGGATTCTGTTGGATTCGGCAGTGTAGGCATTTTGTTGTTGTTGGATTCTGTTGGATTTGGCAGTGTAGGCATTTGTTGTTGTTGGATTCTGTTGGATTCGGTAGTGTAGGCATTTGTTGTTGTTGGATTCCGTTGGATTTGGCAGTGTAGGCATTTTGTTGTTGTTGGATTCTGTTGGATTTAGCAGTGTAGGCATTTTGTTGTTGTTGGATTCTGTTGGATTTGGCAGTGTAGACATTTTGTTGTTGTTGGATTCTGTTGGATTTGGCAGTGTAGACATTTTGTTGTTGTTGGATTCTGTTGGATTCGGCAGTGTAGGCATTTTGTTGTTGTTGGATTCTGTTGGATTCGGTAGTGTAGGCATTTTGTTGTTGTTGGATTCTGTTGGATTTGGCAGTGTAGACATTTTGTTGTTGTTGGATTCTGTTGGATTAGGCAGTGTAGGCATTTTGTTGTTGTTGGATTCTGTTGGATTTGGCAGTGTAGGCATTTTGTTGTTGTTGTTGGATTCTGTTGGATTAGGCAGTGTAGGCATTTTGTTGTTGTTGGATTCTGTTGGATTTGGCAGTGTAGGCATTTTGTTGTTGTTGGATTCTGTTGGATTCGGCAGTGTAGGCATTTTGTTGTTGTTGGATTCTGTTGGATTTGGCAGTGTAGGCATTTTGTTGTTGTTGGATTCTGTTGGATTTGGCAGTGTGGGCATTTTGTTGTTGTTGGATTCTGTTGGATTTGGCAGTGTAGGCATTTTGTTGTTGTTGGATTCTGTTGGATTTGGCAGTCTAGGCATTTTGTTGTTGTTGGATTCTGTTGGATTTGGCAGTGTAGGCATTTTGTTGTTGTTGGATTCTGTTGGATTTGGCATTGTAGGCATTTTGTTGTTGGATTCTGTTGGATTTAGCAGTGTAGGCATTTTGTTGTTGTTGGATTCTGTTGGATTTGGCAGTGTAGACATTTTGTTGTTGTTGGATTCTGTTGGATTCGGCAGTGTAGGCATTTTGTTGTTGTTGAATTTGGCAGTGTAGGCATTTTGTTGTTGTTGGATTCTGTTGGATTTGGCAGTGTAGGCATTTTGTTGTTGTTGGATTCTGTTGGATTTGGCAGTGTAGGCATTTGTTGTTGTTGGATTCTGTTGGATTTGGCAGTGTAGGCATTTTGTTGTTGTTGGATTCTGTTGGATTCGGTAGTGTAGGCATTTGTTGTTGTTGGATTCTGTTGGATTTGGCAGTGTAGGCATTTTGTTGTTGTTGGATTCTGTTGGATTTAGCAGTGTAGGCATTTTGTTGTTGTTGGATTCTGTTGGATTTAGCAGTGTAGGCATTTTGTTGTTGTTGGATTCTGTTGGATTTGGCAGTGTAGACATTTTGTTGTTGTTGGATTCTGTTGGATTTGGCTGTGTAGGCATTTTGTTGTTGTTGGATTCTGTTTGATTTGGCAGTGTAGGTATTTTGTTGTTGTTGGATTCTGTTGGATTTGGCAGTGTAGGCATTTTGTTGTTGTTGGATTCTGTTGGATTTGGCAGTGTAGGCATTTTGTTGTTGTTGGATTCTGTTGGATTTGGCAGTGTAGGAATTTTGTTTGGTGTTGGACTGTGGCATTTGGCAGTGTAGGCATTTTGTTGTTGTTGGATTCTGTTGGATTTGGCAGTGTAGGCATTTTGTTGTTGTTGGATTCTGTTGGATTTGGCAGTGTAGGCATTTTGTTGTTGTTGGATTCTGTTGGATTTGGCTGTGTAGGCATTTTGTTGTTGTTGGATTCCGTTAGATTTGGCAGTTAGTGTAGGCATTTTGTTGTTGTTGGATTCTGTTGGATTCGGTAGTGTAGGCATTTTGTTGTTGTTGGATTCTGTTGGATTCGGCAGTGTAGGCATTTTGTTGTTGTTGGATTCTGTTGGATTTGGCAGTGTAGGCATTTGTTGTTGTTGGATTCTGTTGGATTCGGTAGTGTAGGCATTTGTTGTTGTTGGATTCCGTTGGATTTGGCAGTGTAGGCATTTTGTTGTTGTTGGATTCTGTTGGATTTAGCAGTGTAGGCATTTTGTTGTTGTTGGATTCTGTTGGATTTGGCAGTGTAGACATTTTGTTGTTGTTGGATTCTGTTGGATTTGGCAGTGTAGACATTTTGTTGTTGTTGGATTCTGTTGGATTCGGCAGTGTAGGCATTTTGTTGTTGTTGGATTCTGTTGGATTCGGTAGTGTAGGCATTTTGTTGTTGTTGGATTCTGTTGGATTTGGCAGTGTAGACATTTTGTTGTTGTTGGATTCTGTTGGATTAGGCAGTGTAGGCATTTTGTTGTTGTTGGATTCTGTTGGATTTGGCAGTGTAGGCATTTTGTTGTTGTTGTTGGATTCTGTTGGATTCGGCAGTGTAGGCATTTTGTTGTTGTTGGATTCTGTTGGATTTGGTAGTGTAGGCATTTTGTTGTTGTTGGATTCTGTTGGATTTGGCAGTGTAGGTATTTTGTTGTTGTTGGATTCTGTTGGATTAGGCAGTGTGGGCATTTTGTTGTTGTTGGATTATGTTGGATTTGGCAGTGTAGGCATTTTGTTGTTGTTGGATTCTGTTGGATTCGGCAGTGTAGACATTTTGTTGTTGTTGGATTCTGTTGGATTCGGCAGTGTAGGCATTTTGTTGTTGTTGGATTCTGTTGGATTCGGCAGTGTAGGCATTTTGTTGTTGTTGGATTCTGTTGGATTTGGCAGTGTAGACATTTTGTTGTTGTTGGATTCTGTTGGATTAGGCAGTGTAGGCATTTTGTTGTTGTTGGATTCTGTTGGATTTGGCAGTGTAGGCATTTTGTTGTTGTTGGATTCTGTTGGATTTGGCAGTGTAGGCATTTTGTTGTTGTTGGATTCTGTTGGATTTGGCTGTGTAGGCATTTTGTTGTTGTTGGATTCCGTTAGATTTGGCAGTTAGTGTAGGCATTTTGTTGTTGTTGGATTCTGTTGGATTCGGTAGTGTAGGCATTTTGTTGTTGTTGGATTCTGTTGGATTCGGCAGTGTAGGCATTTTGTTGTTGTTGGATTCTGTTGGATTTGGCAGTGTAGGCATTTGTTGTTGTTGGATTCTGTTGGATTTGGCAGTGTAGGCATTTTGTTGTTGTTGGATTCTGTTGGATTTGGCAGTGTAGGCATTTGTTGTTGTTGGATTCTGTTGGATTTGGCAGTGTAGGCATTTTGTTGTTGTTGGATTCTGTTGGATTCGGTAGTGTAGGCATTTGTTGTTGTTGGATTCTGTTGGATTTGGCAGTGTAGGTATTTTGTTGTTGTTGGATTCTGTTGGATTTAGCAGTGTAGGCATTTTGTTGTTGTTGGATTCTGTTGGATTTGGCAGTGTAGACATTTTGTTGTTGTTGGATTCTGTTGGATTTGGCAGTGTAGACATTTTGTTGTTGTTGGATTCTGTTGGATTCGGCAGTGTAGGCATTTTGTTGTTGTTGGATTCTGTTGGATTCGGTAGTGTAGGCATTTTGTTGTTGTTGGATTCTGTTGGATTTGGCAGTGTAGACATTTTGTTGTTGTTGGATTCTGTTGGATTAGGCAGTGTAGGCATTTTGTTGTTGTTGGATTCTGTTGGATTTGGCAGTGTAGGCATTTTGTTGTTGTTGTTGGATTCTGTTGGATTCGGCAGTGTAGGCATTTTGTTGTTGTTGGATTCTGTTGGATTTGGCAGTGTAGGCATTTTGTTGTTGTTGGATTCTGTTGGATTTGGCAGTGTAGGTATTTTGTTGTTGTTGGATTCTGTTGGATTTGGCAGTGTGGGCATTTTGTTGTTGTTGGATTATGTTGGATTTGGCAGTGTAGGCATTTTGTTGTTGTTGGATTCTGTTGGATTCGGCAGTGTAGACATTTTGTTGTTGTTGGATTCTGTTGGATTCGGCAGTGTAGGCATTTTGTTGTTGTTGGATTCTGTTGGATTCGGCAGTGTAGGCATTTTGTTGTTGTTGGATTCTGTTGGATTTGGCAGTGTAGACATTTTGTTGTTGTTGGATTCTGTTGGATTAGGCAGTGTAGGCATTTTGTTGTTGTTGGATTCTGTTGGATTTGGCAGTGTAGGCATTTTGTTGTTGTTGGATTCTGTTGGATTCGGCAGTGTAGGCATTTTGTTGTTGTTGAATTCTGTTGGATTTGGCAGTGTAGGCATTTTGTTGTTGTTGGATTCTGTTGGATTTGGCAGTGTGGGCATTTTGTTGTTGTTGGATTCTGTTGGATTTGGCAGTGTAGGCATTTTGTTGTTGTTGGATTCTGTTGGATTTGGCAGTCTAGGCATTTTGTTGTTGTTGGATTCTGTTGGATTTGGCAGTCTAGGCATTTTGTTATTGTTGGATTCTGTTTGATTTGGCAGTGTAGGTATTTTGTTGTTGTTGGATTTGGCAGTGTAGGTATTTTGTTGTTGTTGGATTCTGTTGGATTTGGCAGTGTAGGTATTTTGTTGTTGTTGGATCCTGTTGGATTTGGCAGTGTAGGAATTTTGTTTGGTTTTGGACTGTTGCATTTGGCAGTGTAGGCATTTTGTTGTTGTTGGATTTTGTTGGATTTGGCAGGGTAGATATGGCAATTTTATATGTAGACACTTTCAAAATAAAAAATACATAAAAATGGCGATAAAGTTTTCAATATACGGTATTAGTTCTATAATACATCGTGGAAAATGATTAAATCACCTATAGGCCTATTTATATAATTTTAATATTGAAGCCTGGAGTTTCTACCTAAAATGTTCCAAAAATAGCACATTTGAAACTCTTCTCATTTCCCACCTTGCACAAACGTCCGTTTTGGTGAGCGAGGTCACTCGAGCTGGCTGACAAAGAAAATAGCAACCATTTGCATGACATGCTAGCTGACTGTAAAAGTTTTCAAAGATTTGAACAAAAGCAGAAAACATTTTTCGATTTAGTCATGAGTTTCGCGTGTTCTGTGGGGTTTCATAACATGCGTTTATTGCACAATCATTAAATAAATTAGAAGTGTCTCAGTAGATTCGCTATAATTTCCTAACAAAAGGTCTAAATTAGACAAAACAGAATTCTTATGACACATGACAGATTTAGGAATATGATCATTACTACTTCACGTCAAATTTTCACATTTTCCATTGGCGACATTTAGTTTTACATAAGACAATTTTTAACACGCGCCTTCAGCCTCAGTGATCAGATCATCACAAGAATTAGAGTTCTTCTGAAGAAAATTTCGTTGCATACCCCTTTAGCGGTTAGCAATACGAAACCTAATTGCTATCCCTGAAGAATTTTCACCGCATACCTTTTAGCAAATGCAAGTTGCTGTCTTCTGGAAGATATTTTGTCGCTTCATGCCCTTTAGCGACAATGAAGCTGCTATCTTCTATACTCTCTGAAATCAAAAGATTAAATAGTCAATCTTCAAGATTGTTCTGAGGGAAGGATCTTAAAAGATTGAAAATATTCAATCTAAATAGAGTGAAATTTCAATATATCAGAATGAAATTTCACTCTATTAGATTGAACATTGTAAGATCCTTCCCTCAGTCCAATCTTTAAGATTGACTATTCAATCTTTTAATTTAAGAGAGTAAAGATTGCTTTTCGTTGCATACCTTTTTAATTAGCAATAGTAAGTTGCTATCTGCTCAAGATAGCTTTTTGTTGCATTATACCTTTAACAATAATGAAGTTGCAGTCTTTTCGAAGATAGTCTTTTCGCTTCATGCTCTTTAGCGATAGTGAAGTTGCTATCTGCTAAAGATAACTTTTCGTTGCATGCCTTTTAGCAATAATGAAGTTGCTATCTTCTGAAGATAGTCTTTTCGCTTCATGCTCATTGCGATAGTGAAGTTGCTATCTGCTAAAGATAACTTTTCGTTGCATACCTTTAGCAATAATAAAGTTGCTATCTTCTGAAGATAGTCTTTTCGCTTCATGCTCTTTAGCGATAGTGAAGTTGCTATCTGCTAAAGATAACTTTTCGTTGCATACCTTTAGCAATAATAAAGTTGCTATCTTCTGAAGATAGTCTTTTCGCTTCATGCTCTTTAGCGATAGTGAAGTTGCTATCTGCTAAAGATAACTTTTCGTTGCATACCTTTTAGCAATAATGAAGTTGCTATCTTCTGAAGATAGTCTTTTTGCTTCATGCTCATTGCGATAGTGAAGTTGCTATCTGCTAAAGATAACTTTTCGTTGCATACCTTTAGCAATAATAAAGTTGCTATCTTCTGAAGATAGTCTTTTCACTTCATGCTCTTTAGCGATAGTGAAGTTGCTATCTGCTAAAGATAACTTTTCGTTGCATACCTTTTAGCAATAATGAAGTTGCTATCGTCTAAAGATAGTCTTTTCGCTTCATGCTCATTGCGATAGTGAAGTTGCTATCTGCTAAAGATAACTTTTCGTTGCATACCTTTAGCAATAATAAAGTTGCTATCTTCTGAAGATAGTCTTTTCACTTCATGCTCTTTAGCGATAGTGAAGTTGCTATCTTCTAAAGATAACTTTTCGTTGCATACCTTTTAGCAATAATGAAGTTGCTATCTTCTGAAGATAGTCTTTTCGCTCCATGCCCTTTAGCAATATACATTAATGCACCAATGTTACTTTGTTCCCTTCCTGCTCTCCATAAAATAGGTCGCCTGTCAGTCCAAATACTTTTTGGTTGGGGTGCTCTATCCCAAACTGATCTGAATCTTGATATCAATAAATCAAGAATGATGTTCACTGTGCTTTTGCATTCACAGCCAAATGTAAGTATTCAACATAACAATGGTATAATTCAGGTCATATAATACGAAAAGAAAGAAACCCACACAAGTCAAAAGATTCAGAAAATCTGTTTATATCGGATGTGGTGTACGATAATATTATAGGCGAAGCCTATATTTATGACCATCTCTTCAGGTTTTATCTGTTTTTAAATTAGGCATTATTGGCTCATTATTAGATTCTGCATGCCCATCATCATTGTAAAATTATGGTATAAATATATAAGACGATAGATTGAACCATTTGAGGGGAGCAGCGTATAGGCGCAGGCCTGTGTTACGTAAGTGTTTGTTACGCGCGAGTTCGGGGGCAGCGCACACTTGCGTATACGCTGCGTAGTTTGACGCATGACGTTGCGTAGCTACAAGGGTTTGCTGCAGCCACGCAAGTAACAAACACAAACACAAACACATTTGCTTAGCTTCTGAACGGGACTGTTTAGTTTTAGCTCCGCTAAAAAGTTTGATTTTCTTAATCAGGCCTCAAACCAAAAACCGACAATGCTGGTGTATTTATTATACCTAGCAATGGTCTATCTTATGAGTGTAGTGATTCCTGCTCTTGTGGTTGGATACATGCTCGTGACATCCTTGAGGATGCTGCCGCTCTACCAGAGCGTTCCTCGAGTGATTCCAGTCTTGCGAGCTATTCAAGCCCGAGACATTCTCCTGGTGTTTATGCTCCTGGAAGTAATCCTCCTGCCAAGTGTCTTCCTGATGGCTCAGATCCTGCTTGCCACTCTGATATGGAGCAGCCTCTATCGAGTGATCATATCTCATTTCTGCAGTGCAAAGGTCATCTCTCATTTCTCCATTGCAAATACCAGTCTTTGTCGCGACAATGATTGCGAGATCGATCTAGCGACTGTAGATAGATT
>CM069444.1:32234210-32507492 GCA_035610835.1 Ophiura sarsii | reverse complement strand
CCGTCATCAAAAAAAAGATCATCAAAAGAAAAAAGGTTTACTCATGTAACATTTCCATTTGTAAATATAAATTCTCATCTGATGGAGAATATTCAATCAGATTTTAGTCCTATAAACGATTGGCCTGAATCATGGTCCTATGTTATCCAGTGGTGTAAATTTGTTGTTGGATTTGGGCGGGGGGGTGGGGGGGGGGGGGGGAGGGGGGTGATCGACCAGTGGCGGTACCAGCATCAACATTTTAGGGAGGGGGACGGGTGGAGAAAAAAATGTGGGCGGAAAAAAGCTCGGGAAGCACGCAAACCAATTGTTGGGCATAAATGCGCGAAAATGTTGGCTGATTTACCTGAAATTAGCTTCAAGGTAGATGTTCCGATTACTGGCCCAATTTTCAACTTGATGTTTTCTATTTTTACATGAAAGGTCATCCTTAAAATTGTCACATTCCAAGTTTGAGTTGCATAACTCCAATGTGTTCTATTTTTAGAAGCACAAAGTCGCGATACATTTGCCCATTGAGAAAAATATGGGGATGCTTCTGATATCAAAATATCAAGATGTGAAGAAAAAATCATAGTTCCAAAAAAGTGATCGAAACATACACCTTTAACATGTTTAATTTAATTCTGAATAGGAAATTTCTATTACGGTGAGCACTTTGTATCATGCATAACATGGGGTGTGTGTGTGTGGTGGTTGCATAGGCCATCCCTGGTCAAATAATGGAAGGGGGAGGGGTAATAAAATATCCTCCCATACCCACGGGATTTACTCCTACGCTGATACCCAATACGGATTTATGATCCGTAGGCCTATATTACTAAACCCCCTCGCACTTTTGTTGGTGGGTCACAATTGAAACAACCAATATCAACATTCTACTGATGTAATCTTTTTCCTCACCTCATCTTGTATATTATGTTGATTTTCTATATTCACTTCATTAATAAAATAGGAAGACGACCTCGACCCGAACGTCGTAGAAAGCGCTCGGATCGACCAGAGATCGACGAAATGAGAGCTCGGATGATGAAAGCTGCTGAGGCGTCAAGCAAGAATCTCAAACACGCCACCCCGGATTGCAATGGCGATCGTGATATGGTGACATACTGTCCATTTGAAACGCGTTTTCCGAAGAGAAAACAACCACGCCGATCTGGTAGGTGCAGAATCTTTTTATTCGATAATATATTTTCTTCTTTTTTCTTCTTCTTATTTCCCCCTTCTTAATTAGTTCACTAAAACACTTAAATCGAGTTAAACAAATTATAAATATATATGAATCTTAATTAATTAACAAAAACACTTAAATCGATTATATATTCAAACATTATTTTGGGACCGAGGTGAGCACCAAGCATAGATAGGCGGCGGAGGTGGGGGACTCAGTGAACGTGTCCAGTGGCGGATACAGGGGGGGGGGGGGGGCTTTGGGGCTGGCGCCCGTAACATTTTACAATATACCTTTTTTGTGTACGCGCCCCCCGTAAAATTTTACAATTTTACAATATATACCTTTTTTGTGTACCACTTTACCTTTTTCAGAGACATAGGTAGGTTCCGTCTGTACATTTGCCACTATGCACTCTGCGATTTTTTTTGCCGGTTTTGGACAACCACATCACTACACCCCCCCCCCCCCCCCCCCCCCCCCCCCGCCCCCCCCCCCCCCTCCCCACTTAGCAGGATTTCACGAGCTGACGGGAAAAAAATTGGGGCCCTTTTACGATTTTTTTTGAGTCAGCCCCCCGTAAATTTTAATCCTGGATCCGCCACTGGGTGTCCCTATAGTTGTTCAAGTCCTATTGCAGTAGTGGCATAGGCCTAACTATAGGGTCTTCGATTTGTTTTTTTTAGAGGGGGGCATGATGGGGACAGACCTGTGACCCAGGGGGTCGGGGGCATAACCGACTACTTTCTTTTGCATATACATAGAGTTTGAAATTTCATTTTGGGGCATCAGGGGGCAAGCCTTCTGACAGGGGTCAAATGCCCCTTTCCCTCTAATTACGCCACTGTTTAATTTGCCGCACCAACAACATCATTTTGTCCATTCCATAACCACAGCAAACAATACTCGATGTAGGTCAGCGAGGTGTAAATCCCAACAAGAGGCTACAGAGAGACCAGAAGTAATGGCAATGAAGGAACGAATGATGAAAGCCACTGCGGCAGCCTTGAAACACGCCAAATACCTTCAGAATCGCCTGGTGCCCAAACCCTACCCAGTTGTCCCCTCACCGTCACCGACTGTGGCGGTGGATAACCACCCTATTGTTCCTCACAACGTCGACGTCAAAAACAAGATGTGTGCTCTAGGGAGCACAGCACCAAGACGCTCTCCATAGACTTTACTGTTAAAAAAGGCTTACTTACATGGCTCTAGTTTCTAAATTAGCCATAAAATTTCAATGAAATTTTGATATGTTTTACTCACAAGGGTAATATACAACATATCTCAATATGAAGCAAACTTTCTCGTGCACTTTTTTTGCTATAAGCCGCCGCATAACAACGTAGTGATATGCCTACCGAAATTCGGTCTCCGGTCTGGATATCACCGCGTGTGTAAATCGGTCCGTGAAATTAAAATTGACCTCAAATCACCTAGTTTAAATGTCAGAACATCAACTACACATTTCAAACACAACATATTAGTGAAAAATTATATCATAAACCGTCAAAAAATAACTCTCTTTCCCGCCAAATAGGAACTATTGTCGTACTCAACTTTGATTGATCGCGACGATAGCGTGTCGCGATACCTATTTAGGTATGTGCTCCCTTATAGAGCACAAATTTGCTCAAAATCATTCTAAATTGATATCAACTTTTTCAGCGTGAAATTTTGAACAAACTAGCCAAATAAAATTACAATTGAACAATCCGTTTTTGAAATATGATCTGATCACGGAGGCCGCATCTTCCGTAAAATCACTATTATTTTCCGTTTTTTGACTCTAGACGCGGCACGCTTTGATTTGTTAGGCCTACACTCACGAAATTCAAACTTTTTGACTCAAATCCAACTGATTTTGATTTCGATCAGTCTCTGATTATGTCGACCTAACCCACCTATAACACATCAACTGAAATAACGCCGTGTTTTTGTTTAAAAAAGAGCAACCATACACCCCCCCCCTGTTTTTTAAACCGGACAAAGTTGGCCTATGCCATAAATACACTGCCCAGTAGATATCAAAACGCATAGATTTGGGTGAAACCCGACTTTTATTTATTGCATTGTGTAATACACCTACACTGGATCGGAGCACGCGGGAGATCGGGCACCTGGCGCTATAAGGGAGCACAGCACCAAGACGCTCTCCATAGACTTTACTGTTAAAAAAGGCTTACTTAAATGGCTCTAGTTTCTAAATTAGCCATAAAATTTCAATGAAATTTTGATATGTTTTACTCACAAGGGTAATCTACAACATATCTCAATATGAAGCAAACTTTCTCGTGCACTTTTTTTGCTATAAGCCGCCGCATAACAACGTAGTGATATGCCTACCGAAATTCGGTCTCCGGTCTGGATATCACCGCGTGTGTAAATCGGTCCGTGAAATTAAAATTGACCTCAAATCACCTAGTTTAAATGTCAGAACATCAACTACACATTTCAAACACAACATATTAGTGAAAAATTATATCATAAACCGTCAAAAAATAACTCTCTTTCCCGCCAAATAGGAACTATTGTCGTACTCAACTTTGATTGATCGCGACGATAGCGTGTCGCGATACCTATTTAGGTATGTGCTCCCTTATAGAGCACAAATTTGCTCAAAATCATTCAAAATTGATATCAACTTTTTCAGCGTGAAATCTTGAACAAACTAGCCAAATAAAATTACAATTGAACAATCCGTTTTTGAAATATGATCTGATCACGGAGGCCGCATCTTCCGTAAAATCACTATTATTTTCCGTTTTTTGACTCTAGACGCGGCACGCTTTGATTTGTTAGGCCTACACTCACGAAATTCAAACTTTTTGACTCAAATCCAACTGATTTTGATTTCGATCAGTCTCTGATTATGTCGACCTAACCCACCTATAACACATCAACTGAAATAACGCCGTGTTTTTGTTTAAAAAAGAGCAACCATACACCCCCCCCCCCTGTTTTTTAAACCGGACAAAGTTGGCCTATGCCATAAATACACTGCCCAGTAGATATCAAAACGCATAGATTTGGGTGAAACCCGACTTTTATTTATTGCATTGTGTAATACACCTACACTGGATCGGAGCACGCGGGAGATCGGGCACCTGGCGCTATAAGGGAGCACAGCACCAAGACGCTCTCCATAGACTTTACTGTTAAAAAAGGCTTACTTAAATGGCTCTAGTTTCTAAATTAGCCATAAAATTTCAATGAAATTTTGATATGTTTTACTCACAAGGGTAATCTACAACATATCTCAATATGAAGCAAACTTTCTCGTGCACTTTTTTTGCTATAAGCCGCCGCATAACAACGTAGTGATATGCCTACCGAAATTCGGTCTCCGGTCTGGATATCACCGCGTGTGTAAATCGGTCCGTGAAATTAAAATTGACCTCAAATCACCTAGTTTAAATGTCAGAACATCAACTACACATTTCAAACACAACATATTAGTGAAAAATTATATCATAAACCGTCAAAAAATAACTCTCTTTCCCGCCAAATAGGAACTATTGTCGTACTCAACTTTGATTGATCGCGACGATAGCGTGTCGCGATACCTATTTAGGTATGTGCTCCCTTATAGAGCACAAATTTGCTCAAAATCATTCAAAATTGATATCAACTTTTTCAGCGTGAAATTTTGAACAAACTAGCCAAATAAAATTACAATTGAACAATCCGTTTTTGAAATATGATCTGATCACGGAGGCCGCATCTTCCGTAAAATCACTATTATTTTCCGTTTTTTGACTCTAGACGCGGCACGCTTTGATTTGTTAGGCCTACACTCACGAAATTCAAACTTTTTGACTCAAATCCAACTGATTTTGATTTCGATCAGTCTCTGATTATGTCGACCTAACCCACCTATAACACATCAACTGAAATAACGCCGTGTTTTTGTTTAAAAAAGAGCAACCATACACCCCCCCCCCCCTGTTTTTTAAACCGGACAAAGTTGGCCTATGCCATAAATACACTGCCCAGTAGATATCAAAACGCATAGATTTGGGTGAAACCCGACTTTTATTTATTGCATTGTGTAATACACCTACACTGGATCGGAGCACGCGGGAGATCGGGCACCTGGCGCTATAAGGGAGCACAGCACCAAGACGCTCTCCATAGACTTTACTGTTAAAAAAGGCTTACTTAAATGGCTCTAGTTTCTAAATTAGCCATAAAATTTCAATGAAATTTTGATATGTTTTACTCACAAGGGTAATCTACAACATATCTCAATATGAAGCAAACTTTCTCGTGCACTTTTTTTGCTATAAGCCGCCGCATAACAACGTAGTGATATGCCTACCGAAATTCGGTCTCCGGTCTGGATATCACCGCGTGTGTAAATCGGTCCGTGAAATTAAAATTGACCTCAAATCACCTAGTTTAAATGTCAGAACATCAACTACACATTTCAAACACAACATATTAGTGAAAAATTATATCATAAACCGTCAAAAAATAACTCTCTTTCCCGCCAAATAGGAACTATTGTCGTACTCAACTTTGATTGATCGCGACGATAGCGTGTCGCGATACCTATTTAGGTATGTGCTCCCTTATAGAGCACAAATTTGCTCAAAATCATTCAAAATTGATATCAACTTTTTCAGCGTGAAATTTTGAACAAACTAGCCAAATAAAATTACAATTGAACAATCCGTTTTTGAAATATGATCTGATCACGGAGGCCGCATCTTCCGTAAAATCACTATTATTTTCCGTTTTTTGACTCTAGACGCGGCACGCTTTGATTTGTTAGGCCTACACTCACGAAATTCAAACTTTTTGACTCAAATCCAACTGATTTTGATTTCGATCAGTCTCTGATTATGTCGACCTAACCCACCTATAACACATCAACTGAAATAACGCCGTGTTTTTGTTTAAAAAAGAGCAACCATACACCCCCCCCCCCCCTGTTTTTTAAACCGGACAAAGTTGGCCTATGCCATAAATACACTGCCCAGTAGATATCAAAACGCATAGATTTGGGTGAAACCCGACTTTTATTTATTGCATTGTGTAATACACCTACACTGGATCGGAGCACGCGGGAGATCGGGCACCTGGCGCTATAAGGGAGCACAGCACCAAGACGCTCTCCATAGACTTTACTGTTAAAAAAGGCTTACTTAAATGGCTCTAGTTTCTAAATTAGCCATAAAATTTCAATGAAATTTTGATATGTTTTACTCACAAGGGTAATCTACAACATATCTCAATATGAAGCAAACTTTCTCGTGCACTTTTTTTGCTATAAGCCGCCGCATAACAACGTAGTGATATGCCTACCGAAATTCGGTCTCCGGTCTGGATATCACCGCGTGTGTAAATCGGTCCGTGAAATTAAAATTGACCTCAAATCACCTAGTTTAAATGTCAGAACATCAACTACACATTTCAAACACAACATATTAGTGAAAAATTATATCATAAACCGTCAAAAAATAACTCTCTTTCCCGCCAAATAGGAACTATTGTCGTACTCAACTTTGATTGATCGCGACGATAGCGTGTCGCGATACCTATTTAGGTATGTGCTCCCTTATAGAGCACAAATTTGCTCAAAATCATTCAAAATTGATATCAACTTTTTCAGCGTGAAATTTTGAACAAACTAGCCAAATAAAATTACAATTGAACAATCCGTTTTTGAAATATGATCTGATCACGGAGGCCGCATCTTCCGTAAAATCACTATTATTTTCCGTTTTTTGACTCTAGACGCGGCACGCTTTGATTTGTTAGGCCTACACTCACGAAATTCAAACTTTTTGACTCAAATCCAACTGATTTTGATTTCGATCAGTCTCTGATTATGTCGACCTAACCCACCTATAACACATCAACTGAAATAACGCCGTGTTTTTGTTTAAAAAAGAGCAACCATACACCCCCCCCCCTGTTTTTTAAACCGGACAAAGTTGGCCTATGCCATAAATACACTGCCCAGTAGATATCAAAACGCATAGATTTGGGTGAAACCCGACTTTTATTTATTGCATTGTGTAATACACCTACACTGGATCGGAGCACGCGGGAGATCGGGCACCTGGCGCTATAAGGGAGCACAGCACCAAGACGCTCTCCATAGACTTTACTGTTAAAAAAGGCTTACTTAAATGGCTCTAGTTTCTAAATTAGCCATAAAATTTCAATGAAATTTTGATATGTTTTACTCACAAGGGTAATCTACAACATATCTCAATATGAAGCAAACTTTCTCGTGCACTTTTTTTGCTATAAGCCGCCGCATAACAACGTAGTGATATGCCTACCGAAATTCGGTCTCCGGTCTGGATATCACCGCGTGTGTAAATCGGTCCGTGAAATTAAAATTGACCTCAAATCACCTAGTTTAAATGTCAGAACATCAACTACACATTTCAAACACAACATATTAGTGAAAAATTATATCATAAACCGTCAAAAAATAACTCTCTTTCCCGCCAAATAGGAACTATTGTCGTACTCAACTTTGATTGATCGCGACGATAGCGTGTCGCGATACCTATTTAGGTATGTGCTCCCTTATAGAGCACAAATTTGCTCAAAATCATTCAAAATTGATATCAACTTTTTCAGCGTGAAATTTTGAACAAACTAGCCAAATAAAATTACAATTGAACAATCCGTTTTTGAAATATGATCTGATCACGGAGGCCGCATCTTCCGTAAAATCACTATTATTTTCCGTTTTTTGACTCTAGACGCGGCACGCTTTGATTTGTTAGGCCTACACTCACGAAATTCAAACTTTTTGACTCAAATCCAACTGATTTTGATTTCGATCAGTCTCTGATTATGTCGACCTAACCCACCTATAACACATCAACTGAAATAACGCCGTGTTTTTGTTTAAAAAAGAGCAACCATACACCCCCCCCCCTGTTTTTTAAACCGGACAAAGTTGGCCTATGCCATAAATACACTGCCCAGTAGATATCAAAACGCATAGATTTGGGTGAAACCCGACTTTTATTTATTGCATTGTGTAATACACCTACACTGGATCGGAGCACGCGGGAGATCGGGCACCTGGCGCTATAAGGGAGCACAGCACCAAGACGCTCTCCATAGACTTTACTGTTAAAAAAGGCTTACTTAAATGGCTCTAGTTTCTAAATTAGCCATAAAATTTCAATGAAATTTTGATATGTTTTACTCACAAGGGTAATCTACAACATATCTCAATATGAAGCAAACTTTCTCGTGCACTTTTTTTGCTATAAGCCGCCGCATAACAACGTAGTGATATGCCTACCGAAATTCGGTCTCCGGTCTGGATATCACCGCGTGTGTAAATCGGTCCGTGAAATTAAAATTGACCTCAAATCACCTAGTTTAAATGTCAGAACATCAACTACACATTTCAAACACAACATATTAGTGAAAAATTATATCATAAACCGTCAAAAAATAACTCTCTTTCCCGCCAAATAGGAACTATTGTCGTACTCAACTTTGATTGATCGCGACGATAGCGTGTCGCGATACCTATTTAGGTATGTGCTCCCTTATAGAGCACAAATTTGCTCAAAATCATTCAAAATTGATATCAACTTTTTCAGCGTGAAATTTTGAACAAACTAGCCAAATAAAATTACAATTGAACAATCCGTTTTTGAAATATGATCTGATCACGGAGGCCGCATCTTCCGTAAAATCACTATTATTTTCCGTTTTTTGACTCTAGACGCGGCACGCTTTGATTTGTTAGGCCTACACTCACGAAATTCAAACTTTTTGACTCAAATCCAACTGATTTTGATTTCGATCAGTCTCTGATTATGTCGACCTAACCCACCTATAACACATCAACTGAAATAACGCCGTGTTTTTGTTTAAAAAAGAGCAACCATACACCCCCCCCCCCTGTTTTTTAAACCGGACAAAGTTGGCCTATGCCATAAATACACTGCCCAGTAGATATCAAAACGCATAGATTTGGGTGAAACCCGACTTTTATTTATTGCATTGTGTAATACACCTACACTGGATCGGAGCACGCGGGAGATCGGGCACCTGGCGCTATAAGGGAGCACAGCACCAAGACGCTCTCCATAGACTTTACTGTTAAAAAAGGCTTACTTAAATGGCTCTAGTTTCTAAATTAGCCATAAAATTTCAATGAAATTTTGATATGTTTTACTCACAAGGGTAATCTACAACATATCTCAATATGAAGCAAACTTTCTCGTGCACTTTTTTTGCTATAAGCCGCCGCATAACAACGTAGTGATATGCCTACCGAAATTCGGTCTCCGGTCTGGATATCACCGCGTGTGTAAATCGGTCCGTGAAATTAAAATTGACCTCAAATCACCTAGTTTAAATGTCAGAACATCAACTACACATTTCAAACACAACATATTAGTGAAAAATTATATCATAAACCGTCAAAAAATAACTCTCTTTCCCGCCAAATAGGAACTATTGTCGTACTCAACTTTGATTGATCGCGACGATAGCGTGTCGCGATACCTATTTAGGTATGTGCTCCCTTATAGAGCACAAATTTGCTCAAAATCATTCAAAATTGATATCAACTTTTTCAGCGTGAAATTTTGAACAAACTAGCCAAATAAAATTACAATTGAACAATCCGTTTTTGAAATATGATCTGATCACGGAGGCCGCATCTTCCGTAAAATCACTATTATTTTCCGTTTTTTGACTCTAGACGCGGCACGCTTTGATTTGTTAGGCCTACACTCACGAAATTCAAACTTTTTGACTCAAATCCAACTGATTTTGATTTCGATCAGTCTCTGATTATGTCGACCTAACCCACCTATAACACATCAACTGAAATAACGCCGTGTTTTTGTTTAAAAAAGAGCAACCATACACCCCCCCCCCCCTGTTTTTTAAACCGGACAAAGTTGGCCTATGCCATAAATACACTGCCCAGTAGATATCAAAACGCATAGATTTGGGTGAAACCCGACTTTTATTTATTGCATTGTGTAATACACCTACACTGGATCGGAGCACGCGGGAGATCGGGCACCTGGCGCTATAAGGGAGCACAGCACCAAGACGCTCTCCATAGACTTTACTGTTAAAAAAGGCTTACTTAAATGGCTCTAGTTTCTAAATTAGCCATAAAATTTCAATGAAATTTTGATATGTTTTACTCACAAGGGTAATCTACAACATATCTCAATATGAAGCAAACTTTCTCGTGCACTTTTTTTGCTATAAGCCGCCGCATAACAACGTAGTGATATGCCTACCGAAATTCGGTCTCCGGTCTGGATATCACCGCGTGTGTAAATCGGTCCGTGAAATTAAAATTGACCTCAAATCACCTAGTTTAAATGTCAGAACATCAACTACACATTTCAAACACAACATATTAGTGAAAAATTATATCATAAACCGTCAAAAAATAACTCTCTTTCCCGCCAAATAGGAACTATTGTCGTACTCAACTTTGATTGATCGCGACGATAGCGTGTCGCGATACCTATTTAGGTATGTGCTCCCTTATAGAGCACAAATTTGCTCAAAATCATTCAAAATTGATATCAACTTTTTCAGCGTGAAATTTTGAACAAACTAGCCAAATAAAATTACAATTGAACAATCCGTTTTTGAAATATGATCTGATCACGGAGGCCGCATCTTCCGTAAAATCACTATTATTTTCCGTTTTTTGACTCTAGACGCGGCACGCTTTGATTTGTTAGGCCTACACTCACGAAATTCAAACTTTTGGACTCAAATCCAACTGATTTTGATTTCGATCAGTCTCTGATTATGTCGACCTAACCCACCTATAACACATCAACTGAAATAACGCCGTGTTTTTGTTTAAAAAAGAGCAACCATACACCCCCCCCCCTGTTTTTTAAACCGGACAAAGTTGGCCTATGCCATAAATACACTGCCCAGTAGATATCAAAACGCATAGATTTGGGTGAAACCCGACTTTTATTTATTGCATTGTGTAATACACCTACACTGGATCGGAGCACGCGGGAGATCGGGCACCTGGCGCTATAAGGGAGCACAGCACCAAGACGCTCTCCATAGACTTTACTGTTAAAAAAGGCTTACTTAAATGGCTCTAGTTTCTAAATTAGCCATAAAATTTCAATGAAATTTTGATATGTTTTACTCACAAGGGTAATCTACAACATATCTCAATATGAAGCAAACTTTCTCGTGCACTTTTTTTGCTATAAGCCGCCGCATAACAACGTAGTGATATGCCTACCGAAATTCGGTCTCCGGTCTCGATATCACCGCGTGTGTAAATCGGTCCGTGAAATTAAAATTGACCTCAAATCACCTAGTTTAAATGTCAGAACATCAACTACACATTTCAAACACAACATATTAGTGAAAAATTATATCATAAACCGTCAAAAAATAACTCTCTTTCCCGCCAAATAGGAACTATTGTCGTACTCAACTTTGATTGATCGCGACGATAGCGTGTCGCGATACCTATTTAGGTATGTGCTCCCTTATAGAGCACAAATTTGCTCAAAATCATTCAAAATTGATATCAACTTTTTCAGCGTGAAATTTTGAACAAACTAGCCAAATAAAATTACAATTGAACAATCCGTTTTTGAAATATGATCTGATCACGGAGGCCGCATCTTCCGTAAAATCACTATTATTTTCCGTTTTTTGACTCTAGACGCGGCACGCTTTGATTTGTTAGGCCTACACTCACGAAATTCAAACTTTTTGACTCAAATCCAACTGATTTTGATTTCGATCAGTCTCTGATTATGTCGACCTAACCCACCTATAACACATCAACTGAAATAACGCCGTGTTTTTGTTTAAAAAAGAGCAACCATACACCCCCCCCCCCTGTTTTTTAAACCGGACAAAGTTGGCCTATGCCATAAATACACTGCCCAGTAGATATCAAAACGCATAGATTTGGGTGAAACCCGACTTTTATTTATTGCATTGTGTAATACACCTACACTGGATCGGAGCACGCGGGAGATCGGGCACCTGGCGCTATAAGGGAGCACAGCACCAAGACGCTCTCCATAGACTTTACTGTTAAAAAAGGCTTACTTAAATGGCTCTAGTTTCTAAATTAGCCATAAAATTTCAATGAAATTTTGATATGTTTTACTCACAAGGGTAATCTACAACATATCTCAATATGAAGCAAACTTTCTCGTGCACTTTTTTTGCTATAAGCCGCCGCATAACAACGTAGTGATATGCCTACCGAAATTCGGTCTCCGGTCTGGATATCACCGCGTGTGTAAATCGGTCCGTGAAATTAAAATTGACCTCAAATCACCTAGTTTAAATGTCAGAACATCAACTACACATTTCAAACACAACATATTAGTGAAAAATTATATCATAAACCGTCAAAAAATAACTCTCTTTCCCGCCAAATAGGAACTATTGTCGTACTCAACTTTGATTGATCGCGACGATAGCGTGTCGCGATACCTATTTAGGTATGTGCTCCCTTATAGAGCACAAATTTGCTCAAAATCATTCAAAATTGATATCAACTTTTTCAGCGTGAAATTTTGAACAAACTAGCCAAATAAAATTACAATTGAACAATCCGTTTTTGAAATATGATCTGATCACGGAGGCCGCATCTTCCGTAAAATCACTATTATTTTCCGTTTTTTGACTCTAGACGCGGCACGCTTTGATTTGTTAGGCCTACACTCACGAAATTCAAACTTTTTGACTCAAATCCAACTGATTTTGATTTCGATCAGTCTCTGATTATGTCGACCTAACCCACCTATAACACATCAACTGAAATAACGCCGTGTTTTTGTTTAAAAAAGAGCAACCATACACCCCCCCCCCCCCTGTTTTTTAAACCGGACAAAGTTGGCCTATGCCATAAATACACTGCCCAGTAGATATCAAAACGCATAGATTTGGGTGAAACCCGACTTTTATTTATTGCATTGTGTAATACACCTACACTGGATCGGAGCACGCGGGAGATCGGGCACCTGGCGCTATAAGGGAGCACAGCACCAAGACGCTCTCCATAGACTTTACTGTTAAAAAAGGCTTACTTAAATGGCTCTAGTTTCTAAATTAGCCATAAAATTTCAATGAAATTTTGATATGTTTTACTCACAAGGGTAATCTACAACATATCTCAATATGAAGCAAACTTTCTCGTGCACTTTTTTTGCTATAAGCCGCCGCATAACAACGTAGTGATATGCCTACCGAAATTCGGTCTCCGGTCTGGATATCACCGCGTGTGTAAATCGGTCCGTGAAATTAAAATTGACCTCAAATCACCTAGTTTAAATGTCAGAACATCAACTACACATTTCAAACACAACATATTAGTGAAAAATTATATCATAAACCGTCAAAAAATAACTCTCTTTCCCGCCAAATAGGAACTATTGTCGTACTCAACTTTGATTGATCGCGACGATAGCGTGTCGCGATACCTATTTAGGTATGTGCTCCCTTATAGAGCACAAATTTGCTCAAAATCATTCAAAATTGATATCAACTTTTTCAGCGTGAAATTTTGAACAAACTAGCCAAATAAAATTACAATTGAACAATCCGTTTTTGAAATATGATCTGATCACGGAGGCCGCATCTTCCGTAAAATCACTATTATTTTCCGTTTTTTGACTCTAGACGCGGCACGCTTTGATTTGTTAGGCCTACACTCACGAAATTCAAACTTTTTGACTCAAATCCAACTGATTTTGATTTCGATCAGTCTCTGATTATGTCGACCTAACCCACCTATAACACATCAACTGAAATAACGCCGTGTTTTTGTTTAAAAAAGAGCAACCATACACCCCCCCCCCTGTTTTTTAAACCGGACAAAGTTGGCCTATGCCATAAATACACTGCCCAGTAGATATCAAAACGCATAGATTTGGGTGAAACCCGACTTTTATTTATTGCATTGTGTAATACACCTACACTGGATCGGAGCACGCGGGAGATCGGGCACCTGGCGCTATAAGGGAGCACAGCACCAAGACGCTCTCCATAGACTTTACTGTTAAAAAAGGCTTACTTAAATGGCTCTAGTTTCTAAATTAGCCATAAAATTTCAATGAAATTTTGATATGTTTTACTCACAAGGGTAATCTACAACATATCTCAATATGAAGCAAACTTTCTCGTGCACTTTTTTTGCTATAAGCCGCCGCATAACAACGTAGTGATATGCCTACCGAAATTCGGTCTCCGGTCTGGATATCACCGCGTGTGTAAATCGGTCCGTGAAATTAAAATTGACCTCAAATCACCTAGTTTAAATGTCAGAACATCAACTACACATTTCAAACACAACATATTAGTGAAAAATTATATCATAAACCGTCAAAAAATAACTCTCTTTCCCGCCAAATAGGAACTATTGTCGTACTCAACTTTGATTGATCGCGACGATAGCGTGTCGCGATACCTATTTAGGTATGTGCTCCCTTATAGAGCACAAATTTGCTCAAAATCATTCAAAATTGATATCAACTTTTTCAGCGTGAAATTTTGAACAAACTAGCCAAATAAAATTACAATTGAACAATCCGTTTTTGAAATATGATCTGATCACGGAGGCCGCATCTTCCGTAAAATCACTATTATTTTCCGTTTTTTGACTCTAGACGCGGCACGCTTTGATTTGTTAGGCCTACACTCACGAAATTCAAACTTTTTGACTCAAATCCAACTGATTTTGATTTCGATCAGTCTCTGATTATGTCGACCTAACCCACCTATAACACATCAACTGAAATAACGCCGTGTTTTTGTTTAAAAAAGAGCAACCATACACCCCCCCCCCTGTTTTTTAAACCGGACAAAGTTGGCCTATGCCATAAATACACTGCCCAGTAGATATCAAAACGCATAGATTTGGGTGAAACCCGACTTTTATTTATTGCATTGTGTAATACACCTACACTGGATCGGAGCACGCGGGAGATCGGGCACCTGGCGCTATAAGGGAGCACAGCACCAAGACGCTCTCCATAGACTTTACTGTTAAAAAAGGCTTACTTAAATGGCTCTAGTTTCTAAATTAGCCATAAAATTTCAATGAAATTTTGATATGTTTTACTCACAAGGGTAATCTACAACATATCTCAATATGAAGCAAACTTTCTCGTGCACTTTTTTTGCTATAAGCCGCCGCATAACAACGTAGTGATATGCCTACCGAAATTCGGTCTCCGGTCTGGATATCACCGCGTGTGTAAATCGGTCCGTGAAATTAAAATTGACCTCAAATCACCTAGTTTAAATGTCAGAACATCAACTACACATTTCAAACACAACATATTAGTGAAAAATTATATCATAAACCGTCAAAAAATAACTCTCTTTCCCGCCAAATAGGAACTATTGTCGTACTCAACTTTGATTGATCGCGACGATAGCGTGTCGCGATACCTATTTAGGTATGTGCTCCCTTATAGAGCACAAATTTGCTCAAAATCATTCAAAATTGATATCAACTTTTTCAGCGTGAAATTTTGAACAAACTAGCCAAATAAAATTACAATTGAACAATCCGTTTTTGAAATATGATCTGATCACGGAGGCCGCATCTTCCGTAAAATCACTATTATTTTCCGTTTTTTGACTCTAGACGCGGCACGCTTTGATTTGTTAGGCCTACACTCACGAAATTCAAACTTTTTGACTCAAATCCAACTGATTTTGATTTCGATCAGTCTCTGATTATGTCGACCTAACCCACCTATAACACATCAACTGAAATAACGCCGTGTTTTTGTTTAAAAAAGAGCAACCATACACCCCCCCCCTGTTTTTTAAACCGGACAAAGTTGGCCTATGCCATAAATACACTGCCCAGTAGATATCAAAACGCATAGATTTGGGTGAAACCCGACTTTTATTTATTGCATTGTGTAATACACCTACACTGGATCGGAGCACGCGGGAGATCGGGCACCTGGCGCTATAAGGGAGCACAGCACCAAGACGCTCTCCATAGACTTTACTGTTAAAAAAGGCTTACTTAAATGGCTCTAGTTTCTAAATTAGCCATAAAATTTCAATGAAATTTTGATATGTTTTACTCACAAGGGTAATCTACAACATATCTCAATATGAAACAAACTTTCTCGTGCACTTTTTTTGCTATAAGCCGCCGCATAACAACGTAGTGATATGCCTACCGAAATTCGGTCTCCGGTCTGGATATCACCGCGTGTGTAAATCGGTCCGTGAAATTAAAATTGACCTCAAATCACCTAGTTTAAATGTCAGAACATCAACTACACATTTCAAACACAACATATTAGTGAAAAATTATATCATAAACCGTCAAAAAATAACTCTCTTTCCCGCCAAATAGGAACTATTGTCGTACTCAACTTTGATTGATCGCGACGATAGCGTGTCGCGATACCTATTTAGGTATGTGCTCCCTTATAGAGCACAAATTTGCTCAAAATCATTCAAAATTGATATCAACTTTTTCAGCGTGAAATTTTGAACAAACTAGCCAAATAAAATTACAATTGAACAATCCGTTTTTGAAATATGATCTGATCACGGAGGCCGCATCTTCCGTAAAATCACTATTATTTTCCGTTTTTTGACTCTAGACGCGGCACGCTTTGATTTGTTAGGCCTACACTCACGAAATTCAAACTTTTTGACTCAAATCCAACTGATTTTGATTTCGATCAGTCTCTGATTATGTCGACCTAACCCACCTATAACACATCAACTGAAATAACGCCGTGTTTTTGTTTAAAAAAGAGCAACCATACACCCCCCCCCCCTGTTTTTTAAACCGGACAAAGTTGGCCTATGCCATAAATACACTGCCCAGTAGATATCAAAACGCATAGATTTGGGTGAAACCCGACTTTTATTTATTGCATTGTGTAATACACCTACACTGGATCGGAGCACGCGGGAGATCGGGCACCTGGCGCTTATAGAGCACAAATTTGCTCAAAATCATTCAAAATTGATATCAACTTTTTCAGCGTGAAATTTTGAACAAACTAGCCAAATAAAATTACAATTGAACAATCCGTTTTTGAAATATGATCTGATCACGGAGGCCGCATCTTCCGTAAAATCACTATTATTTTCCGTTTTTTGACTCTAGACGCGGCACGCTTTGATTTGTTAGGCCTACACTCACGAAATTCAAACTTTTTGACTCAAATCCAACTGATTTTGATTTCGATCAGTCTCTGATTATGTCGACCTAACCCACCTATAACACATCAACTGAAATAACGCCGTGTTTTTGTTTAAAAAAGAGCAACCATACACCCCCCCCCCCCTGTTTTTTAAACCGGACAAAGTTGGCCTATGCCATAAATACACTGCCCAGTAGATATCAAAACGCATAGATTTGGGTGAAACCCGACTTTTATTTATTGCATTGTGTAATACACCTACACTGGATCGGAGCACGCGGGAGATCGGGCACCTGGCGCTATAAGGGAGCACAGCACCAAGACGCTCTCCATAGACTTTACTGTTAAAAAAGGCTTACTTAAATGGCTCTAGTTTCTAAATTAGCCATAAAATTTCAATGAAATTTTGATATGTTTTACTCACAAGGGTAATCTACAACATATCTCAATATGAAGCAAACTTTCTCGTGCACTTTTTTTGCTATAAGCCGCCGCATAACAACGTAGTGATATGCCTACCGAAATTCGGTCTCCGGTCTGGATATCACCGCGTGTGTAAATCGGTCCGTGAAATTAAAATTGACCTCAAATCACCTAGTTTAAATGTCAGAACATCAACTACACATTTCAAACACAACATATTAGTGAAAAATTATATCATAAACCGTCAAAAAATAACTCTCTTTCCCGCCAAATAGGAACTATTGTCGTACTCAACTTTGATTGATCGCGACGATAGCGTGTCGCGATACCTATTTAGGTATGTGCTCCCTTATAGAGCACAAATTTGCTCAAAATCATTCAAAATTGATATCAACTTTTTCAGCGTGAAATTTTGAACAAACTAGCCAAATAAAATTACAATTGAACAATCTGTTTTTGAAATATGATCTGATCACGGAGGCCGCATCTTCCGTAAAATCACTATTATTTTCCGTTTTTTGACTCTAGACGCGGCACGCTTTGATTTGTTAGGCCTACACTCACGAAATTCAAACTTTTTGACTCAAATCCAACTGATTTTGATTTCGATCAGTCTCTGATTATGTCGACCTAACCCACCTATAACACATCAACTGAAATAACGCCGTGTTTTTGTTTAAAAAAGAGCAACCATACACCCCCCCCTGTTTTTTAAACCGGACAAAGTTGGCCTATGCCATAAATACACTGCCCAGTAGATATCAAAACGCATAGATTTGGGTGAAACCCGACTTTTATTTATTGCATTGTGTAATACACCTACACTGGATCGGAGCACGCGGGAGATCGGGCACCTGGCGCTTATAGAGCACAAATTTGCTCAAAATCATTCAAAATTGATATCAACTTTTTCAGCGTGAAATTTTGAACAAACTAGCCAAATAAAATTACAATTGAACAATCCGTTTTTGAAATATGATCTGATCACAGAGGCCGCATCTTCCGTAAAATCACTATTATTTTCCGTTTTTTGACTCTAGACGCGGCACGCTTTGATTTGTTAGGCCTACACTCACGAAATTCAAACTTTTTGACTCAAATCCAACTGATTTTGATTTCGATCAGTCTCTGATTATGTCGACCTAACCCACCTATAACACATCAACTGAAATAACGCCGTGTTTTTGTTTAAAAAAGAGCAACCATACACCCCCCCCCCCCCTGTTTTTTAAACCGGACAAAGTTGGCCTATGCCATAAATACACTGCCCAGTAGATATCAAAACGCATAGATTTGGGTGAAACCCGACTTTTATTTATTGCATTGTGTAATACACCTACACTGGATCGGAGCACGCGGGAGATCGGGCACCTGGCGCTATAAGGGAGCACAGCACCAAGACGCTCTCCATAGACTTTACTGTTAAAAAAGGCTTACTTAAATGGCTCTAGTTTCTAAATTAGCCATAAAATTTCAATGAAATTTTGATATGTTTTACTCACAAGGGTAATCTACAACATATCTCAATATGAAGCAAACTTTCTCGTGCACTTTTTTTGCTATAAGCCGCCGCATAACAACGTAGTGATATGCCTACCGAAATTCGGTCTCCGGTCTGGATATCACCGCGTGTGTAAATCGGTCCGTGAAATTAAAATTGACCTCAAATCACCTAGTTTAAATGTCAGAACATCAACTACACATTTCAAACACAACATATTAGTGAAAAATTATATCATAAACCGTCAAAAAAATAACTCTCTTTCCCGCCAAATAGGAACTATTGTCGTACTCAACTTTGATTGATCGCGACGATAGCGTGTCGCGATACCTATTTAGGTATGTGCTCCCTTATAGAGCACAAATTTGCTCAAAATCATTCAAAATTGATATCAACTTTTTCAGCGTGAAATTTTGAACAAACTAGCCAAATAAAATTACAATTGAACAATCCGTTTTTGAAATATGATCTGATCACGGAGGCCGCATCTTCCGTAAAATCACTATTATTTTCCGTTTTTTGACTCTAGACGCGGCACGCTTTGATTTGTTAGGCCTACACTCACGAAATTCAAACTTTTTGACTCAAATCCAACTGATTTTGATTTCGATCAGTCTCTGATTATGTCGACCTAACCCACCTATAACACATCAACTGAAATAACGCCGTGTTTTTGTTTAAAAAAGAGCAACCATACACCCCCCCCCTGTTTTTTAAACCGGACAAAGTTGGCCTATGCCATAAATACACTGCCCAGTAGATATCAAAACGCATAGATTTGGGTGAAACCCGACTTTTATTTATTGCATTGTGTAATACACCTACACTGGATCGGAGCACGCGGGAGATCGGGCACCTGGCGCTATAAGAGCACAAATTTGCTCAAAATCATTCAAAATTGATATCAACTTTTTCAGCGTGAAATTTTGAACAAACTAGCCAAATAAAATTACAATTGAACAATCCGTTTTTGAAATATGATCTGATCACAGAGGCCGCATCTTCCGTAAAATCACTATTATTTTCCGTTTTTTGACTCTAGACGCGGCACGCTTTGATTTGTTAGGCCTACACTCACGAAATTCAAACTTTTTGACTCAAATCCAACTGATTTTGATTTCGATCAGTCTCTGATTATGTCGACCTAACCCACCTATAACACATCAACTGAAATAACGCCGTGTTTTTGTTTAAAAAAGAGCAACCATACACCCCCCCCCCCTGTTTTTTAAACCGGACAAAGTTGGCCTATGCCATAAATACACTGCCCAGTAGATATCAAAACGCATAGATTTGGGTGAAACCCGACTTTTATTTATTGCATTGTGTAATACACCTACACTGGATCGGAGCACGCGGGAGATCGGGCACCTGGCGCTATAAGGGAGCACAGCACCAAGACGCTCTCCATAGACTTTACTGTTAAAAAAGGCTTACTTAAATGGCTCTAGTTTCTAAATTAGCCATAAAATTTCAATGAAATTTTGATATGTTTTACTCACAAGGGTAATCTACAACATATCTCAATATGAAGCAAACTTTCTCGTGCACTTTTTTTGCTATAAGCCGCCGCATAACAACGTAGTGATATGCCTACCGAAATTCGGTCTCCGGTCTGGATATCACCGCGTGTGTAAATCGGTCCGTGAAATTAAAATTGACCTCAAATCACCTAGTTTAAATGTCAGAACATCAACTACACATTTCAAACACAACATATTAGTGAAAAATTATATCATAAACCGTCAAAAAAATAACTCTCTTTCCCGCCAAATAGGAACTATTGTCGTACTCAACTTTGATTGATCGCGACGATAGCGTGTCGCGATACCTATTTAGGTATGTGCTCCCTTATAGAGCACAAATTTGCTCAAAATCATTCAAAATTGATATCAACTTTTTCAGCGTGAAATTTTGAACAAACTAGCCAAATAAAATTACAATTGAACAATCCGTTTTTGAAATATGATCTGATCACGGAGGCCGCATCTTCCGTAAAATCACTATTATTTTCCGTTTTTTGACTCTAGACGCGGCACGCTTTGATTTGTTAGGCCTACACTCACGAAATTCAAACTTTTTGACTCAAATCCAACTGATTTTGATTTCGATCAGTCTCTGATTATGTCGACCTAACCCACCTATAACACATCAACTGAAATAACGCCGTGTTTTTGTTTAAAAAAGAGCAACCATACACCCCCCCCCCCCTGTTTTTTAAACCGGACAAAGTTGGCCTATGCCATAAATACACTGCCCAGTAGATATCAAAACGCATAGATTTGGGTGAAACCCGACTTTTATTTATTGCATTGTGTAATACACCTACACTGGATCGGAGCACGCGGGAGATCGGGCACCTGGCGCTTATAGAGCACAAATTTGCTCAAAATCATTCAAAATTGATATCAACTTTTTCAGCGTGAAATTTTGAACAAACTAGCCAAATAAAATTACAATTGAACAATCCGTTTTTGAAATATGATCTGATCACAGAGGCCGCATCTTCCGTAAAATCACTATTATTTTCCGTTTTTTGACTCTAGACGCGGCACGCTTTGATTTGTTAGGCCTACACTCACGAAATTCAAACTTTTTGACTCAAATCCAACTGATTTTGATTTCGATCAGTCTCTGATTATGTCGACCTAACCCACCTATAACACATCAACTGAAATAACGCCGTGTTTTTGTTTAAAAAAGAGCAACCATACACCCCCCCCCCCCCTGTTTTTTAAACCGGACAAAGTTGGCCTATGCCATAAATACACTGCCCAGTAGATATCAAAACGCATAGATTTGGGTGAAACCCGACTTTTATTTATTGCATTGTGTAATACACCTACACTGGATCGGAGCACGCGGGAGATCGGGCACCTGGCGCTATAAGGGAGCACAGCACCAAGACGCTCTCCATAGACTTTACTGTTAAAAAAGGCTTACTTAAATGGCTCTAGTTTCTAAATTAGCCATAAAATTTCAATGAAATTTTGATATGTTTTACTCACAAGGGTAATCTACAACATATCTCAATATGAAGCAAACTTTCTCGTGCACTTTTTTTGCTATAAGCCGCCGCATAACAACGTAGTGATATGCCTACCGAAATTCGGTCTCCGGTCTGGATATCACCGCGTGTGTAAATCGGTCCGTGAAATTAAAATTGACCTCAAATCACCTAGTTTAAATGTCAGAACATCAACTACACATTTCAAACACAACATATTAGTGAAAAATTATATCATAAACCGTCAAAAAAATAACTCTCTTTCCCGCCAAATAGGAACTATTGTCGTACTCAACTTTGATTGATCGCGACGATAGCGTGTCGCGATACCTATTTAGGTATGTGCTCCCTTATAGAGCACAAATTTGCTCAAAATCATTCAAAATTGATATCAACTTTTTCAGCGTGAAATTTTGAACAAACTAGCCAAATAAAATTACAATTGAACAATCCGTTTTTGAAATATGATCTGATCACGGAGGCCGCATCTTCCGTAAAATCACTATTATTTTCCGTTTTTTGACTCTAGACGCGGCACGCTTTGATTTGTTAGGCCTACACTCACGAAATTCAAACTTTTTGACTCAAATCCAACTGATTTTGATTTCGATCAGTCTCTGATTATGTCGACCTAACCCACCTATAACACATCAACTGAAATAACGCCGTGTTTTTGTTTAAAAAAGAGCAACCATACACCCCCCCCCTGTTTTTTAAACCGGACAAAGTTGGCCTATGCCATAAATACACTGCCCAGTAGATATCAAAACGCATAGATTTGGGTGAAACCCGACTTTTATTTATTGCATTGTGTAATACACCTACACTGGATCGGAGCACGCGGGAGATCGGGCACCTGGCGCTATAAGAGCACAAATTTGCTCAAAATCATTCAAAATTGATATCAACTTTTTCAGCGTGAAATTTTGAACAAACTAGCCAAATAAAATTACAATTGAACAATCCGTTTTTGAAATATGATCTGATCACAGAGGCCGCATCTTCCGTAAAATCACTATTATTTTCCGTTTTTTGACTCTAGACGCGGCACGCTTTGATTTGTTAGGCCTACACTCACGAAATTCAAACTTTTTGACTCAAATCCAACTGATTTTGATTTCGATCAGTCTCTGATTATGTCGACCTAACCCACCTATAACACATCAACTGAAATAACGCCGTGTTTTTGTTTAAAAAAGAGCAACCATACACCCCCCCCCCCTGTTTTTTAAACCGGACAAAGTTGGCCTATGCCATAAATACACTGCCCAGTAGATATCAAAACGCATAGATTTGGGTGAAACCCGACTTTTATTTATTGCATTGTGTAATACACCTACACTGGATCGGAGCACGCGGGAGATCGGGCACCTGGCGCTATAAGGGAGCACAGCACCAAGACGCTCTCCATAGACTTTACTGTTAAAAAAGGCTTACTTAAATGGCTCTAGTTTCTAAATTAGCCATAAAATTTCAATGAAATTTTGATATGTTTTACTCACAAGGGTAATCTACAACATATCTCAATATGAAGCAAACTTTCTCGTGCACTTTTTTTGCTATAAGCCGCCGCATAACAACGTAGTGATATGCCTACCGAAATTCGGTCTCCGGTCTGGATATCACCGCGTGTGTAAATCGGTCCGTGAAATTAAAATTGACCTCAAATCACCTAGTTTAAATGTCAGAACATCAACTACACATTTCAAACACAACATATTAGTGAAAAATTATATCATAAACCGTCAAAAAAATAACTCTCTTTCCCGCCAAATAGGAACTATTGTCGTACTCAACTTTGATTGATCGCGACGATAGCGTGTCGCGATACCTATTTAGGTATGTGCTCCCTTATAGAGCACAAATTTGCTCAAAATCATTCAAAATTGATATCAACTTTTTCAGCGTGAAATTTTGAACAAACTAGCCAAATAAAATTACAATTGAACAATCCGTTTTTGAAATATGATCTGATCACGGAGGCCGCATCTTCCGTAAAATCACTATTATTTTCCGTTTTTTGACTCTAGACGCGGCACGCTTTGATTTGTTAGGCCTACACTCACGAAATTCAAACTTTTTGACTCAAATCCAACTGATTTTGATTTCGATCAGTCTCTGATTATGTCGACCTAACCCACCTATAACACATCAACTGAAATAACGCCGTGTTTTTGTTTAAAAAAGAGCAACCATACACCCCCCCCCCCCTGTTTTTTAAACCGGACAAAGTTGGCCTATGCCATAAATACACTGCCCAGTAGATATCAAAACGCATAGATTTGGGTGAAACCCGACTTTTATTTATTGCATTGTGTAATACACCTACACTGGATCGGAGCACGCGGGAGATCGGGCACCTGGCGCTATAAGAGCACAAATTTGCTCAAAATCATTCAAAATTGATATCAACTTTTTCAGCGTGAAATTTTGAACAAACTAGCCAAATAAAATTACAATTGAACAATCCGTTTTTGAAATATGATCTGATCACAGAGGCCGCATCTTCCGTAAAATCACTATTATTTTCCGTTTTTTGACTCTAGACGCGGCACGCTTTGATTTGTTAGGCCTACACTCACGAAATTCAAACTTTTTGACTCAAATCCAACTGATTTTGATTTCGATCAGTCTCTGATTATGTCGACCTAACCCACCTATAACACATCAACTGAAATAACGCCGTGTTTTTGTTTAAAAAAGAGCAACCATACACCCCCCCCCCCCTGTTTTTTAAACCGGACAAAGTTGGCCTATGCCATAAATACACTGCCCAGTAGATATCAAAACGCATAGATTTGGGTGAAACCCGACTTTTATTTATTGCATTGTGTAATACACCTACACTGGATCGGAGCACGCGGGAGATCGGGCACCTGGCGCTATAAGGGAGCACAGCACCAAGACGCTCTCCATAGACTTTACTGTTAAAAAAGGCTTACTTAAATGGCTCTAGTTTCTAAATTAGCCATAAAATTTCAATGAAATTTTGATATGTTTTACTCACAAGGGTAATCTACAACATATCTCAATATGAAGCAAACTTTCTCGTGCACTTTTTTTGCTATAAGCCGCCGCATAACAACGTAGTGATATGCCTACCGAAATTCGGTCTCCGGTCTGGATATCACCGCGTGTGTAAATCGGTCCGTGAAATTAAAATTGACCTCAAATCACCTACAATCCTGGAAAAAAGTCTTGGAACACTTGCGTGTGATTAACGGACAAGTGTCACCCCCACTCCCCCGTACAATGTTGACCAAGGCCAGTGGCTCCTGCAGCTTGCCAGAGTGTCCCAACATTGATCGATGGGGGGTGGGGAAGTAAAAATCTCATTTGAACAATTTCCGTTTATAACAGAAGACACTAAGTATCAATACATGCACACAATACCCAGCACGTGTGCTCAGCTCAGCGTTCGCGTTCCAAGGACTTTTTTCCAAGATTGTATACGCAGATTGCAAAAAAAATCATCTAAATTTGGTTTTTCTATCATATCTCAAAAACTAAATGTCACATGTATCTCAAATTGCACAGTATTTGGCAGGGGACCACAGGCTTGGCATCCCCAGTATTTTTTTAAATAAAGACATTCATTTAATACGGGAACGTTCAGTGAAACCAATTCCCTATACTAACTAATGCATTTCGAAGATGTATAATAATTGGCCATTATTGCAATGCATAATGTGGCGTTTTCAGATACTCATACGAGAGTTATTCATTGTTAGATATGCAAAAGAGTATCTAAAAGTAACGGCATCTATATATAGGGTTGAAAGTAACACAAATAATTGTAAAACAACTTAGGCCTACTTGTAAATAACTATCTTCAGTAGATAGCAGTAAGGCTTCTGTTTGACAGATTCGACAGCTATCTTTCGTATTGCATTAACGGGTTGTAATATAATAATAGATGCTCATTATTCATATGCCCATCTGTTATTATGTATTTTTTTTATTTGCGGTCGTTGTTTTGCATCACTTGTGTTGCAAAGGGACGATGAATCCCCCGGCCCAATAATCACCAAGAAAAAATGCAAGAAAAACACCTTTTTTCAAAACACTTTTTTTTCTGCTCGAATGTTCATCATAGGCCTATACGTACACTTTTGGGCTGTTTTTATTCAAAAGAATTTTTGAAAAACTACATTTGGATTTAGTTCTACATTTCCACATATTAATATTAACCAACATTTTTTGGCTCAAATTGTCAAAGGGTGTTTTTGCCTACAGTTTTTGGAATTTATTTTGAACATTTTGAAATTGCTGGTATTTTTTCCCGACACGTTATTCACAAACCCTTATTTTATGGATTTTTCAAATATTACTCTTTTTTCTTACACATTTTTTTTCAAAACTGTCGGCATTTATTTTTTGGAAATATTTGAAAATAATTGGAAAAACAATAGTTGGACATGGTTGGATGATGAGTAAATGTTTCTTCTTACTCCACAAATTATAAATGATAGTCAGTAAAATAAATTGCACATCCAGGATTTGAACCTGGGACCTCTGGATGGTTATAGACTAGCGCTCTAGTCAACTGAGCTAATGAGTCAGATGAGTAAGCACGACGATAATATTATCTATAGGCCTTCAGTTCAATCTCATCCTCAAAAACAACCCAAACAACTAAATAAGTGAATACATAAACCATTTAAGTAATATATAATATACGTGAATACATAAATAAACCATTTAAGTAGTATATTTTATTGTATTTATTGATTAAAATAGCGCTGCGATAAATGAATTTAGCTTTATTCACAAAGAAATCATCAGACGAGTTGGGACCGTAATGGTAAAGTGAATGGTAAAGTGTATGGTAAAGTGTTGCCTTGAAACGCGTGTTCATTGAACACTTTACCGTCGTTTCTATAGTATAATATTATTATACATATTTTGTTTTCATTTTAAATGGTAAACTGTTATCAAAATGCGTAGATGTGACCAATGCGGCTTATATTTCGGAGTTACAACATGCATGATTGGTATAGCTAACACATATGCATATCTTAATAACTCAAAGGCAGTATGAAAAAACCTTTTAATTGCCTATTATAAGCAAAATGTCCCAATGGTAAACTGATGGTAAACTGTTGTAAAGTGTGTGACACTTTGCAATAATGCATTACTATAATATGTATAATAAAACAAATCCACGCTTGTGTAAGCACTGACCGCTTGGCTGAGTGGATAGGAGCGCTCGTTGGCACCCTTTATCTGTTCATAGCCTGCTTGGCGTTGGTTCGAGTCGCTTTCATGGCGTGCCTTTTTTCCTTTTTTCTGTTATGAGCTATCTTCAATAGATAGGAATAGTATTGCAAATAAACGTTTACTGCTCGGCAAATGTTAACACTTTCAACGCGGCTATTGGTTTAACCACGGTACAAAACAGATTTGTCTAACTTTTATGTCTATCTCAAGGATAACTGAACTAATAATAGGCACGTTTGTACTTATTTGAATGCATTTCATAAGGTGATTCCAAATATTGGTAAAATGACATTCAATAATTTTGACGTTTTTGAAACATTTTGTGCAATTTTGGATTGTCGTCTGCAGACACCTGTCGCGTGAAAAGTGTAAATGTATAGTTTCATATTTCAAATAACAAACAAATAGGCAATGTGATAACATTATTAAAATTATAAACATGTCAATTTCTCAGCAAGAACTTTATACTTTTGATTTATTGATTTATAAACATCAGATTATTACGCGCGGGATCAAGAAACGGGTCAAATTGTAGTTAAATATGACATACATAATTGTTTTCAGTGACCACTCCCTAAATAAAATTAATTCCCTGTCATCATTTTTATTATATTTGTGATGCCCCTATTGTTTACTCAAATCGTGTGTAATATGAGATTCATAAGACATTCGGTTTTTGATTTATGACAGAAAAACCAAATTTAGATCAAATATTTTGCATTCCTCTTATACAATCCTGGAAAAAAGTCTTGGAACACTTGCGTGTGATTAACGGACAAGTGTCACCCCCACTCCCCCGTACAATGTTGACCAAGGCCAGTGGCTCCTGCAGCTTGCCAGAGTGTCCCAACATTGATCGATGGGGGGTGGGGAAGTAAAAATCTCATTTGAACAATTTCCGTTTATAACAGAAGACACTAAGTATCAATACATGCACACAATACCCAGCACGTGTGCTCAGCTCAGCGTTCGCGTTCCAAGGACTTTTTTCCAAGATTGTATACGCAGATTGCAAAAAAAATCATCTAAATTTGGTTTTTCTATCATATCTCAAAAACTAAATGTCACATGTATCTCAAATTGCACAGTATTTGGCAGGGGACCACAGGCTTGGCATCCCCAGTATTTTTTTAAATAAAGACATTCATTTAATACGGGAACGTTCAGTGAAACCAATTCCCTATACTAACTAATGCATTTCGAAGATGTATAATAATTGGCCATTATTGCAATGCATAATGTGGCGTTTTCAGATACTCATACGAGAGTTATTCATTGTTAGATATGCAAAAGAGTATCTAAAAGTAACGGCATCTATATATAGGGTTGAAAGTAACACAAATAATTGTAAAACAACTTAGGCCTACTTGTAAATAACTATCTTCAGTAGATAGCAGTAAGGCTTCTGTTTGACAGATTCGACAGCTATCTTTCGTATTGCATTAACGGGTTGTAATATAATAATAGATGCTCATTATTCATATGCCCATCTGTTATTATGTATTTTTTTTATTTGCGGTCGTTGTTTTGCATCACTTGTGTTGCAAAGGGACGATGAATCCCCCGGCCCAATAATCACCAAGAAAAAATGCAAGAAAAACACCTTTTTTCAAAACACTTTTTTTTCTGCTCGAATGTTCATCATAGGCCTATACGTACACTTTTGGGCTGTTTTTATTCAAAAGAATTTTTGAAAAACTACATTTGGATTTAGTTCTACATTTCCACATATTAATATTAACCAACATTTTTTGGCTCAAATTGTCAAAGGGTGTTTTTGCCTACAGTTTTTGGAATTTATTTTGAACATTTTGAAATTGCTGGTATTTTTTCCCGACACGTTATTCACAAACCCTTATTTTATGGATTTTTCAAATATTACTCTTTTTTCTTACACATTTTTTTTCAAAACTGTCGGCATTTATTTTT
The DNA here is from genome assembly GCA_035610835.1 of Ophiura sarsii. Taxonomy (NCBI): domain Eukaryota; kingdom Metazoa; phylum Echinodermata; class Ophiuroidea; order Amphilepidida; family Ophiuridae; genus Ophiura; species Ophiura sarsii. Next base: position 32,478,081 of record CM069444.1, on the reverse strand, counting down.
TGGAAATATTTGAAAATAATTGGAAAAACAATAGTTGGACATGGTTGGATGATGAGTAAATGTTTCTTCTTACTCCACAAATTATAAATGATAGTCAGTAAAATAAATTGCACATCCAGGATTTGAACCTGGGACCTCTGGATGGTTATAGACTAGCGCTCTAGTCAACTGAGCTAATGAGTCAGATGAGTAAGCACGACGATAATATTATCTATAGGCCTTCAGTTCAATCTCATCCTCAAAAACAACCCAAACAACTAAATAAGTGAATACATAAACCATTTAAGTAATATATAATATACGTGAATACATAAATAAACCATTTAAGTAGTATATTTTATTGTATTTATTGATTAAAATAGCGCTGCGATAAATGAATTTAGCTTTATTCACAAAGAAATCATCAGACGAGTTGGGACCGTAATGGTAAAGTGAATGGTAAAGTGTATGGTAAAGTGTTGCCTTGAAACGCGTGTTCATTGAACACTTTACCGTCGTTTCTATAGTATAATATTATTATACATATTTTGTTTTCATTTTAAATGGTAAACTGTTATCAAAATGCGTAGATGTGACCAATGCGGCTTATATTTCGGAGTTACAACATGCATGATTGGTATAGCTAACACATATGCATATCTTAATAACTCAAAGGCAGTATGAAAAAACCTTTTAATTGCCTATTATAAGCAAAATGTCCCAATGGTAAACTGATGGTAAACTGTTGTAAAGTGTGTGACACTTTGCAATAATGCATTACTATAACATGTATAATAAAACAAATCCACGCTTGTGTAAGCACTGACCGCTTGGCTGAGTGGATAGGAGCGCTCGTTGGCACCCTTTATCTGTTCATAGCCTGCTTGGCGTTGGTTCGAGTCGCTTTCATGGCGTGCCTTTTTTCCTTTTTTCTGTTATGAGCTATCTTCAATAGATAGGAATAGTATTGCAAATAAACGTTTACTGCTCGGCAAATGTTAACACTTTCAACGCGGCTATTGGTTTAACCACGGTACAAAACAGATTTGTCTAACTTTTATGTCTATCTCAAGGATAACTGAACTAATAATAGGCACGTTTGTACTTATTTGAATGCATTTCATAAGGTGATTCCAAATATTGGTAAAATGACATTCAATAATTTTGACGTTTTTGAAACATTTTGTGCAATTTTGGATTGTCGTCTGCAGACACCTGTCGCGTGAAAAGTGTAAATGTATAGTTTCATATTTCAAATAACAAACAAATAGGCAATGTGATAACATTATTAAAATTATAAACATGTCAATTTCTCAGCAAGAACTTTATACTTTTGATTTATTGATTTATAAACATCAGATTATTACGCGCGGGATCAAGAAACGGGTCAAATTGTAGTTAAATATGACATACATAATTGTTTTCAGTGACCACTCCCTAAATAAAATTAATTCCCTGTCATCATTTTTATTATATTTGTGATGCCCCTATTGTTTACTCAAATCGTGTGTAATATGAGATTCATAAGACATTCGGTTTTTGATTTATGACAGAAAAACCAAATTTAGATCAAATATTTTGCATTCCTCTTATACAATCCTGGAAAAAAGTCTTGGAACACTTGCGTGTGATTAACGGACAAGTGTCACCCCCACTCCCCCGTACAATGTTGACCAAGGCCAGTGGCTCCTGCAGCTTGCCAGAGTGTCCCAACATTGATCGATGGGGGGTGGGGAAGTAAAAATCTCATTTGAACAATTTCCGTTTATAACAGAAGACACTAAGTATCAATACATGCACACAATACCCAGCACGTGTGCTCAGCTCAGCGTTCGCGTTCCAAGGACTTTTTTCCAAGATTGTATACGCAGATTGCAAAAAAAATCATCTAAATTTGGTTTTTCTATCATATCTCAAAAACTAAATGTCACATGTATCTCAAATTGCACAGTATTTGGCAGGGGACCACAGGCTTGGCATCCCCAGTATTTTTTTAAATAAAGACATTCATTTAATACGGGAACGTTCAGTGAAACCAATTCCCTATACTAACTAATGCATTTCGAAGATGTATAATAATTGGCCATTATTGCAATGCATAATGTGGCGTTTTCAGATACTCATACGAGAGTTATTCATTGTTAGATATGCAAAAGAGTATCTAAAAGTAACGGCATCTATATATAGGGTTGAAAGTAACACAAATAATTGTAAAACAACTTAGGCCTACTTGTAAATAACTATCTTCAGTAGATAGCAGTAAGGCTTCTGTTTGACAGATTCGACAGCTATCTTTCGTATTGCATTAACGGGTTGTAATATAATAATAGATGCTCATTATTCATATGCCCATCTGTTATTATGTATTTTTTTTATTTGCGGTCGTTGTTTTGCATCACTTGTGTTGCAAAGGGACGATGAATCCCCCGGCCCAATAATCACCAAGAAAAAATGCAAGAAAAACACCTTTTTTCAAAACACTTTTTTTTCTGCTCGAATGTTCATCATAGGCCTATACGTACACTTTTGGGCTGTTTTTATTCAAAAGAATTTTTGAAAAACTACATTTGGATTTAGTTCTACATTTCCACATATTAATATTAACCAACATTTTTTGGCTCAAATTGTCAAAGGGTGTTTTTGCCTACAGTTTTTGGAATTTATTTTGAACATTTTGAAATTGCTGGTATTTTTTCCCGACACGTTATTCACAAACCCTTATTTTATGGATTTTTCAAATATTACTCTTTTTTCTTACACATTTTTTTTCAAAACTGTCGGCATTTATTTTTTGGAAATATTTGAAAATAATTGGAAAAACAATAGTTGGACATGGTTGGATGATGAGTAAATGTTTCTTCTTACTCCACAAATTATAAATGATAGTCAGTAAAATAAATTGCACATCCAGGATTTGAACCTGGGACCTCTGGATGGTTATAGACTAGCGCTCTAGTCAACTGAGCTAATGAGTCAGATGAGTAAGCACGACGATAATATTATCTATAGGCCTTCAGTTCAATCTCATCCTCAAAAACAACCCAAACAACTAAATAAGTGAATACATAAACCATTTAAGTAATATATAATATACGTGAATACATAAATAAACCATTTAAGTAGTATATTTTATTGTATTTATTGATTAAAATAGCGCTGCGATAAATGAATTTAGCTTTATTCACAAAGAAATCATCAGACGAGTTGGGACCGTAATGGTAAAGTGAATGGTAAAGTGTATGGTAAAGTGTTGCCTTGAAACGCGTGTTCATTGAACACTTTACCGTCGTTTCTATAGTATAATATTATTATACATATTTTGTTTTCATTTTAAATGGTAAACTGTTATCAAAATGCGTAGATGTGACCAATGCGGCTTATATTTCGGAGTTACAACATGCATGATTGGTATAGCTAACACATATGCATATCTTAATAACTCAAAGGCAGTATGAAAAAACCTTTTAATTGCCTATTATAAGCAAAATGTCCCAATGGTAAACTGATGGTAAACTGTTGTAAAGTGTGTGACACTTTGCAATAATGCATTACTATAACATGTATAATAAAACAAATCCACGCTTGTGTAAGCACTGACCGCTTGGCTGAGTGGATAGGAGCGCTCGTTGGCACCCTTTATCTGTTCATAGCCTGCTTGGCGTTGGTTCGAGTCGCTTTCATGGCGTGCCTTTTTTCCTTTTTTCTGTTATGAGCTATCTTCAATAGATAGGAATAGTATTGCAAATAAACGTTTACTGCTCGGCAAATGTTAACACTTTCAACGCGGCTATTGGTTTAACCACGGTACAAAACAGATTTGTCTAACTTTTATGTCTATCTCAAGGATAACTGAACTAATAATAGGCACGTTTGTACTTATTTGAATGCATTTCATAAGGTGATTCCAAATATTGGTAAAATGACATTCAATAATTTTGACGTTTTTGAAACATTTTGTGCAATTTTGGATTGTCGTCTGCAGACACCTGTCGCGTGAAAAGTGTAAATGTATAGTTTCATATTTCAAATAACAAACAAATAGGCAATGTGATAACATTATTAAAATTATAAACATGTCAATTTCTCAGCAAGAACTTTATACTTTTGATTTATTGATTTATAAACATCAGATTATTACGCGCGGGATCAAGAAACGGGTCAAATTGTAGTTAAATATGACATACATAATTGTTTTCAGTGACCACTCCCTAAATAAAATTAATTCCCTGTCATCATTTTTATTATATTTGTGATGCCCCTATTGTTTACTCAAATCGTGTGTAATATGAGATTCATAAGACATTCGGTTTTTGATTTATGACAGAAAAACCAAATTTAGATCAAATATTTTGCATTCCTCTTATACAATCCTGGAAAAAAGTCTTGGAACACTTGCGTGTGATTAACGGACAAGTGTCACCCCCACTCCCCCGTACAATGTTGACCAAGGCCAGTGGCTCCTGCAGCTTGCCAGAGTGTCCCAACATTGATCGATGGGGGGTGGGGAAGTAAAAATCTCATTTGAACAATTTCCGTTTATAACAGAAGACACTAAGTATCAATACATGCACACAATACCCAGCACGTGTGCTCAGCTCAGCGTTCGCGTTCCAAGGACTTTTTTCCAAGATTGTATACGCAGATTGCAAAAAAAATCATCTAAATTTGGTTTTTCTATCATATCTCAAAAACTAAATGTCACATGTATCTCAAATTGCACAGTATTTGGCAGGGGACCACAGGCTTGGCATCCCCAGTATTTTTTTAAATAAAGACATTCATTTAATACGGGAACGTTCAGTGAAACCAATTCCCTATACTAACTAATGCATTTCGAAGATGTATAATAATTGGCCATTATTGCAATGCATAATGTGGCGTTTTCAGATACTCATACGAGAGTTATTCATTGTTAGATATGCAAAAGAGTATCTAAAAGTAACGGCATCTATATATAGGGTTGAAAGTAACACAAATAATTGTAAAACAACTTAGGCCTACTTGTAAATAACTATCTTCAGTAGATAGCAGTAAGGCTTCTGTTTGACAGATTCGACAGCTATCTTTCGTATTGCATTAACGGGTTGTAATATAATAATAGATGCTCATTATTCATATGCCCATCTGTTATTATGTATTTTTTTTATTTGCGGTCGTTGTTTTGCATCACTTGTGTTGCAAAGGGACGATGAATCCCCCGGCCCAATAATCACCAAGAAAAAATGCAAGAAAAACACCTTTTTTCAAAACACTTTTTTTTCTGCTCGAATGTTCATCATAGGCCTATACGTACACTTTTGGGCTGTTTTTATTCAAAAGAATTTTTGAAAAACTACATTTGGATTTAGTTCTACATTTCCACATATTAATATTAACCAACATTTTTTGGCTCAAATTGTCAAAGGGTGTTTTTGCCTACAGTTTTTGGAATTTATTTTGAACATTTTGAAATTGCTGGTATTTTTTCCCGACACGTTATTCACAAACCCTTATTTTATGGATTTTTCAAATATTACTCTTTTTTCTTACACATTTTTTTTCAAAACTGTCGGCATTTATTTTTTGGAAATATTTGAAAATAATTGGAAAAACAATAGTTGGACATGGTTGGATGATGAGTAAATGTTTCTTCTTACTCCACAAATTATAAATGATAGTCAGTAAAATAAATTGCACATCCAGGATTTGAACCTGGGACCTCTGGATGGTTATAGACTAGCGCTCTAGTCAACTGAGCTAATGAGTCAGATGAGTAAGCACGACGATAATATTATCTATAGGCCTTCAGTTCAATCTCATCCTCAAAAACAACCCAAACAACTAAATAAGTGAATACATAAACCATTTAAGTAATATATAATATACGTGAATACATAAATAAACCATTTAAGTAGTATATTTTATTGTATTTATTGATTAAAATAGCGCTGCGATAAATGAATTTAGCTTTATTCACAAAGAAATCATCAGACGAGTTGGGACCGTAATGGTAAAGTGAATGGTAAAGTGTATGGTAAAGTGTTGCCTTGAAACGCGTGTTCATTGAACACTTTACCGTCGTTTCTATAGTATAATATTATTATACATATTTTGTTTTCATTTTAAATGGTAAACTGTTATCAAAATGCGTAGATGTGACCAATGCGGCTTATATTTCGGAGTTACAACATGCATGATTGGTATAGCTAACACATATGCATATCTTAATAACTCAAAGGCAGTATGAAAAAACCTTTTAATTGCCTATTATAAGCAAAATGTCCCAATGGTAAACTGATGGTAAACTGTTGTAAAGTGTGTGACACTTTGCAATAATGCATTACTATAACATGTATAATAAAACAAATCCACGCTTGTGTAAGCACTGACCGCTTGGCTGAGTGGATAGGAGCGCTCGTTGGCACCCTTTATCTGTTCATAGCCTGCTTGGCGTTGGTTCGAGTCGCTTTCATGGCGTGCCTTTTTTCCTTTTTTCTGTTATGAGCTATCTTCAATAGATAGGAATAGTATTGCAAATAAACGTTTACTGCTCGGCAAATGTTAACACTTTCAACGCGGCTATTGGTTTAACCACGGTACAAAACAGATTTGTCTAACTTTTATGTCTATCTCAAGGATAACTGAACTAATAATAGGCACGTTTGTACTTATTTGAATGCATTTCATAAGGTGATTCCAAATATTGGTAAAATGACATTCAATAATTTTGACGTTTTTGAAACATTTTGTGCAATTTTGGATTGTCGTCTGCAGACACCTGTCGCGTGAAAAGTGTAAATGTATAGTTTCATATTTCAAATAACAAACAAATAGGCAATGTGATAACATTATTAAAATTATAAACATGTCAATTTCTCAGCAAGAACTTTATACTTTTGATTTATTGATTTATAAACATCAGATTATTACGCGCGGGATCAAGAAACGGGTCAAATTGTAGTTAAATATGACATACATAATTGTTTTCAGTGACCACTCCCTAAATAAAATTAATTCCCTGTCATCATTTTTATTATATTTGTGATGCCCCTATTGTTTACTCAAATCGTGTGTAATATGAGATTCATAAGACATTCGGTTTTTGATTTATGACAGAAAAACCAAATTTAGATCAAATATTTTGCATTCCTCTTATACAATCCTGGAAAAAAGTCTTGGAACACTTGCGTGTGATTAACGGACAAGTGTCACCCCCACTCCCCCGTACAATGTTGACCAAGGCCAGTGGCTCCTGCAGCTTGCCAGAGTGTCCCAACATTGATCGATGGGGGGTGGGGAAGTAAAAATCTCATTTGAACAATTTCCGTTTATAACAGAAGACACTAAGTATCAATACATGCACACAATACCCAGCACGTGTGCTCAGCTCAGCGTTCGCGTTCCAAGGACTTTTTTCCAAGATTGTATACGCAGATTGCAAAAAAAATCATCTAAATTTGGTTTTTCTATCATATCTCAAAAACTAAATGTCACATGTATCTCAAATTGCACAGTATTTGGCAGGGGACCACAGGCTTGGCATCCCCAGTATTTTTTTAAATAAAGACATTCATTTAATACGGGAACGTTCAGTGAAACCAATTCCCTATACTAACTAATGCATTTCGAAGATGTATAATAATTGGCCATTATTGCAATGCATAATGTGGCGTTTTCAGATACTCATACGAGAGTTATTCATTGTTAGATATGCAAAAGAGTATCTAAAAGTAACGGCATCTATATATAGGGTTGAAAGTAACACAAATAATTGTAAAACAACTTAGGCCTACTTGTAAATAACTATCTTCAGTAGATAGCAGTAAGGCTTCTGTTTGACAGATTCGACAGCTATCTTTCGTATTGCATTAACGGGTTGTAATATAATAATAGATGCTCATTATTCATATGCCCATCTGTTATTATGTATTTTTTTTATTTGCGGTCGTTGTTTTGCATCACTTGTGTTGCAAAGGGACGATGAATCCCCCGGCCCAATAATCACCAAGAAAAAATGCAAGAAAAACACCTTTTTTCAAAACACTTTTTTTTCTGCTCGAATGTTCATCATAGGCCTATACGTACACTTTTGGGCTGTTTTTATTCAAAAGAATTTTTGAAAAACTACATTTGGATTTAGTTCTACATTTCCACATATTAATATTAACCAACATTTTTTGGCTCAAATTGTCAAAGGGTGTTTTTGCCTACAGTTTTTGGAATTTATTTTGAACATTTTGAAATTGCTGGTATTTTTTCCCGACACGTTATTCACAAACCCTTATTTTATGGATTTTTCAAATATTACTCTTTTTTCTTACACATTTTTTTTCAAAACTGTCGGCATTTATTTTTTGGAAATATTTGAAAATAATTGGAAAAACAATAGTTGGACATGGTTGGATGATGAGTAAATGTTTCTTCTTACTCCACAAATTATAAATGATAGTCAGTAAAATAAATTGCACATCCAGGATTTGAACCTGGGACCTCTGGATGGTTATAGACTAGCGCTCTAGTCAACTGAGCTAATGAGTCAGATGAGTAAGCACGACGATAATATTATCTATAGGCCTTCAGTTCAATCTCATCCTCAAAAACAACCCAAACAACTAAATAAGTGAATACATAAACCATTTAAGTAATATATAATATACGTGAATACATAAATAAACCATTTAAGTAGTATATTTTATTGTATTTATTGATTAAAATAGCGCTGCGATAAATGAATTTAGCTTTATTCACAAAGAAATCATCAGACGAGTTGGGACCGTAATGGTAAAGTGAATGGTAAAGTGTATGGTAAAGTGTTGCCTTGAAACGCGTGTTCATTGAACACTTTACCGTCGTTTCTATAGTATAATATTATTATACATATTTTGTTTTCATTTTAAATGGTAAACTGTTATCAAAATGCGTAGATGTGACCAATGCGGCTTATATTTCGGAGTTACAACATGCATGATTGGTATAGCTAACACATATGCATATCTTAATAACTCAAAGGCAGTATGAAAAAACCTTTTAATTGCCTATTATAAGCAAAATGTCCCAATGGTAAACTGATGGTAAACTGTTGTAAAGTGTGTGACACTTTGCAATAATGCATTACTATAACATGTATAATAAAACAAATCCACGCTTGTGTAAGCACTGACCGCTTGGCTGAGTGGATAGGAGCGCTCGTTGGCACCCTTTATCTGTTCATAGCCTGCTTGGCGTTGGTTCGAGTCGCTTTCATGGCGTGCCTTTTTTCCTTTTTTCTGTTATGAGCTATCTTCAATAGATAGGAATAGTATTGCAAATAAACGTTTACTGCTCGGCAAATGTTAACACTTTCAACGCGGCTATTGGTTTAACCACGGTACAAAACAGATTTGTCTAACTTTTATGTCTATCTCAAGGATAACTGAACTAATAATAGGCACGTTTGTACTTATTTGAATGCATTTCATAAGGTGATTCCAAATATTGGTAAAATGACATTCAATAATTTTGACGTTTTTGAAACATTTTGTGCAATTTTGGATTGTCGTCTGCAGACACCTGTCGCGTGAAAAGTGTAAATGTATAGTTTCATATTTCAAATAACAAACAAATAGGCAATGTGATAACATTATTAAAATTATAAACATGTCAATTTCTCAGCAAGAACTTTATACTTTTGATTTATTGATTTATAAACATCAGATTATTACGCGCGGGATCAAGAAACGGGTCAAATTGTAGTTAAATATGACATACATAATTGTTTTCAGTGACCACTCCCTAAATAAAATTAATTCCCTGTCATCATTTTTATTATATTTGTGATGCCCCTATTGTTTACTCAAATCGTGTGTAATATGAGATTCATAAGACATTCGGTTTTTGATTTATGACAGAAAAACCAAATTTAGATCAAATATTTTGCATTCCTCTTATACAATCCTGGAAAAAAGTCTTGGAACACTTGCGTGTGATTAACGGACAAGTGTCACCCCCACTCCCCCGTACAATGTTGACCAAGGCCAGTGGCTCCTGCAGCTTGCCAGAGTGTCCCAACATTGATCGATGGGGGGTGGGGAAGTAAAAATCTCATTTGAACAATTTCCGTTTATAACAGAAGACACTAAGTATCAATACATGCACACAATACCCAGCACGTGTGCTCAGCTCAGCGTTCGCGTTCCAAGGACTTTTTTCCAAGATTGTATACGCAGATTGCAAAAAAAATCATCTAAATTTGGTTTTTCTATCATATCTCAAAAACTAAATGTCACATGTATCTCAAATTGCACAGTATTTGGCAGGGGACCACAGGCTTGGCATCCCCAGTATTTTTTTAAATAAAGACATTCATTTAATACGGGAACGTTCAGTGAAACCAATTCCCTATACTAACTAATGCATTTCGAAGATGTATAATAATTGGCCATTATTGCAATGCATAATGTGGCGTTTTCAGATACTCATACGAGAGTTATTCATTGTTAGATATGCAAAAGAGTATCTAAAAGTAACGGCATCTATATATAGGGTTGAAAGTAACACAAATAATTGTAAAACAACTTAGGCCTACTTGTAAATAACTATCTTCAGTAGATAGCAGTAAGGCTTCTGTTTGACAGATTCGACAGCTATCTTTCGTATTGCATTAACGGGTTGTAATATAATAATAGATGCTCATTATTCATATGCCCATCTGTTATTATGTATTTTTTTTATTTGCGGTCGTTGTTTTGCATCACTTGTGTTGCAAAGGGACGATGAATCCCCCGGCCCAATAATCACCAAGAAAAAATGCAAGAAAAACACCTTTTTTCAAAACACTTTTTTTTCTGCTCGAATGTTCATCATAGGCCTATACGTACACTTTTGGGCTGTTTTTATTCAAAAGAATTTTTGAAAAACTACATTTGGATTTAGTTCTACATTTCCACATATTAATATTAACCAACATTTTTTGGCTCAAATTGTCAAAGGGTGTTTTTGCCTACAGTTTTTGGAATTTATTTTGAACATTTTGAAATTGCTGGTATTTTTTCCCGACACGTTATTCACAAACCCTTATTTTATGGATTTTTCAAATATTACTCTTTTTTCTTACACATTTTTTTTCAAAACTGTCGGCATTTATTTTTTGGAAATATTTGAAAATAATTGGAAAAACAATAGTTGGACATGGTTGGATGATGAGTAAATGTTTCTTCTTACTCCACAAATTATAAATGATAGTCAGTAAAATAAATTGCACATCCAGGATTTGAACCTGGGACCTCTGGATGGTTATAGACTAGCGCTCTAGTCAACTGAGCTAATGAGTCAGATGAGTAAGCACGACGATAATATTATCTATAGGCCTTCAGTTCAATCTCATCCTCAAAAACAACCCAAACAACTAAATAAGTGAATACATAAACCATTTAAGTAATATATAATATACGTGAATACATAAATAAACCATTTAAGTAGTATATTTTATTGTATTTATTGATTAAAATAGCGCTGCGATAAATGAATTTAGCTTTATTCACAAAGAAATCATCAGACGAGTTGGGACCGTAATGGTAAAGTGAATGGTAAAGTGTATGGTAAAGTGTTGCCTTGAAACGCGTGTTCATTGAACACTTTACCGTCGTTTCTATAGTATAATATTATTATACATATTTTGTTTTCATTTTAAATGGTAAACTGTTATCAAAATGCGTAGATGTGACCAATGCGGCTTATATTTCGGAGTTACAACATGCATGATTGGTATAGCTAACACATATGCATATCTTAATAACTCAAAGGCAGTATGAAAAAACCTTTTAATTGCCTATTATAAGCAAAATGTCCCAATGGTAAACTGATGGTAAACTGTTGTAAAGTGTGTGACACTTTGCAATAATGCATTACTATAACATGTATAATAAAACAAATCCACGCTTGTGTAAGCACTGACCGCTTGGCTGAGTGGATAGGAGCGCTCGTTGGCACCCTTTATCTGTTCATAGCCTGCTTGGCGTTGGTTCGAGTCGCTTTCATGGCGTGCCTTTTTTCCTTTTTTCTGTTATGAGCTATCTTCAATAGATAGGAATAGTATTGCAAATAAACGTTTACTGCTCGGCAAATGTTAACACTTTCAACGCGGCTATTGGTTTAACCACGGTACAAAACAGATTTGTCTAACTTTTATGTCTATCTCAAGGATAACTGAACTAATAATAGGCACGTTTGTACTTATTTGAATGCATTTCATAAGGTGATTCCAAATATTGGTAAAATGACATTCAATAATTTTGACGTTTTTGAAACATTTTGTGCAATTTTGGATTGTCGTCTGCAGACACCTGTCGCGTGAAAAGTGTAAATGTATAGTTTCATATTTCAAATAACAAACAAATAGGCAATGTGATAACATTATTAAAATTATAAACATGTCAATTTCTCAGCAAGAACTTTATACTTTTGATTTATTGATTTATAAACATCAGATTATTACGCGCGGGATCAAGAAACGGGTCAAATTGTAGTTAAATATGACATACATAATTGTTTTCAGTGACCACTCCCTAAATAAAATTAATTCCCTGTCATCATTTTTATTATATTTGTGATGCCCCTATTGTTTACTCAAATCGTGTGTAATATGAGATTCATAAGACATTCGGTTTTTGATTTATGACAGAAAAACCAAATTTAGATCAAATATTTTGCATTCCTCTTATACAATCCTGGAAAAAAGTCTTGGAACACTTGCGTGTGATTAACGGACAAGTGTCACCCCCACTCCCCCGTACAATGTTGACCAAGGCCAGTGGCTCCTGCAGCTTGCCAGAGTGTCCCAACATTGATCGATGGGGGGTGGGGAAGTAAAAATCTCATTTGAACAATTTCCGTTTATAACAGAAGACACTAAGTATCAATACATGCACACAATACCCAGCACGTGTGCTCAGCTCAGCGTTCGCGTTCCAAGGACTTTTTTCCAAGATTGTATACGCAGATTGCAAAAAAAATCATCTAAATTTGGTTTTTCTATCATATCTCAAAAACTAAATGTCACATGTATCTCAAATTGCACAGTATTTGGCAGGGGACCACAGGCTTGGCATCCCCAGTATTTTTTTAAATAAAGACATTCATTTAATACGGGAACGTTCAGTGAAACCAATTCCCTATACTAACTAATGCATTTCGAAGATGTATAATAATTGGCCATTATTGCAATGCATAATGTGGCGTTTTCAGATACTCATACGAGAGTTATTCATTGTTAGATATGCAAAAGAGTATCTAAAAGTAACGGCATCTATATATAGGGTTGAAAGTAACACAAATAATTGTAAAACAACTTAGGCCTACTTGTAAATAACTATCTTCAGTAGATAGCAGTAAGGCTTCTGTTTGACAGATTCGACAGCTATCTTTCGTATTGCATTAACGGGTTGTAATATAATAATAGATGCTCATTATTCATATGCCCATCTGTTATTATGTATTTTTTTTATTTGCGGTCGTTGTTTTGCATCACTTGTGTTGCAAAGGGACGATGAATCCCCCGGCCCAATAATCACCAAGAAAAAATGCAAGAAAAACACCTTTTTTCAAAACACTTTTTTTTCTGCTCGAATGTTCATCATAGGCCTATACGTACACTTTTGGGCTGTTTTTATTCAAAAGAATTTTTGAAAAACTACATTTGGATTTAGTTCTACATTTCCACATATTAATATTAACCAACATTTTTTGGCTCAAATTGTCAAAGGGTGTTTTTGCCTACAGTTTTTGGAATTTATTTTGAACATTTTGAAATTGCTGGTATTTTTTCCCGACACGTTATTCACAAACCCTTATTTTATGGATTTTTCAAATATTACTCTTTTTTCTTACACATTTTTTTTCAAAACTGTCGGCATTTATTTTTTGGAAATATTTGAAAATAATTGGAAAAACAATAGTTGGACATGGTTGGATGATGAGTAAATGTTTCTTCTTACTCCACAAATTATAAATGATAGTCAGTAAAATAAATTGCACATCCAGGATTTGAACCTGGGACCTCTGGATGGTTATAGACTAGCGCTCTAGTCAACTGAGCTAATGAGTCAGATGAGTAAGCACGACGATAATATTATCTATAGGCCTTCAGTTCAATCTCATCCTCAAAAACAACCCAAACAACTAAATAAGTGAATACATAAACCATTTAAGTAATATATAATATACGTGAATACATAAATAAACCATTTAAGTAGTATATTTTATTGTATTTATTGATTAAAATAGCGCTGCGATAAATGAATTTAGCTTTATTCACAAAGAAATCATCAGACGAGTTGGGACCGTAATGGTAAAGTGAATGGTAAAGTGTATGGTAAAGTGTTGCCTTGAAACGCGTGTTCATTGAACACTTTACCGTCGTTTCTATAGTATAATATTATTATACATATTTTGTTTTCATTTTAAATGGTAAACTGTTATCAAAATGCGTAGATGTGACCAATGCGGCTTATATTTCGGAGTTACAACATGCATGATTGGTATAGCTAACACATATGCATATCTTAATAACTCAAAGGCAGTATGAAAAAACCTTTTAATTGCCTATTATAAGCAAAATGTCCCAATGGTAAACTGATGGTAAACTGTTGTAAAGTGTGTGACACTTTGCAATAATGCATTACTATAACATGTATAATAAAACAAATCCACGCTTGTGTAAGCACTGACCGCTTGGCTGAGTGGATAGGAGCGCTCGTTGGCACCCTTTATCTGTTCATAGCCTGCTTGGCGTTGGTTCGAGTCGCTTTCATGGCGTGCCTTTTTTCCTTTTTTCTGTTATGAGCTATCTTCAATAGATAGGAATAGTATTGCAAATAAACGTTTACTGCTCGGCAAATGTTAACACTTTCAACGCGGCTATTGGTTTAACCACGGTACAAAACAGATTTGTCTAACTTTTATGTCTATCTCAAGGATAACTGAACTAATAATAGGCACGTTTGTACTTATTTGAATGCATTTCATAAGGTGATTCCAAATATTGGTAAAATGACATTCAATAATTTTGACGTTTTTGAAACATTTTGTGCAATTTTGGATTGTCGTCTGCAGACACCTGTCGCGTGAAAAGTGTAAATGTATAGTTTCATATTTCAAATAACAAACAAATAGGCAATGTGATAACATTATTAAAATTATAAACATGTCAATTTCTCAGCAAGAACTTTATACTTTTGATTTATTGATTTATAAACATCAGATTATTACGCGCGGGATCAAGAAACGGGTCAAATTGTAGTTAAATATGACATACATAATTGTTTTCAGTGACCACTCCCTAAATAAAATTAATTCCCTGTCATCATTTTTATTATATTTGTGATGCCCCTATTGTTTACTCAAATCGTGTGTAATATGAGATTCATAAGACATTCGGTTTTTGATTTATGACAGAAAAACCAAATTTAGATCAAATATTTTGCATTCCTCTTATACAATCCTGGAAAAAAGTCTTGGAACACTTGCGTGTGATTAACGGACAAGTGTCACCCCCACTCCCCCGTACAATGTTGACCAAGGCCAGTGGCTCCTGCAGCTTGCCAGAGTGTCCCAACATTGATCGATGGGGGGTGGGGAAGTAAAAATCTCATTTGAACAATTTCCGTTTATAACAGAAGACACTAAGTATCAATACATGCACACAATACCCAGCACGTGTGCTCAGCTCAGCGTTCGCGTTCCAAGGACTTTTTTCCAAGATTGTAGTTTAAATGTCAGAACATCAACTACACATTTCAAACACAACATATTAGTGAAAAATTATATCATAAACCGTCAAAAAAATAACTCTCTTTCCCGCCAAATAGGAACTATTGTCGTACTCAACTTTGATTGATCGCGACGATAGCGTGTCGCGATACCTATTTAGGTATGTGCTCCCTTATAGAGCACAAATTTGCTCAAAATCATTCAAAATTGATATCAACTTTTTCAGCGTGAAATTTTGAACAAACTAGCCAAATAAAATTACAATTGAACAATCCGTTTTTGAAATATGATCTGATCACGGAGGCCGCATCTTCCGTAAAATCACTATTATTTTCCGTTTTTTGACTCTAGACGCGGCACGCTTTGATTTGTTAGGCCTACACTCACGAAATTCAAACTTTTTGACTCAAATCCAACTGATTTTGATTTCGATCAGTCTCTGATTATGTCGACCTAACCCACCTATAACACATCAACTGAAATAACGCCGTGTTTTTGTTTAAAAAAGAGCAACCATACACCCCCCCCCCTGTTTTTTAAACCGGACAAAGTTGGCCTATGCCATAAATACACTGCCCAGTAGATATCAAAACGCATAGATTTGGGTGAAACCCGACTTTTATTTATTGCATTGTGTAATACACCTACACTGGATCGGAGCACGCGGGAGATCGGGCACCTGGCGCTATAAGAGCACAAATTTGCTCAAAATCATTCAAAATTGATATCAACTTTTTCAGCGTGAAATTTTGAACAAACTAGCCAAATAAAATTACAATTGAACAATCCGTTTTTGAAATATGATCTGATCACGGAGGCCGCATCTTCCGTAAAATCACTATTATTTTCCGTTTTTTGACTCTAGACGCGGCACGCTTTGATTTGTTAGGCCTACACTCACGAAATTCAAACTTTTTGACTCAAATCCAACTGATTTTGATTTCGATCAGTCTCTGATTATGTCGACCTAACCCACCTATAACACATCAACTGAAATAACGCCGTGTTTTTGTTTAAAAAAGAGCAACCATACACCCCCCCCTGTTTTTTAGTAAACCGGACAAAGTTGGCCTATGCCATAAATACACTGCCCAGTAGATATCAAAACGCATAGATTTGGGTGAAACCCGACTTTTATTTATTGCATTGTGTAATACACCTACACTGGATCGGAGCACGCGGGAGATCGGGCACCTGGCGCTATAAGGGAGCACAGCACCAAGACGCTCTCCATAGACTTTACTGTTAAAAAAGGCTTACTTAAATGGCTCTAGTTTCTAAATTAGCCATAAAATTTCAATGAAATTTTGATATGTTTTACTCACAAGGGTAATCTACAACATATCTCAATATGAAGCAAACTTTCTCGTGCACTTTTTTTGCTATAAGCCGCCGCATAACAACGTAGTGATATGCCTACCGAAATTCGGTCTCCGGTCTGGATATCACCGCGTGTGTAAATCGGTCCGTGAAATTAAAATTGACCTCAAATCACCTAGTTTAAATGTCAGAACATCAACTACACATTTCAAACACAACATATTAGTGAAAAATTATATCATAAACCGTCAAAAAAATAACTCTCTTTCCCGCCAAATAGGAACTATTGTCGTACTCAACTTTGATTGATCGCGACGATAGCGTGTCGCGATACCTATTTAGGTATGTGCTCCCTTATTGCAAAAAGGTTTAAAAGCGTTCCAGCATCTTGGACAGGGAGAGCCTAACATCGGCTCACACGTGAATGATGTATCGACTGGTAAGAGCAAAACCAATGATTAACACTTTACATAGTTTTATTAAATAAAATAGATTTTTCCAAATGTCAAAGTCTATCTATCTCAAGGATTACTGAACCAAAACTAGGCATGTTTGACCTCATTTGAATGCATTTCTTAAAGATGATTTTCAAATATATGGTGATGAAATTGAATAATTTTGACATTTTTGAAACATTCTGTGACATTTTGGAACTGTCTGCAATTGCAGATGACTGCCTTGTTGTAAGTTTTTTACCTTCCCAATTGACACCAAACCAAACCTATAATATAATTGATTTCGTTGTGATGTGGACAAATCCAATGAATAATGAATAGATTACTTACGTTTTAGTTATATACGCTTTACTGCATGCTCTGCTCAGTGGCGTAGCTCAGGGGGGGGGGGGGGGGGGGGGGGCCTGACGAAAAAAACCCATTTGTGCCCCCGCCCCCACCCCTCTTAAAAAAAGAAAATACGGGAAAAAAAGACCGAGATTGCGTGCGGGGGTACTGGTTATGTGTGGGTATATTCAGCCCAAATAGTCAAATATAAGGCAAAATAGTACATACTGTGCGAATTTTTTTGACCGTGCGAATTTTTTTTGACCTCAATTTTTTTTGGGGGCAACCTTTTACGAAAATTTCAGAAATCTTGCCCCCCCCCCCCCCCCCCCCCCCCCCCTGAAAAAATCCTAGCTACGCCACTGGCTCTGCTGACGAAGCTGCTACATGTAGTTTAGCAGTGCATTATGAAACGTAACTAAAAACGTGAGTAATCTATTCACTATTATATTGGATCCTGTCGACAACGAAATCAAATCACAGACATTATTAGGCTAATATTAGGAGGGGTTGGTTTTTAAGGGGCTCAACAATTTTTAAGAACTAAAATTCAACATCCTGTTAGACTTTGCATGGACTCCGATATTGAATTTCTTTTAAAATTTCGAAAATTTCTATTACAGGAAAAATCCGGGTACAAAAGAAGAAATCTGGACCATCTCAACAACAGCACCGCCATGTTAAGAACACATCCCTCCTGGACGAAATGAATAGTATATCACCTAATTTAAACTTGAAAGGAAGCGCCTCTTCTAAACCTCTGGAAGTTCACCCAGTCCAGAAGCCTCTGATTTCGGAAAATGCTTTGACGTCCAAGAACCTCTTATCAATGCTTTCAACCTTGGTCAAAGCACCGACCATTGCAGCATCTTCCTCTTCAAAGAACGACAGTAAATCACCCATCATCCAACCGACGACAGTAATCACTATAAAATCCGTAGATTCGACCAAGGCAGACACTCCAGCGAAATGTTCTGTCCGTACTGTCCGTGTCGTTCCAACTGCCCAACAACCGATTGTCACTCCAGTTGTAGTTCCGGCAAACATCATCAAACCCCAGACGTTCAAACCGGCGTCCCAACCCCGGTCTCAACCGTCAAAGCCATCACGGTGGATAGGCCCTCGTCGGAAATCACACACTTTCGTTAAATTGCCAGAAGGTACAACTGACATTGTCTCTAGCAGACATACCTCAGATGGTCAAACCTAATGGGGCCCTCACATGTATCCGTGTAAGCTGAGCGGCCCCTTACCGTGTGAAAAATGGGTGCGGACGGCGGCACACACGGTGGGCCGTTTCCCGTCCGTTGAACACGTTCAGGGGACTTTGCCGGCCACCGGAGTTTTGAACATGCTCAAAACTCCGGGCGGGTGAGTAAAAGCGGCGGCGAACGATGAGAGCCCGGTATGAAGACGGTATAAGGACGGCGCACCCGTTCACATCCGTTTCGCACCCGTTTCGCACCCGTTTCGCACCCGTTTCGCGCCCATTCACAGGGCGGTGATTGACGGTGGTGGACGTCAACCATCTTAGCGACGGACTGCGGATGGCCGCATGCAGCCTAGTAACCGTTCGCGGAACGGACTCTCAGCAGGCATGTTGCAACTCTCTAAATGTAAAAGAGCTAAAACTCACTCTTTCGAGAGCTCTAGGAGGAACAGATTTCTTTTTGGAGTGAAGTTCACTAAGTTCACTCTAAAAAGAGTTAAAATCACTCTAAAAAGAGTTAAAAACACTCTGAAAAGAGTGAACTTCACTTCTTAGAAAAGTGAACTTCACTTCTTAGAAGAGCCGTGCCTCCTAAAGCTCTCGAAAGAGTGAGGTTTAGCTCTTTTACATTTAGAGAGTATTACAATGTGGTTCGTACGAATTCCGGAATACAAATGAAGCGGCGAGCTTGAGCGCTCAGCTTGAAAAGGGCGATTTGATGATGTAATCAGACGTTTCGGCCGGTACCCAGGCGTTTCGACCGGTTAGGAACCGGTATGGAGGTGGTATGCACACGATGAGGACACGGTGAGAACGGTAAGCTAGAACTGTATGAGGCCGGTGATCCCGGGACAAGGCCGGTGAGAACCCGGGACAGACCCGGTGTAGAACGGTATGGACCGAGGACCCGGTGAGAAGGTGTTATGCACCCGGTGAGAACGGTAAGCTAGAAATGTATGAGGACGGTGAGCCCGGTACACGGCCGGTGAGGACACGGTAAAGACCCTGTATATAACGTTATAGACCCGGTGGCCACAACAAAAAATTAATGCGCCCGTTGACATTTTTAGTGATTGTTTGGACTTTGTTGTTTTTCTATTAGACGGTAAGGTGGCCGCCTACCATTACCGCCCTGCGAACGGGCGCGAAACGGGTGTGCCGTCTTTATACCGTCCTCAAACCGGGCTCTCACCGTTTGCCGCCGCTTTTGCTCACCCGGCAGGACCCGGCAGGAGTTTTGAGCATGTTCAAAATTCCTGCCGGGTCATGCCGGGCGCGGATGGCCGTCAATGTCCACGGCAACGTGTTCAACGGACGGGAAACGGCCCACCGTGTGACATCACCGTGTGCCGCCGTCTGCACTAATTTGTCACACGGTAATGGGCCGGCCAGCTCACACGGATACATGTGAGGGCAAATGTATTTTACAGAGATTCCCGGAATGTGAGCGAAGCGGCGAGCTTGAGCGCTCAGCTTATACAGGGTAGTTTGATGACGTTATCAAGGCGGTTTGGTCGGTACCTAAGCGTTTCGGCCGGTGAGGACCTGGTGAGGAGGTGGTATGAGCCCGGTTCCAGGCCGATAAGGACCCGGTATAGAACAGTATGAACCCGGTGACAAAAATAAAATAAAATACGGCCGTTGACATTTTTTGCTGATTGTTCACCGTGTTGGACTCTGTTGTTTTTCTATAAGACGGTAAGGGGTCGCCCAGCTCACACGGATACATGTGAGGGCCCCATAAGACGACATCAAAGCCATCTCGATGGATTGGCCCTCGTCGGAGTTCCAATACTTTCATAACATTGCCACAATTTACAAATGAACTAGTGTCTCAATCAGAAATCATAAGACCCCGTCCAATCCGGCCATTTGTCCCTAAATCAGCCATCATAATTCAACCCCCACGACCTACATATCAGAATATCAGATTTCATCACCAAATTGGATTTAGATCGAACAATTCAGAAAGAGGAGGCGTGTTTAATGGGAAGGGAGGATAAGACTAAGAGCATTCGAATAATTAATCAGGGTGGGGATCTGCATAATATCATAATGATAAATTATGGCAATTTGTAGCACTGATTATTTCTCGGTAGGCCTACACTTAACACTTTCCACGCGGCGGCTATTATTTTTACCATACACAAAACAGATTTTTCAGAAACTTTTCATAATTTTCAAGGTCTATCTCAAAGATTACTGACCAAACACTAGGCATGTTTGTACTTATTTCAATGCATTTCTCATGGAAATTCCAAATATGGTACTGAAATACAGTAATTTTGACATTTTTGAAACATTTTGTGAAATTTTGGAATGTCGGTTGCAGCTGCCTGCCGGGTGGAAAGTGTTAACATGCTTATAATAAACTGGATTGTTTGTATATTATAATCATGCTCAATAAACTGGTGTTCTTTTACTAATTTTAGTTTCTTTTGCGTTTATTAATTTCATAATATTATGTTTGATTGACGTATTGTTACAGTCGGTCTAATGTGGGGCTGCCTATCATATAATTTACTCTTCTTGACATCTGTGCAATATTTCATACAATCAAACATTGCATTGTTGAGTTATCCGTGTTCCCGCCGTATTTTACCCACATTTTGAATTGACTTCCTGAGAACAATCGGTCATATCTCGAGAACATACCCAATTGCGATCAAACAAAAACCTTCTGAAGACGGCTTCATGTTCTGAAAGAGTATATTCCACAGATTCTAATCGCTACATTATCTCACTTTTGCCAGTGTGTCAAATTTGACCAATTGTTTTGACTCAACGCCCCCTTAATTGCTTAAATATGTGTCTGAGCTGCATTGATTGATTGAAGCAGATTGTTTTGTCCATTTTCTATATTAAAGATCACTTTAAAATACCAGCAGGATACGCCAACATTCAACATCTTTTAAGGCATCTCCACCTCTTGCTAAATCATGCTTAATATTATGACCTTCCAATGGATGAATCGGTGTTTGTGTGATTGCAGACCTTTTTCAGCGAGTTGCTTAATCCAATCACTATCACGATATTCGTCTAATAGAGAAGCACAAAACCTTCCAAATTGTCCTTCCATCTATAAAAATAACGTCATAAACGGATGATGTCGTTCCATCAGACATTGTGGTAATGAGTTCCAACACTGGCGCGGTTGAGACTTTACACCAAATCAATTCTATGGTATATAAGTGCATTTTGGCAGTATCCAAACATACCTCCCAAACCGAAGGTGTGATTTCAACAAAAAAGGAACCGTTTTGGTGGTTAAAATACATTTTTACAATACATAATCACATACCTTTTTGTCATCAGTCCCCGCATCAGTCTCAACGCTGTAGCTCCCCTTCGCCATGGCAAACTCGCTATATGCTATTATAATGTATTAAGCTAAATATAATCCAATTCAAGTCAAGCTTAGACTGTAATCAAATGTTAAATTGCAATCAATGTAGCTCCCTATGTTTTTACTAAGAGAATCACGGAGTAAATCATAACGCAGCGATGCTTAATATCTGGCAATCTAAAGGCCCTGTCACACATACGGCGATCAGGCTAGCGACTGAACTGCGCTCAAAAATATGTATAACACGCATGGAGAGCGCGGAAAACTGTCCGAAATTGTCCATTTTTAAGTCAAGGTCACTAAAATCCTTTCACATTCGGCTGCGATCAGGCCGGCGCTTGGATTACGCTTAAACATTATATAAAACGCCAAATCAAGCGCACCCAGATCTCCACAAACCTCTCGGTGACGCAGTGGTAACTGGCTGAGACGTAAGAGGGTCATGAGAGGGTCCCCATGATCGCCCTTGAGCGCCATTGAACCACGCTTGTTTTGTGCATGCACAAAACAAGCGCAGAGGTTCGGCGTTCTGTTCAGAGCGCTGTAATGACTCATTAGTGTCGCCGTGGCAGCACCAAGCGAGCGACGTGCGCTTCCCGTTGACGCATACACACTACTTGGAAGTCGGGAGACGTTATGGATCGTATCCCGCTTTGAGAATGGCTACACGCTGCCACTGGCGCTCGTTATACGTCCAAGTGTGACGAATGGCGTTCTTCTGGCGTCTGAAGCAGAGGTTTACAGTATTGCTCACCAATACACCCCCCCCCCCCTACACCACCAACACATGGTATAAATACAGCCTCATCGCCATTCAGCATCAGTATGTATCTCGTCTTCCCCATGGCTGCATATAATGTGCCTATTGTACTTGTCGCGGGTTTACAGCTGGTAGAACAGGCAGATAATGACGCGGTACTTGTCAACATCGTGAGAAATAGACAGCGGAGGCGGCGGGCAAGACCGAGAAGATGCTGGGTCCGACCATGGTTAGACGTGGAGAGGAGATTTCAGTTTGGCCACTACCACCTCCTGATGCCTGAGATACGGCATGAAGATCCCGCATCATTCTTCAACTATCTGCGAGTACCGCCAGCTATGTTTGATGAGCTTCTTGTCAGACTTGGTCCACGATGCACCAAACTAGACACTACGTATAGAAAGGCCATCGAACCAGGGTTGAAGATCGCAATTGCGATTCGCCACCTGGCATCCGGTGACACGTACTCCAGTTTGAAGTTTGACTTTAGAGTTCCACACAATACAATGTCGATCATAGTACGAGAAGTCTGCCATGCCATTGTAGAAGAGTACAAAAACGAAGTCATCGCATGTCCAACAACCCCTGCAGAATGGCGTCCCATTGCTGAACAGTTTGCACGTAGATGGAACATCCCTCATGCCTGTGCAGCCCTTGATGGAAAGCATGTTGCTTGCAGAAAGCCACAGAGCAGTGGAAGTATTTATTACAATTATAAAGGCTTCTATTCCATTGTTCTGATGGGCCTTGTAGACGCAGACTACAAGTTCCTCTGGATAGATGTTGGTGGCCACGGACACATGTCTGATGCACAGATCTTCAATGATTCAGAGCTGAAGGAGTGCCTAGCAGATGGGACCATTGGTCTTCCTGCAGCAGACCATCTACCAAATGACGACAGGTGAGTGTATAACGTGACGTGTATTAAAAAAAGAATTGGTTTTAATAGAGTTTCATGTTAAACTCTTCAGACTTAAATAACTAATTTAGATAATTAGCTTCATCCAGGAGAGAAATAACTAGATCTTGCTCTGGTCAAAGACCAAGCCACCTTGATTTTTGTATTGTTCCTGACATTTGACCCAAAGGTCATGATTAACTTTTCTTCTTGGCTTATCAAAAGAGTAAAGATGCATTAAGACCGATTAAAATTGGAGCATGTCTTAAATGTTACCTGTGTATAGGTCAATGACCCTTGTAACCCATATGAAATGTCACTTTTAATCGCTGCATCCATATGTGCATGGATACAAGCAATATTTTTACAAATTCTGACGGTCACCAGTTATTTCCTCTGAGACAAGAAGCATTTTACGTGAATGGATTGAAGATTTATATTTTGACCCCTAGTGACCCATTCTTGAACTTTGACCTGATTATGATGCTTCACTTTTTTATTCTTGTCATATCAATTCAAATGAGATCAAATAAGTCCGGTCTAAATCAGACCCCTAGTGACCTCATATGAAATGTCACTTTTAATCGCAGAGCACCCTATATGTGCATGTACCCAAGGAATCTGTTGACCAATTATGAAGGTCATCAGTCATTGCCTCTGAGACAAGAAGCATTTTAAATGAACGACTTGAAAAGTTAGTTCTGTGCAACGTTGAGAAGACACAGAAGCATCGTTACAGTGATTGCAATATTTTGAAGGTTATGAAGACATGTGTATATCAAAGTTTTATTTTAACTTTTTTTTATTACAGGGACACGCCATATTTCTTCCTCGGTGATGATGCGTTCGGGATGCGGACATACTTGATGAAGCCGTACTCGCAGCGCAAGATGACCAACGAGCAGAGGATCTTCAACTACAGGATATCCAGAGGGCGTCGCATTGTGGAGAACGGATTTGGCATCCTGGCCCAACGCTGGCAGATTCTCCTGACCACCATGCAGCATGAACCCGACACTGTACGACTCATCGTCGAGGCCTGCGTCTGTCTCCATAATTTGATGAGAATGCGATATCCTGCCATTCAGAATGCTGCATTGGATATTGAAGAAGCTAACCATCAAGTGATCCCAGGCTCTTGGAGGAATAGTGCCAGTATGCATGATGTAGAAAACATCAGAGGAACCAACCGTGACAACACTGCAGCCAAGAAGCAACGAGAATACTTAAAGCTTTACTTCAATTCACCTGCCGGCTCTGTGCCCTGGCAGGACAGGATGATTTAAAGAGACAGTTGGGACATAACAGTTGGTGTTATTCGGTGTCATAAATCATAGTACTATGAACATAATTCAAACTATTTCACGCGAGCGTGGTTTTTTTGTTGTCCGTTCGCGGAACTGTTTAGAGATGCATGAAATGCGCGAACAGAGATGCATGAAATGCGCGAACAGATATGCATGAATGCGCGTGACGATTTTCACGAATGACCAATCAGGACACGTGTTTATTTCTAAAGCGTCCGGTACGCACTTCCGGGTGTACGCACCTGCATACGCACCTGCGTACGCACGCATTGTTGGAATTATGTCCATAGTACCTTGGCACCATAGATTTAAAAATATATTGGCACAGACTAAAGTCAGTCACTGTCAGCAGTGGCGGCGCCACGGAGGGGGGAGGGGGAGGGGGGGGGGGGGGGGGGGGGGTGCCCCAAATATTTTTCTTCACCCTCCACACTTTAACCCCTTGCACCCCCTAACAATATTCAATTTAGTTAAAATTAGACACAATTTTACAAATTTAGCATAAAATGGCCATTTGTTAAGAGGTTTGCGCGAATTTTCTTACATAATTATGTTAAACTAGATCAGATTTGACAATGTTAGCTTAAAACAGTTAAATGTTGCGACCAACCATGCATGCATTTTCATACACAATTAGTTACAATGAGACCATATTTGACAAATTGATTTATGATGCCGACGATGTATAATTGCACGGTGTTTTCCTTCATTTTTTTAAATCAATTTTAAGATATATATTTGATAAAAAAAGTGAGGCTGCAAAAAATCCTGTTGTCAACATTTAAATATGGTGTTTTTTATATTAAAAAGTGATGACAACCTCAATTCTAAAAACACACTACTGGCTACTGATTTTACTCTACAATAATCAATATTTTGATTGGTTTGAAAAATGCAGTAACTTTCCAAAAATAGTCATAACTGGTTTACGGTACTATGAATTGGTGTAATTGCAACAGTAAATAAATGCAGCTATTGATTCCATCATTAATTGCCTTCATATTTTGTTTCTAAATAATTTATATATTTATAAGAAAATCAAAAGCCACGTAAAGATGGGGTAAATGTTTAAGTGTTGCAAAATGTTAACTTTAATCAAATAAATATGTATCCAAATAAAAAGTAAACAAAGACATCACGCATTTCAAGTTTCCATACAATTATACATTGCAGTTTTTATTTATGTATAGGCTAATACAGGTATGTGTATTAATTTAATATTCATAAATGTTATTATTTAAGTACGGTATATAGAATCTTTGAAACAACTTTTAAGATGAATCTACTAGATAACTCTGTAAAAGGGGAAGTTACATCGATCGAGATATGTTTGTTGATGCTCGTAGAGACAATGAACAATACAATAGGAGTGAAGCTCTAACAGGTAAATACAATATCTGTGTATAATTGTATAAGATTATATTGACCAAACTTGTTAGAGATAATATATCATTATTGGAAACATGAAGTTCAAACAGATTTAGACTATACAGCCCATGGAAAGTGTTATAGTCATGAGAGTAAACATTTTCGATATATCAGGCACATTGATTTACCGAAATTCATATTCTTGTATCCTAAGGTCTTATTATAGAGTATGAAATTAGTTAGAATATAATTAACGGAACGCATGGAATTATGTTTATGCTATTTAAAATCTTAAACAAAGAATTCGAATTATGATTAATTAGTGAAAAATAATTGATTAAGGTAACAGCCACAAATTTCAGAAAGAACAACCAAAGGAATATTGTATAGTTGGGAATGGCAAAGAACAAGAATGATTGTTTAGGCTATAGTAGTTGTAAAGAAGGCCAAAATAATATTATGACTTGTTTCGCAGAGATATTTTGGATTATAGATACCAAAAGGGGAAATGGACCAAAGGGGAAATGGTATCATTTTTAAAGATTAGTTATATGATGACGGAATCTACTAGCTCTTTAAATGGGTAAAAGCGCAGTCAGATGCATAATTGGTTAAAGATTTCGAAGAGCTAATAGGTTTTGTAAGTTATGGTAATATTCTTGATTAATAAGGTATCATGTTAGAGTTATTAATATAATATTATATAGATCACATTAAATCTAGCCATCGATTCAACCAGTCAAGCAAACTTACTCGACACTGTCTCATGATTCCTTCATTCATACATGTATACAGTTAAATCCTGGCACACCCGTAACATTTTGTTGCAAGTAATCTTATTTACAGGGTGAGTCAAAAAGACTGCATTAGTGGAAAGAAGCCATTTTGTTTTCCAAAGCAAAATGAATTTTAAATTTCTTTAAACGCTGCAAAAATTATGTATTTAATCCTAACTTTATGTGAATTTTTATTGTGCATTTTTCGTTTGTTTTTGGTGACCCTCTTTGCTGCACAACCAACTTTACCTGTTTGTCCACGAGCACAGGGATTTTCATATGAAATGGCACACATTGTATTTTCATATTTGAATATCCCGCCAACAAAAAAATGGAAAATGTCAGTTTTTTATTAAAATTTAGAACATTACACACTTTCATAGCATGGGTATGATTATAATTGATTATGCTAACTAACATGTAAACAAGAAAGGATGCATCAAATTCCATTAACATCACAAATGAACTAAAGTTTCCAAATTTGAATGAGAGACACATTTTGCGATCTGATGCATATTTTGGGTATCTCGTGGACAAACGTGTGAAATGGGTGCACTGGTCAAAAGGTTCACCAAAGACAAACGAAAAATGCGATCGACTTCATTTTTTCACACAAAGTTAGAATTAAATACATCATTCTTGCAACGTTTAAAGAGTTTTAAAATTCATCTTGGTTTTGAAAACGAAATGGCTTCTTTCTACTATTGCAGTCTTTTTGACTCACCCTGTATGTTACATGATAATATTAAAAAGGGTTCCAAAAATAAGTTCCCCCTTTAAATTAGATTTTGAGACATTCAAACGTTTAGGAAATGGTTACACGCTTGGCTACCCATAGAAAGTTCTCCCGTTTTAATATCATGTTTACTTTTACTTTTCAAAAAATAGTTGGGGGCTAAGGAATATTTGGTTCACATTCTTCTAAAAACACCAAATTTTAGCCATATGTTGCTCATACCATACTCATTTGATTTTTGGTGCTTTTAGAAAAATGTGAACCAAACCTCCATCCCCTGTGATGCCAACAGCCCTAACTAACAGTCGCATTTCTCATGGCAAATTGATGAATTGAAACGGAAAATTTGTTATGATGATTTCACATTCATACGTGTTTTATCTCTCAAAACGCGTACTTGTGTGTGGATTTATGCAAACAAAGTCGATAGGATCTTGAAAATGGCCACTTTTTCTGTAAACTTCAATTTTGTGGAAATGTAACAATTTTGAGAATACTAAAAACGATATTGAAAAGGGGAAATTTGCTATTGGTAGCCAAGTGTTTCAATCTCTCAAAACGTTCACTTGTGTGTGGAGTTAGGCAAACAAACGTGATCTAATTTGATGGGGGACTTACTTTTTTGTAACCCTTTATGTGCCTTGTACACAAACAAACTGTCTCTGAAGCATTGCTTCTCCTAGTTGCTGTTGTTATGGTTGTCACCCTCGTTCATTTTGTCGAAGAATGCGGCGCTGTATGTAGTATTGGCCTCTGGGATGCTGCTCAGGTTGGAGGTGGCTGTAGCTGAGGGGGCCCGCCGGATCATCGTAGGAGTTGACATTGGCATGGACTGCAAAGTTGCCATCTGAGCATGCTGAGGAGGCTGTATTATCTGGCCCTGTACCCACTCTTGAGACTGTGATCCCCAGACAGAAGTACCTGGCTGAACGGTGGCTGGCCAATACTGAGGTCCTGGTTGCCACGTGGCGGATGACGGGGAGGGTGACCGGAACTGCTGAGAGGGAGACCGGAACTGCTGAGAGGGAGACCGGAACTGCTGAGAGGGAGTATGAGAGGGCTGCTTAGCTGCGGACCGCATCTTCAAGTTATCATTTAAGTCCAGATATTTGTAGAGGAGTTGGGACTGGTCAATCTGAAACCGCCGCCACAGAGAGGGATCAAGGTCCTGCATCACGGACTTGGCCCAGTCGGCGTAAGTTGTCCTCTCTGTGACTGACTGGGGTGGCTTTAGAAGATCAAGCATCTTCTCCTGTAGCGCTATTGACTGCCGACCCCTCTCTTTTATACCAGCTAGCAGTTGGTCTTCTGATGCCGATGCCTTGGCGGATGACCTCTTCGGTCTCACATCCAGGATTGGTGTCTTGGTAGAAGGGCCAGCGGTTTCTGTAAACGTCTCCCGGACCTCATCATTGGACTCCTCCTCTGTATCGTCAGCTTCAGCAGCTAATTTGGCCTTGATCTGTAAAGACAAAAGTGAAAAAGAAGGTAAGTACAACTTTACATAAATCAATTTAGCACTCAATTAATTAGATTTTTTCGTGACAAATGATATACGGTATTGCTAGATATGTGTGTTATTGATTGTAATACCAGTGCATTTTAAAATGCCTATCAGTAATAGTTTTCGAGATATAAGACTCTAAAGAAGGCATCATTTTGGCAGATTTGTGTGTAAACTCTCCCCTCCAGCAGCCCCACCCCCTCCCCCTCCCCCATTCCGCCTCCGACAAAAATTGGCATTCTTTGGTCTAGCTCGGTTATTTTGAATCCAAATGAGCTGGGGATTTTTTATTTAAAAGAAGACACAATTAGCAATAAAATGACACCCTACTTAATTCAATAGGTCAAGTACATTTACAATAAATTGATATGTTATCACAATTGTTTTGATAAGTGTAACAATTCCGCCTTATTTGATCACCATATTCACGACATATGACCTTATATCATATGAAGGTACATCACAATGTTCTACAATAGTGCATATTAACACTTTTCACGCGGTTTTACCATCGGTACCATATGCAAAACAGATAATAAGAATGCTGCATTGGATATGCAAGGCCTACTAATTTTTACATTAAAACATTTGGTGAAATGTTGGAACGTCATCTGCAGACACCTGTCGTGTGGAAAGTGTGAATACTGCGGACAAGAAAATGATATTTAATTTTAACTTACACTGACAGTGGTCCGTTTCTTTACATCGTATATGTGGGCCTTTAGGAATGAGAACGTTGACAGAATCCACTCATCCCTCTCGGTGAGCTCTGCTGCTCCGCCACCAGACTTTTTCTTTAAAAGGCGGCCATATCTAGTCCGCAAGGAACGGTACCATATCTGAATCATATCAGTCTCCTTATTTAACTTGTTTGCTTGCTCCTCCCATGCTTTGTTTTTCTTGTGGGTATCTTTGTACGCGTTTAACTTTTTGTTATAGATGAATTCGTTTTCGAATATCCATGCTGCCATGGTCTCCTCCTCCTCATCAGTGAGATCAGTGGTCCTCTTTGCTGCCCTCTTTTTCCTCTTGGGTCGACTAACCGGCTCTCTCGACGAATCCACACTACTGCTATCACCCTCTTCACCATTGACGGCTTCACCTGTAGAAACATAAGATAAGGCAACATGATATACGTAAGATAAGATTAAATATAAGATAAGATCATCTTTTTGGGGAAACGTCTCGGATTTTTTTTTATTAAATGGTCCTGTTCCAAAGAGATTCATATAAATGTCTATCTAGCCGGTTTGGACAGACAACAATCGGAAGACACTCTTTATCATGTTTATGACATAAACAAAATATATGAC
The DNA here is from genome assembly GCA_035610835.1 of Ophiura sarsii. Classification (NCBI taxonomy): domain Eukaryota; kingdom Metazoa; phylum Echinodermata; class Ophiuroidea; order Amphilepidida; family Ophiuridae; genus Ophiura; species Ophiura sarsii. Next base: position 32,447,059 of record CM069444.1, on the reverse strand, counting down.
TTTCTTTCGTTGAACACTTTAGCTCTCACACAGGGCTATAATTCAGAGATATTCATGGGGGATGATTTGAACTAATGACCTTCTATTCAAGTGCCCTATATAGAATATGAAATACAAAAGGTTACATTACTAATTAAGTTGGGACCTTATTGCGTCACATGCATACATTTCACAAAAATTACATGTGATAATGCTCTAAGCCTAATAACTCAAAAAGTATATATTCAAAGTATGCACAATTATACATTGTTAGAAAGCTGAGATATCTAGGATTGCGAATATCTAGTGTTTGTTCCAGTATACAGGGTGACTTAGGAAATACATAGGGTGTAACAAAAGAAATATTACTATGAAATGTAATTTACTGTATGCTACCTAATTTAAACATAGTGCATTGAAATAAATATTGAACCCCAGAAACCAAACGCAAGGCCCTTCCGGTCATATTATATGTAGGGTTAATTAATTGTCAAACGAAAATACAGGGTGATCAAAATGTGTCAATTTTCACATACAAAACTATATATACTGTGTGGACAGTATGACAAAAATGTATATAAATGTTGTTTGTTCAAAAGAAACACTTAAATGAAGTTTATGAACGGATTTGGTGGATAAATTAAGCACTTCCTAGGTAATTAGTATCTATATAATTAGCAAAGATTATATATCATATTAAGGAACATTCAACATTATAGGTCCAACTTCATTAAAACACTGCAGAGATATTGCCCCCCCCCCCCCCCCCCCCCACCCAGTTACCATTTGAAATGGGTAATAATCTGCCGTTGATACATCTTCAGATGGTATTTATTGTATGTAATTGATTAGTAATATTAATTAATTGGGGATGTAATTAACATTAATTAAGGTTTGGTAATTACAATAATGATACTAATCACACAAAATAATAGCATGCATCCTCACCCTCATGCATCCTCACCCTCCTCCACCCTGACTAATTGTAATTAACGAGTTATAGTAATTTATCTCAACTTGATTTATACATTTTTCTTATAAATACTATTAAAGTAATAGATTATCTTGCAAATGAGACTAAATATACTCAATTGTGATGTATGGTTTTAAAAATGTAAGCATTTGAATGGCAATTAAAGGGGCACTAAGAGATGTGTTGGAGCAAGGATCATGGTTGGAGGCTGCGCCCTCAATTGTGATAACAACTGGGATTAGTTTATTTTTATAATTGTATTACATGCATGAACTGAAACCTATAAGGATTTAAGAAAAATCAGCCCTCTTTGTACAAGAAAACGTCGATTCAAAAATGCTCGTAGAGCCGCAACGAGCATTTAACGTCCGACTGTATCCCCCTGCAGTACGTGTGAACCATAACGCGAATCATATTTACATAGAGGGCGTTTTTCAATAAATAGCGATGATATTATTCTAATCAAGTTTTGCTGTGTTTTTGTTAGTAGAAACAACAGTAATGGCAATTTTTAATGTTCATCTTGAATTCTGAAGTAAATTTTTAAACATTTAAAATTTTCAACACCACTTAATGTCCCTTTAAGCAAAAAAAATGTGATAAATCCATCCTTTTTAGGGTCCCAACTTAAGAAATGTGACCAAAAGGTAAACAAATTAGACAAAAAAAAACATACCTTGGGCGTCTTGAGATTCATCGTCATCATCTGTATCGATGGGCATCATACGATACCGCTTTTCCTTTCCTCTTTCCTTTGGTGCTGGGGCCTTCCCCTTCCCGTTTCCTTTGCCTTTCACCCGACCCATTATCTCTATATTAAATATAGGTTGGTGTTTGACATAAAACTCAACAGGCACGATGCGTGGTACGATGCTGTATTTATGATGCCATTGCACGAGGGTCATTAGTTCAAATCATCCTTTAGACATAGACATGCATGGACGGAGTCCAATCAATTGGATTAAGTTTAACAGGTGTTTCGTATAATTGTACTTTAAGGGTGATTTAAAGGCATATTATGCGATCTTTTCCAGGGGACGTTTTTTTTATAAGCATATTTTCTTGCATATTTACATTTTTGATCATAAATCATATGTATATTCTGAGTTACAGAGCGATGCGATTCATAATTAAAATTTAAAAATCATGGTTTTAATAAAGAGTGAACATAAACTGTCCTCTCTATTTATACTCTTATTTCCGCTCTTAAACCATGAATTGGAAGTAATTAGGAATCGTATCGCTCTGTAACTCAGAATATATTCATGATTTATGATCAAAAATGTAAATATGCAAGAAAATCTGCTTTAAATAAATCAATGATAGAGGGCGTCCCCTGGAAAAGATCGCATAGTATGGCTTGAAACTCATAACCTTCGTGCACTCGCTGGCTTGATCGCAACAGAACGTAGACAAGCGCGGCGCTTTGTATCGCGCTTAAGGGCGATCAAGGGCGCTCTAGATGGTGTCCACTGCGTCTCCAATCGGTTCTTAGAGACCTAACTGCGTTTTGCATGGCGTTTTGATACTTTTTTCAGCGCAACGAGAGCGCAAGGCCTGATCGCCGTATGTGTGACAGGGGTTTAATCAAGCCCGTAACCTTGACGGATATTTCATACACCCTAAGTTCAAATATTATTAGACAAAATGTCAAAATTATCCTGGTTGCATCTAAGTTATTAAATCTGAATGTAATCCCGCACAATTACTATAATGGTCGGCTGCTGGATTTTTTTATTTGTTAATTTTACATTAGCCACATATGCACACAAAATTAAAGGGCCATATGAGAGATCCGGGATATTTCTCCCAAAAAAAGAAAAAAGAAAAAGTTAAATATCTTTACCATCAGTAAAAATGACAATAAAAAGACATTTTATCATCATTTTTGAAGGCTTTTTAAGGGCGCACAACACTAAATCGATTTTGTGATGAATTGGAGTTCTTTGGGAATCAGTTTGGCGTGAGGGTAGCATGTTATAAATAAAATAAAATAAATAGATTAGAGAAAATAATCACGTGGATGAATACACTTGCTCGGAAGGGGTCAGTACATCAGTGTCAGCTCGGGGAGCGAGCGTTCGGGCTGAAAATAGGGGTGGCGCTGTTTAAATGATCATATCGTAAAATTATATTGGAAGACGTAACACTTTTTGACGATTTTATTAGAATTCAAAGCATGATCTTTGACTGCAAGGCTGAATTGTGCCTATTTTACGTGTAATCCACTTATTTAGTGCTGTGCCCCTTAATGCTTTTTTTACTTTAAAAAAAATGCTTTTCACTTTTTTTTGTATCTTTATCAAAGATCACCACAATGGAATCATCGACTTTGCTTCAGATAGCAAGTCACGGTTGCATGGTCTTCACGGTTATTCATGGTTAACATGAAACTAATTTGGTAAAAGCCATCTGTGGCCATTTAGATGAAATTGGTTAATTTCGAAATTAACTAATCAAATTCATGAATTTTACATGAAATATTGCAAAATACGCTCTACGAGTACTAACAGGTGGTAGTTACATACAGAGTGAGTCAAAAAATCTGCAATAGTGGAAAGAATTAGCCATCTTTAAAACCAAGGTAAAGTTTGAATTTGTTCAAACGTTTTAAGAATACCTTATTTGTTACAATTAATCTGTGTGAAAGAATGAAGTCAATATCATTTTCCGTTTGCCTTTTGGTGAACCTTTTTACCCGTGCACCCATTTCACACGTTTGTCCACTATTATATATACCCAAAACATGCATATAAGATCGCAAAATGTGTCTCTCATTCAAATTTGGAAACTTTAATACATTTGGGATGTTATTGGAATTAAATGCATCCTTTCTTGTTTACGTGTGACTTAACATACGGTAATCAATTTACCCACCCATGCTATGAAATGGTTATATAACCCTCTAAATTTGAATAAAAAACTGAAGTTTTTCAAGTTTATGTTGGCGGGATATTCAGATATGAAAATGCAATGTGTGCAATTTCAATTGAAAATCACTGTGCCCGTGGACAAACATGTAACTTGGGTTGTGCAGCAAAGAGAGTCACCAAAGACAACCGGACAATGCGATCGACTTCATTTTTTCACACAAAGTTAGGATCAAATAGGCCTATGTCATTCTTGAAACGTTTAAAAGGTTTTTAAATTCAACTTGGTTTTGAAAACAAATTGGCTTCTTTCCACTATTGCACTTTTTGACTCACCCTGTTTATAAACAGTTTCTGAAGAAGTCTATTATGGGCGACAACATCAAACGCTTTACTAAAATCCATGATAATTAAAGGTATATTATGTGATCTTTCCAGGGAACGCCCTCAACATCGAAAAAAAAATTGAAAGCAGATTTTCTTGCAGATTTACATTTCTGATCATAAGTCGTACATACATTCCAAGTTACGGGGCAATGCGATTCTTAATTACTTCAAAATCATGGTTTTAGAGTGAAAATAAACTGTCGGGATAACACGACAGTTTATATTTTCACTCTAAAACCATGATTTTGAGATAATTAGGAATCGTATCGCTCTGTAACTTGGAATGTATGTACGATTTATGATCAGAAATGTAAATCTGCAAGAAAATCTACTTTCTAAAAAAAATCATGAATAGAGGGCGCTCTCTGGAAAAGATCACATAATATGCCTTTAAGTCAACCTGATTTTTATGGTTTAAGGAATTAGCAAGGTCCTGAACAGTAAGAATGAGTTGGGATTCAGTTGAGTGATTTGACCTAAAACCATGCTGTTTATCTGATGTAAGGACTGAATGTGTATCAAAATGATTTATTATATTTGAATGAATGATGTGCTCAAGCACTTTGCAACAAACACTAGTCAGGGACACTGGAGGGTAATAGTTTAGTTTCAATGTAAAATCATGTGTTTGACGAAAATATCGTGAGTTTCAAAAATAATTTAAAGTTCTTTCTTAATACTCATTGTTGTCAATGGGGCTAGCTAAAAAACTGAAATACCGTCTAGCTAAGCTACGTCATCATTTTAACAATATCTCGAATGTAACTCCCAAGAGCACTTGTGAATCGTCTTCTGCTAAAGTTTCAAATGAGCCCATAAATTGCTTCTTATTTCATTTCCCGAATGATAATGAAACTGAAACATGACTTGATAATATGTGAATTGATAACCCCCTCCATTTGTCTTCCATAGGGAATGTATGGATTTCAAATGGACTAGCCCATTTAAAATGCACATGCATTTTCTTTTATATCAAGGAGTATCCTGAATTACCTTTGGCCCGTCATAGGATTTGGAGCGCCGAACTAGAGTTATTTTCGGAACATGAATATGTGTGATATTTTTAGAGCCGTAGGTTCAATCTGTCATGCTAATATGCCGCGACAGTCATCTTGAAATTACGCACGTATATCGGGTTTTTTTTAAAAACAATACGGCCACAATTATTCCCAATCCAAGAGCCCAGGAGCCATAAACGGATGATAAAATTAGTTAAATGCTACCGTAACTTAAGTAAACAAAGGAAAATGAGACAAATGCTAGAACTTTCTTTTGTATGTATAAAACGGAGGAGTAGACCAGAACTTACCTTTGAAAATGAAAACAGAGGAGTAGGCTAGAACTTAATTTTGAAAGCCTACCATATGAAAACAAAGCCTATAGGCCTGAACTTAATTTTGAGAGTGATACGTTTGCGACTATACCATGACACAAGATTGTGTCCAAAAACACATGACCGAATCTCGGTATCAGTGATTAGTGATACTTACCAATTCAAAATGTCTAATCTTCCCACGAAGACGAGATAATCTCCCACACATCTTCGCAAGTTGAAATCTGTATTTCCTAATATAAGGTGTTGTTGGTGGTGAGAGATGATCTGGCGTTATTCGATTTTGGCAACTGTCACCTTTGTTTCCGGAATTCCGTTCCAAACAGCTATGAAGGTTTACGGTCCAATTTCAGTCTAGGTTCGCCGCTGTTAAATAATTCAGTATCATGACGAATCTATGAATACTGTTGGGTTGGTGCTTGTTGTTCTAGCAACCTATAAACCGATAATTAACCTAAATAGAAACACCCATTGTTTAAATATCACCATAAAGGGATATTGCAGTAAGCACATTCGGTACAGCGTTCTGTTGCCTGGTTGCTATTTTTTTCTCTCAAAAAGTAGTCTGCGAAGTGTAACGTTACGGTAATATTTTGTGACAATCGTGAACATTTTCAATAAAAGAGAGCTAGTATTTTATTTCATGCTATCCATCATGAAGTATGACACGTCGGAACTAATTAATCACGCGTATAGATACCGATTAAACCTGTATAAATTGCCGACCAATTTTATAGCATTTAATGTGTTGGCATTATAACATTGTAATATTAGTGGTAGAGAACGGTGAGGTGAGGACAATGATTTTCTCTTCGTACATACATACTGGACCGTATTAATGAAACAAGCAATTGCTTATGAGCAAAAGCATTTAAGTAATAGCAGCATTTGCTCAACGACTTAAATAATTACGACTTCAATCATATGTAGAAGCATGTCTATGTGCTTTACAACATCAGTCAAGTTCAAAAATAAATGGTGCATCCCTAAATATGCCACAGGTCATGCTTATACCAAAGACTTTCATTATTTCTGCCATTTGTGGTCAGTATGACTGACCTTGTTCAACGAGGCTCAAGTTACCAGGGTTGCTTTATCAAAACATTTTCTAGAACAAAAAGGGCAGGTCTTTTGAATTTCATTTATGTATGCAAATGAGTCACTAATTATGCATATTTTTTGTCCTTAATTTAATCAGCTGACAAGAGGCCCACTATCCTACTTTCCTGAAAGTTTGGTAGCTGTAAAACCTTACAGTTTTGCGTTAAACGTGTAACCAAACTGCACACAGCATACGCCAAACGTCGGACAGACAGAAATAGTGAGCACATAGTCTCATCCTGATTATATCAGGCGAGACAAAAATCATCATCTTTTTGGGGGTATGTGTCTCTTTACTATCACTGATGTTAAGCCTTATCGTAATTTGCTAAAACCTGCCATAGAATACTAATTGAAGCCCGTAAATCAATCTATGCTTTTTACAGTGAAAAAACACACAGATGCATCACTTCATAGAATGGCCAGTGATCCAGCAACTTCTCAGCTAAGTTGACGGTCATTTTCATCGGAAGGGTCTCAAAGATACCGATTAATGTCATTATTCTATCAGGAAAAACAGTGTAAAATGCATGGCCTTGGCCATTTTCACTCAAATTGATCGCGTTTAACATTTTAAACTTGGTGTAACTTACAATGTTTCTGTGCTACTTGGCAAGAAGTCGCCCATATATATATATTGATCTCGTGATTTCAGTGTCGTGGTTTTGACACTAGCAGAACAATAATTTGACAAAAGCACAAAAGGGCTAGTCCGATAAAGATTGATAAACTTACATTTTCACGTCTACAGTAATTCTACAAATAAACTTTTTATGTATTATTATAAGTTAACTACACTGCAAAAAGGTTGCTTAAATATTTACTCAACATTTTACACAACGTTGTTCAAGTATGCAACCGCTCAACTATTAAGTAAAATTTGCCCAACACCCAACATGTTTTCACCAACAGTTGAACAATTCTAGTAATACTCAAAAGTTAGGCAATTATATTCACTCAACAGTTGTTCAAGTATGCAACAGCTCACGAAATTGGCTTTTTTGGACAACAGTTGCCTAAAATTCACATGTGCGTAACTTGCATCAACTGTTGCGTGATTGTCCTCAATGCTCATGCAACAGTTGCCAAAGTGGAATATTTTTACGCAACATATTTTAGCAACAGAAACAGTTTCCACCAACATTTTAAGGACATTGTTTTCGACGAATTGCTCAACGCTGGGGGGATTTTTAACTTTTATACAACGCCTAACTTTCTACATATTGAATGAATTTTAATCAACACGTCAACCAACGGATGATAAAAGTACTTTTAGCAACGTATTGTAAGCAACCTTTTTGCAGTGTAATTGTCAAGCAGTCGTACCTCTCAATATTTCAAGATCTTGGGATACTATTAATTTCGAAGGGAGAAACAAAAACTAACGCAGAAACAATTTAACGTGTGGACAGTCATCAGAATCGGTTCCCTTTTTAGATTATAGGTCTATAGAAAATGTTCACTCTGACTGAACAAGGTGATTGAATCATGTTTATCGGTAATGGGGCCCTCACATGTATCCGTGTGAGCTGAGCGGCCCCTTACCGTGTGAAAAATGGGTGCGGACGGCGGCACACACGGTGGGCCGTTTCCCGTCCGTTGAACACGTTCAGGGGACTTTGCCGGCCACCGGACTTTTGAACATGCTCAAAACTCCTGGCGGGTGCACTCTTAGAAAAGATTACGCAATGTTGGGTAAAATACTACACTTCATGATGGTAAAAAGGGAACATGGTTGTTTGTTGGGTAAAACTGTACACAACAGTGGCTGTGTACAGTCTTACACAACACATTGTGAACAATTTACCCATCAAATAGCTAAATTTTACCCAACAAAGGTGAAAACTTTGACACTATATCGTTGGGTAAAGGTTTACCCCAAAACGACCATTCCCTATTTTGACCCAATTTTGTGTAACACTTTACCCAACAAATGACACAATATCGTTGGGTAAATGTTTACCCCAAAACGACCATGTTCCCTATTTTGACCCAGTTAAGTGTAACACTTTACCCAACAAATGACACAATATCGTTGGGTAAATGTTTACCCCAAAACGACCATGTTCCCTATTTTGACCCAGTTATGTGTAACACTTTACCCAACAAATGACACAATATCGTTGGGTAAATGTTTAATTTTTAAAAATACAGGAATATATTTTAAGCCATTTTGGGTGTCATATTTGTATTCTAATCTTCTTTCGCAATTTTAATATCCACGGAATTAAAGATTTTTAGAAGAATTTACCTTAACTTGACCGGAACGGGGCTCGAACCCACAATCTTTGCATTCGAAGACTGACGCCGTACCCACTGTGCTAACGAAGTAGTTGACATGTGGAAGTGTTTTGTGTTAATATAAACTATTTTATATGACTAAATATGACAAGATAGAAAGAAATTGCTGAAATTTAATAGTTGGTAAATGTTGAGATTGGCATGAAAAAAGTATAAATATAATGAAACTAGTAAATTATAAAGCTATATTATCTTAAGGGAGACCGATGTGTGAAGGTCAGGTTGCCGGCAAACCGTTGAAAAATCGCCTTGATAATATTAATGTGCTCCCGCAACAATACACGCATAGTTTACTTTACCTTGGACAATAGTTACATCGATCGGTAACGCGGCTTTCTACACAGATATTTTACCCAACAAAGTTTAAAACTACAATATCGTTGGGTAAATGTTTACCCCAAAACGACCATGTTCCCTATTTTGACCCACTTATGTGTAACACTTTACACAACCGGGGTTGTGAAGAGGTTTTACTCAACACTTGTGTCATTTTTGGTACACATAAATTGGGTAAATTTCCTTTACCCAATAATTCTTACACTTTCATGGTGTCAAATCATGTTTTACCCAATTACGGGCACTTTTCTACACTTCCAGAGTGTAAAACTCGTTGGGTAAATGTTTACCCAAAAACGACCATGTTCCCTATTTTGACCCACTTATGTGTAACAAAGTGGGTCAAAGTGTAAAAAAATGTAAAAAATCGTTGGGTAAATGTTTACCCCAAAACGACCATGTTCCCTATTTTGACCCACGTATGTGTAACACTTTACACAACCGGGGTTGTGAAGAGGTTTTACTCAACACTTGTGTCATTTTTGGTACACATAAATTGGGTAAATTTCCGTAACCCAATAATTCTTACACTTTCATGGTGTCAAATCATGTTTTACCCAATTACGGGCACTTTTCTACACTTCCAGAGTGTAAAACTCGGAATTCAATAGTAAACTATTGCATGTGTAAAAAGTTATTTTACGAAATTGATGTTTAGCACAATATTGGGTAAAAAACTACACATTTCTTTTTTACCCAACAAAATTTGACACTCATTTCTAAGCGTGTGAGTAAAAGCGGCGGCGAACGATGAGAGCCCGGTATGAAGACGGTATAAGGACGGCGCACCCGTTCGCACCCGTTCGCACCCGTTTCGCACCCGTTTCGCACCCGTTTCGCACCCGTTTCGCACCCGTTTCGCACCCGTTTCGCGCCCATTCGCAGGGCGGTGATGGACGGTGGTGGACGTCGACCATCTTAGCGACGGACTGCGAATGGCAGCATGCAGCCTAGTAACCGTTCGCGGAACGGACTCTCAGCAGGCATCCCAGCTAACAATTGTACGTGTTTAAAACGTTCTTAAAACGTACCAGTTACGTGGTTTGGACGTTTTCTAAAAACGTTTTATAAACGTTTATTTGTGGAAGGTTTCAGACGGCGTAAAAACGTTTTAAGGGACGTTTGTAAAACCTTTTATGAACGTAATTTGTACGTGTTTTAAACGTTCTTAAAACGTACTATGTAGGTGGTTTGGACGTTTTCTAAAACGTTTTATAAACGTTTATTTGTGGAAGGTTTCAGACGCCGTAAAAACGTTTTATGGGACGTTTGTAAAACCTTTTATGATCGTAATTTGTACCTGTTTTAAACGTTCTTAAAACGTACTATGTACGTGGTTTGGACGCTTTCTAAAAACGTTTTATAAACGTTTATTTGTGGAAGGTTTCAGACGGCGTAAAAACGTTTTATGGGACGTTTGTAAAACCTTTTATGAACGTAATTTGTACGTGTTTTAAACGTTCTTAAAACGTACTATGTAGGTGGTTTGGACGTTTTCTAAAACGTTTTATAAACGTTTATTTGTGGAAGGTTTCATACGTTTTAAAAACGTTTTATGGGACGTTTGTAAAACCTTTTATGGTGGGGGAGGGGGGGGGGGGGGGGTGGGGGATGCAAGGGCATTGACTCTTGTATGTTTATTTTCTTGCACAATGTATATGCATTTGTTTAGTGAGCAATCACCTAACTCAAAACCAGTGCGAAAATATGCATATACAGGTGTATATCAATATAAATTCTATGGTGTTAAAACTAATGCATCGACTTAATTCAAATAAAACAATAGGTTTAAATGAATAAAAGGTGGAAAATAACTCATTAGCATAATTGAAATGGTACAAACGAGCACCGGTACTAATTTTTGTACCATTGCAATTATGCTAATGAGCGATTTGCACAATTTACTCGGCTAATATAAGGCCAAGTAAATATGCAAATTAGCTCCAGACTGATTTATTGGTATATTTAATAACGTCTAAAACACGTTACTACAACGACCTAAAAAACGTATTCCGGACTAGCTGATTTAACGGTTTTTAACACGTATACAAAGACGAAGACTTACAGAACCTATAGAACCTAACAAAAACGTTTTAAAAACGTTTCCAAAACACGTTTTAAATGTGTCGCACAAAATACGTCCAAGTAAAACGTTTTCTATACGTCGCAAAAAGACGTTTGTTACATTGGTATTTAATAACGTCTAAAACACGTTACTACAACGTCCTTAAAAAACCGTATTCCCGACTAGCTGATTTAAGTCTGAAAACGACGTCTTATAACGTTTTTAACACGTCTATAAAGACGAAGACCTACGGAACCTATAGTACCTAACGAAAACGTGTTAAAAACGTTTCCAAAACACGTTTTAAATATGTCGCACAAAATACGTCCAAGTAAAACGTTTTCTATACGTCGCAAAAGACGTTTGTTACATTGGTATATTAATAACGTCTAAAACACGTTACTACAACGTCCTTAAAAAAACGTATTCCAGACTAGCTGATTTAAGTCTGAAAACGACGTCTTATAACGTTTTTAACACGTCTATAAAGACGAGACCTACAGAACCTATAGTACCTAACGAAAACGTTTTAAAAACGTTTCCAAAACACGTTTTGAATATGTCGCACAAAATACGTCCAAGTAAAACGTTTTCTATACGTCGCAAAAAGACGTTTGTTACATTCGTATATTAATAACGTCTAAAACACGTTACTACAACGTCCTTAAAAAACGTATTCCAGACTAGCTGATTTAAGTCTGAAAATGACGTCTTATAAACGTTTGTAAAACGTCTATAAAGACGAAGACCTACAGGACCTAAATAGCACCTACCGAAAACGTTTTGAAAACGTTTTGTGTTTGCTGGGATGTTGCAACTCTCTAAATGTAAAAGAGCTAAAACTCACTCTTTCGAGAGCTCTAGGAGGAACCCCTGATAGCACACTGAAGTCGGCCCGACGTCGGGGAATGGTAGTCGACGTCGGGGAAAGGTCGGCGTCCTTGTGTTGAAGTCGGCTGGACGTCGGGTGGACTGTTTGAAAAGGACGTCCACATTAAGACGTCATATGGACGTTGAGCCGACGTTGCAAAAATACACTGAAAGTCTCGTCGGGGTACTGACGTTTTGCCGACGTCGGAACTACCTCCAGCGATAGGTTAACTTGCTATACGTATTATTTTTTATAAAGACAAATATTCAATTCGCCTACATAATTGAGAAAGATATAATTGTAATAAATAAATTACTGAAGATTTAGATAATCATTGTTTTCATCTGCAACAATTTTAAGATCAATTTGATGATTGAATAAATATTAAAATTAACGAATTACGCGTATCAAATCATACACTCACTTTACCACGTGCAGTTGGTCGCCACGTTGCAAAAATACACTGAAAGTCTCGTCGGGGTACTGACGTTTTGCCGACGTTGGAACTACGTCCAACGATAGGTTAACTTGCTATACGTATTTTTTTTATACAGACAAATATTCAATAATTCAAAATTGTAATAATGTTGTCACCTACATAATTGAGAAAGATATAATTGTAATAAATAAATTACTGATGATTTAGATATAGATGTTTTCATCTGCAACAATTTTAAGTTCAAATTGATGATTGAATAAATATTAAAATTAACGAATTACGCGTATCAAATCATACACTCACTTTACCACGTGCAGTTGGTCGCCATTTTGTAGCACACGTTAGCGATACTTCGTGTTGTTCTCAAATGAATTGAAGGAATTATATGTCAATTCAGCGAAGATGATGGTATTTGATGGTAGATTTTGATGGGGAAAAAATGCAGCATCGCAATATATTCAACGCATGAAGTGCATTTTCCGATGTTGCATGGGATACCCGCGATTTCCGGTGTCGTGTTATATTCTATCAGAAATCGCGGATATGTCTTGTACATCGTGATTTTTCAGCATACGCCGACACTGCATGGTCACAGATGTTATTGGAATTGAATTGCAAGTCATCAGATAATGAATCGTGAGGAATAGCTGAGAATTATCCAAGGAGATGAGATTTGTTTCGGTACGTTTTGCATCAAAATAGATTCTGAATAGCTGGGAATAATTAAAAGAGATGAGATTTGTTACGGTATGGTACGTTTTCTTTTTCATTAAAAATAACTATAGCTAAAGTCGGCAGAACGGTCGGCAATTAGTCGGAGAATGGTTCAACTGACCATAGCTTAAGTCGGCCGATAGTCGGAAAATGGTCGGGCCAATTTTTCAAAAATATCCATCATTAATTTGCGTGGAAAGAGTCAAGGTAGTTTGTTCAAAAACGAGATTTTACGTTACTCATATTGTGATAGTTTTGTGATAGTTGTTCATACTTTCCACGCGGAAGACGACTGCAGACGACAGTATGTCGTTTTTCCAGATTTGTTCCAAATAACAAAATGGGAAAATATGATTTTTTTTAGTATATTTGTAGTGTCGATTTATAGGTGTACATTTTCTTTTGTGTCAAAATAACTGTAGGAAACAAGTCGGCCCGAAGTCGGCAATAAGTCGGAAGTACGTCCAACGGACCGCGGCTTAGCGCTAGCGTAGCTTAAAACCGTAGGAAAATAGTCGGTCGGCAATTAGTCGGAGGTACGTCCAACGGACCGCGGCCTGACGTTGCTTATATATGATCGGCCGACGGTGCATTGCAGTCGGCAGGTCAGCGTCAGCTGGAAGTCGGCCCGAGGTCGGCACAACCTCCATTGGACGTCGTCGGCCCGACGTAGGCCGCGTGAGCAGCCGACTGTAGAGCCAACGTCCGGCCGACTTCAACTGCCGACTATATCGCGACGTCGGGCCGACTTCAGTGTGCTATCAGGGAACAGCTCTTTTTTGGAGTGAAGTTCACTCTTAAAAGAGCGATTTTTACTCTAAAAAGAGTTAAAATCACTCTGAAAAGAGTGGAAATCACTTTAAAAGAGTGACAAATCACTCTTAAAAGAGTGACAAATCACTTTGAAAAGAGTGAACTTCACTTCTTAGAAGAGCCGTCCCTCCAGCTCTTTTACATTTAGAGAGTATTATAGATGTTGGTTGTACGAATTCCGGAATGCAAATGAAGCGGCGAGCTTGAGCGCTCAGCTTGAAAAGGGCGGTTTGATGATATAATCAGACGTTTCGGCCGCTACCCAGGCGTTTCGACCGGTTAGGAACCGGTATGGAGGTGGTATGCACACGGTGAGAACGGTAAGCTACAACTGTATGAGGCCGGTGGATCCCGGGACAAGGCCGGTGAGAACCCGGGACAGACCCGGTGTAGAACGGTATGGACCGAGGACCCGGTGAGGAGGTGTTATGCACCCGGTAAGAACGGTAAGCTAGAAATGTATGAGGACGGTGAGCCCGGTACCCGACCGGTGAGGACCCGGTATTATAGACCCTGTATATAACGTTATGGACCCGGTGGCCACAACAAAAAAATAATGCGCCCGTTGACATTTTTTAGTGATTGTTTGGACTCTGTTGTTTTTCTATTAGACGGTAAGGTGGCCGCCTACCATTACCGCCCTGCGAACGGGCGCGAAACGGGTGTGCCGTCTTTATACCGTCCTCAAACCGGGCTCTTACCGTTTGCCGCCGCTTTTACTCACCCGGCAGGAGTTTTGAGCATGTTCAAACTCCCTGCCGGGCGCGGATGGCCGGCAATGTCCCCGGCAACGTGTTCAACGGACGGGAAACGGCCCACCGTGTGACATCACCGTGTGCCGCCGTCTGCACCAATTTGTCACACGGTAATAGGCCGGCCAGCTCACACGGATACATGTGAGTACAAATGTATTTTACAGAGATTCCCGGAATGCGAGCGAAGCGGCGAGCTTGAGCGCTCAGCTTATACAGGGCAGTTGATGACGTTATCAAGGCGGTTCGGTCGGTACCCAGGGGCGGACTGGCCACTGTGGCGTTATGGCGATCGCCACATGGGCCGCTTGATTCTGGGCCTCTCATGGCCGGTTGGGTCTCTGAGGGCCGGTTACGCGAAATTTTGTGACCGTACGAAATTTTGTGACCGTGCGAAATTTTTTACTGTGCGAAATTTTGTGACCGTGCGAAATTTTTTGGACCCTTAACCCCCCCCCCCCCCCCCCCCCCCCACTTACGTGAAATTCACGAGGTGACTGACTGGGAAAAAATTTGGGGCAACCTTTTACGAAAATTTACTACCGGGACGACATACTTCTGCCCCCTGGCTCACATGCCGCGGTACGCGCCTGGGCCGCTTTAAGCATTTTGCCACGGCCGCTTTCAGGTCCCAGTCCGCCCCTGATGGTACCCAAGCGTTTCGGCCGGTGAGGACCTGGTGAGGAGGTGGTATGAGCCCGGTTCCAGGCCGATAAGGACCCGGTAAAGAACAGTATGAACCCGGTGACAAAAAAAAATTCAATGCGGCTGTTGACATTTTTTGCTGATTGTTCACCGTGTTGGACTCTGTTGTTTTTCTATAAGACGGTAAGGGGCCGCCCAGCTCACACGGATACATGTGAGGGCCCCATTAGCCACAATACCTGTGATACAAATACTGTAAATGATAGATTATTTCAAGCTAAGAGAATTGTTAAAATGGCTTATGATGTTATAATTAAGAAAAAGTGCGAACGTCCCGAAAAAACAATTAAAAAGTGGGAAAATGATATTCAAGTTAATGAAGAAATGTGGCCTTATCTTTTTACGATTGCATTAAAATGTGCATTGGATATTCCTACCAGATCATTTCAATTTTTGTTATTACATAGGCGGTTGCAAACGAATAAATTCGTTCATAGAATTGGTTTAATTGATTCACCAAATTGTACGTTTTGTAATGGGAATGTTGAAAGTTTAATTTATCTGTTTACGAGTGTGAACATGTTAAACGTTTTTGGACTAGTGTTGAGATCTTTTTAAATATCATTTTTGGAATTGATCTCAGTTTTAACAACATTTTCAATAATGTTTGGATACAATATTTTTGATCCGGACCCTTTACTAAATTATATTATATTATTGGGGAAACTGTACGTATAGAAAAAGATGTGCAGGTTTACGACCGATTTTTCAAGTGTTTAAGGGCTTAGTTCATTTTATGTTCCAAGTTGAAAATCATATTGCCATTGGAAAGGGAAGATTATATAAACACGATAAAAAATGGGGTTTATATAAAAGGATGAAAGACAATAATTAAATACTGTACTTTATTATTTAGAGAATATTAAAACTAAATGTTCATATTATTGTTTCCTGTATGACAAATACAAATAAATAGTTGGTGCGCCGGCATCAACAAAAAGAAGAAGAAAAAAGAAAAGAAAAGAAAAATCTGTGTAACGTTGCAAGCGCATAGAGGTGGCTGTAAAAAGTGACATCAGGAAATATCTGGTTATAAGAACGGTTTTTACTCCAATTAATAAAGGAATTATTTGGCTTGTCCAAATAATTCTGAGGATTGCCAGTTGCCAGTTCGTTTTCCCTGGCTTTTCAGACGGCCTCGATTTGATTTCCTTGTACTGACCAATCCCATGAAGGGATTTGCCAGACCGCGAATTATGCTTTGTTGTTTAGTCATACGGATCGATTTATTTTTGACCTCCCCCTTTTTCTCCATTCACAAGTCATATCGTTTCTGTTATCATACCGGGAAACATCTCAAACAATTCCCCACCCACCCACCCTCATTGCAAGTGGTCGATGGAGCGGCGGTTTAGTATACACCTTTTGATCACCCGAGTCACATCATCATTCTTTTATGTTCATTTAATATTTGCTTTTCAGAGACAATACACATTTGACAAATGTTTATTAAATTACCTCTTCTACTTTCAGTAGAAGAGTGGTTGGGAGACTTGCTTTTAGCTTTCCCGGCTTTGTTAATAACAGGTGTCAGCCTTGTAGGTCAAGTTAGATTCCCCGAGATTTCTTAATCTGGGGCGGTATGGGAAAAGTTCGCTCCTCCGGGCGCTCAGCTAAATTAAATCTTGTCTAATAGGCTTATGATATCTGATTATGAACACCGTTATGGTGTGGAAAAATATGATTTAGTCTTGTATAAACCGACTTCCGGGTTATATTATAATCGTCCAATATTTTCCTTTGTCATTATTTTAAATGTGCAAATACATAACGTGTCAATATGGACTATAAATTTATTGACACAATTGATCAATGTGACCTTTCAGGCAATTGATTAATGGGACCTTTTAGGCCCAGTTATTACGTAATACGTAACTTGACAAAGTGCACTATAAAGTGCACTATAAAGTGCACTATAAAGTGCATCTATCAACTCCCTTTGGCAGGAGTGAGATTTGATCATTTATAAATGTAAAATAAATGAATTTCCGGTATGTGGCGGATAAACGCTCCACGTTATCTTTGCGTGTGCGTCCTATTTTTGTAATCTTAGTGTCTGGCAGCAAACTATATTGTAACTGGTTGCTCGCTAAATAATTACGACAAATATGTCAAACAATAGTTTTCATTTGAAACAATTAATTTATTCTGCTCAATATACACAATTTAATAATAACAGTTTTCTACACGAACAAACGATGAAACAAATCACATTAAAACATGGAACGCTTACAGTATTTGTCAAGGTTTACTTACTGTGAGCCAGGGTATAATAGGAATCACTCACACAAGTGTTGAGTCAAATTTGAATAATTCTAAACAAATATGAATTCGTCTGGAGCATCACATAGTGACGATGTATCATGAAGTTGACGATGTATCATCAAGTTTTAGTCATAGTAATCCATACAGATTGTACCATACCCATTAGGCTGTAAAGTTTAGGAGTTCATCCACAGTTTTAGGAATCTATATTTATTTTCTTGGAGAGAATTTGGCGAGAATCTGTGGATTGTCCTTCACATAATTGTTCGTTGAATTTGCTGGTGAGATTATTTGGAAGAATGGATTGTCAGATTCTAATCAAGATCATAATCCTGTTTACTAACAGCTACACATACTCACAACAGATTTGGCTATCAATCTCTATACCGATAGCAATCAGAGTTGCTTTTATTTCACAGCCTAAGGCCAAAAACAAAAGAGTTGACTTGCCCTTTCCGACCGATCCGAATTTTCGGAAATCTAGGGTCGCTATTTTTTTTTCTTTTTCAAAAAAATAAAAATAACAATTGAAAGAAGCACATAACAATAAAGAAAGATGAAAACGTGTTTTTTTAGTAGTATCTGCTTGTATAAAAATCAAAAAAAAAAAAAAAATCAAAAAAAAATCTCTTTAAAACGTGTTTTTGTGCAGTAAATTTTCAAAAAAAAATTCAAAATTCAAACAAACAAAAAATCCGACCGTCCGACCCTGACTTTGACCCTGAAAGGGCAAGTCATTTTTTTTTTTTTGCCTAATAACAGTTAACCACTCACAGTTTCAATACAATCTACCCAATTTTCACAATCAAAGAATAACCAGCAGACGATTTTAACAAAATGTGTCATTTCGGCTTCCTTATGAAAGAGGAAATAACATGTAGGCTTCACTTGATAAAAGTGAACAGTATCCCACCTACTATGATAACAAGCTTAAATGTATGTCATAGTCACTGTCATAATGTTATGGACGAAATTCAAGCTATTTCACACTAGCGTGTTTCGTTGATGTTCGCGGGGCTGCATCCAGTGTATGAAAAGCGTGAACAACGATGACTGCATATGCTTGAAAATTTCATGTTTGACTAATTGGGACGCGAGGTCATTTTTTAAAGCGTCTGGTATGCACTTCTGTGTTTACGCCTGTTCGCATCTAAGCACGCATTGGTGGAATAATGTCCATAGCATTATGACTCTGACTATACATGCCTATAAGTTAACAAGATATTTCTTTGAGCTAGTTTACTTTAAGGCAAGCCATTTCAAAGCTCAAATTCTGTCCAGACGAGGAATGATACTTTTGGTCAATCAGTTTCATTGAGTACAACTATTGTACTCAATCACTTTCATTGAGTACAAATATTGTACTCAATCACTTAAATTAAGTACAATTATTGGCTCATAAAAGTACTAACAAATAATGGAACTGATAGTGATGATATTTTAGTACTATAGTACTGTTGTTTTACTACGAAACTATTTGACTACTATTGAATCATTTCAATTACAAAAATCATTTAAACTACAAACACAGTTCTCAATAACTGTTACAAATTAATGTAACCTGAATACTACAATAATAAAAATCTATTGATTGACAATTATAATAGGGCAAACCTTTGGCATTGATTTTATATATATAAATCATAGAGGGTATGGCACATATTTTTTTTAAATATGAAACCACACAATACATAAAGGTGTTGGGACGAAACAGCTAGGCTATTTCAGTTTCCATTCAGCAGTCCAGTACGATTACCTCTTCTGGAAGCTTTCCTTTTCTGGAAGTATTACCCATAATCCCTTGCAAAAGTATGTACTCGTAGTAATCATGGTAATCATACCAAAAATACCAATTTATCTATTTAAACCAAAGTTGATGAATCTATGAAACATTGACAATCAGTAACTGAGTCAAGATAGTAAACAAACAGTTTAGTCATAATTAATAGCTATTATTAGTAGGATTTTCCTATTTTATTGTAATTAAGAAGTTGAGCTACCTTAGCTCATTAAATATTCAAACTCTTTTTTAAAAAAATTTGCCTAACACCTTTTTTTTTCTTTGACAGATTTTTGCATAATTGTATGATCTTCCATAATACCAAGTTAGAGCAAATCGCAAATTAAAATAAAGAATCGATATCCATTCATCGTTAGTAGTCTACTTCGTAAACTCTCAAATCAATATATTATGAATTTAAAATGAGCCGCTGAACGCTAAGATATTGGACTAGCCAAAATTATCGCATTGCATTATGGGTAATACTTCCGGAAAAGGAAAGCTTCCAGAAGAGGTAATCGTACCGGACTGCTCAGTACGTGATCTCCCTGTCACGTTTATGGATGGATTCAGTCCTTTCACCACACAACAAAGGAAACAATCTTGTGGAAGAATATTCTGTATACACCTAGGATAATGAACAGCCAGTCATCTTGTTATGTATTGGTTCCGAAACATAATGGAATAACACTAACAGTTAAAGAATGATCCTGGTCTGACAACAAACACCACTCACATTTGACAGTTGGAGGCAAATTTAAATTCTAAAAGTAAAGAAATTCATAACAATTTGGAGGGAAATTCTCTCTTTTTGGAAGAAATTGCTTCTGTTTTGCCGAGAGATTTCCATTTCTTTTTCCAGAACTGCAAATATCAATGGTGTAATACATTACAGACTTGATCAGCCAATCTGACATTTGGAGGCAATTTTAAATTCTAAAAGTAAAGAAATTCATAACAATTTGAAGGGAAATTCTCTCTTTTTGGAAGAAATTCCTACTGTTTTGCTGAGAGATTTCCATTTCTTTTTCCAGAACTGCAAATATCAATGGTGTAATACATTACAGACTTGATCAGCCAATCTGACATTTGGAGGCAATTTTAAATTCTAAAAAAGTAAAGAAATTCATAACAATTTGAAGGGAAATTCTCTCTTTTTGGAAGAAATTCCTACTGTTTTGCTGAGAGATTTCCATTTCTTTTTCCAGAACTGCAAATATCAATGGTGTTATACATACAGACTTGATCAGCCAATCTGACATTTGGAGGCAATTTTAAATTCTAAAAGTAAAGAAATTCATAACAATTTGGAGGGAAATTCTCTCTTTTTTGGAAGAAATTGCTACTGTTTTGCCGAGAGATATCCATTTCTTTTTCCAAAACTGCAAATATCAATGGTGTTATACATTACAGACTTGATCAGCCCATTGGCATATTTTCTATTCAAGAATTAAAGGTTTATACATACAGCTTGACTCCATCATGGAATCTTGATAGTTTAACTCAAGAATATCTTATATCAAGATTACAAGTAGGAAAAAGCTGATAATTTGACAATATTTTAAAGTGAGGAAGCAACATAAAAATGATTATCGATTTATTTAAAGATGGAAGAATAAAGAATAAGTAAATCTGCTTTGATCGTAGTTCTCTAAAGGAAGTTCAAATGTGTAAATGCGAAATTTAATAAATGTGAAAATTTACTTTCAGAAATAACCCCTTTGTATATTGTGTAGTTTAACATCCGAATGTATCATATCTACATTACATAACAAACATATTATTCGGGAAAAGTGTACTTTAGGTCCCAGATTGTGGACTGTACTAGTATTGTCTGATACTGTAACACCCATTATCTTTCGATACTGGTACAGTGTTCCAGAATCGGACTATATAAAATGTTCCAGTATCGGGCAATACTGGAACACAATTATGTACCAGTATCATTCAATTCTGGAACAAATCACTGCTGGTAGCATGTGTAACAGTATCGCCTGATACTGGAACATAAAAACGTTCCAGTATCGCTTGAATACTGGAACACAATGTGGTGTTCCAGTATCGACCATGATACTGGAACAGTTAAATCGTCCCAGTATCGAGCGATACTGGCAACTCTTATGTTCCAGCATTGAACGATACTGGTATATATCTGGTATACCAGTATCTGGGACCTAAAGTCCCCTTTTTCCTATTACTCTTCTACATTTCAGAACAATGTACATCAATGCACACCAAATAATACATCTAGTGCGCGGCTGATTGGTGAAATCAAGTCACATGGTCCTGAGATATCATCAATTTACACCAATTTGTATATATTCCTTACATCGGATTATGGCACACTGTAAATCATACGATCATACGATATTATCACCTATACAAATTGTGCTATTTCACATTTTAAACAATGCATGTAATGTTTATACTATTTAAACAAATAATTTCATTAAATCCACATAAAATGCTTATGGGGTGGGTTATAGGAGGGATAGGTTAGGTGTATGGGGGGAAAGGTTGGTGCATTTGGTAGGGATGTTAGTGCATTGGGGAGAGAAGGATGGGGAGTCAGTATGAGAATGGGGGCATTCGGAGGGGGAGGTGGGGGTGTTCGGAAGGGGAGGTAGGGCTGTCTGGGAGGGAGGGGAATTTGGGAGAGGAGGTGGGGATAGGGGACTCTGACCCACAACTAAATCTCAATAGTGTGGTGCAAAGTTAACATTAAATATTGTCATCAAAATCGATAACATTGTTGCACTAATGTATATTTTTGAGTTGTATCAAATGCATATACAAAAAATTCTTTTATAACATTGGTAAAAATATGATCTCTCTGTTTAAAAATGTCCAATCTGACCTCATCCACTTGGATGCAAATTCACAAAGTATGTACATAAAATTATGTCCAGTTATAGCTGGCCATCGTAAAATTCTTTTTGATACATTTTAAAATGGTTGATTTGGCATAAATATCCGAAACAAGTTACGAGGGATGAGGAGAGAGTGATTTCTAATGGATAAGGGAAGCTGAAACACTGTACCTGATTCATCCACATTCAAGGATTTCAAACATAACCAGCAATCTCACTGTTTTTTATTCTGGTTTCTGCCAATTGGAACTTTCTGCCGATTTTTTGTTGTTGAACATTTGCATCTGTGTCTATATATGGACTGCATGCAAAAAGGAGACTATGTGTGGAGTGCCACATACCATGTACATACAGTACATGTACATCGTGCTGCACATTCCACAAGAGCCAAATGGACGCACGTCACATGAGGTTGACCCCGCGTAAAGTACGCGTTGTCAACCACAACCTCACCACAAAAAACGGTGCAATAGACATCCGTGGTGCGCAATACATAAGCTCGACCTCACGGCTCTGATTAGTTAGCGGCATTTGGTGAGTTTTCAAGCATGTGCATCGAAGTGCGCCCGTGTCTTATGTCGGACTGTATCCAGGAGAATATGTGCCGTAAGTACACAGCACTGGCAACTCTATGATACAAACTTTTGATACGACAGCCATACAATCTTTATGAGATGCACCCCGTTAACCATTGCACTCATTAACATCAAACATATTATTACACTTATACAAGGCAGGACTTATCAATGTGAATGATTATAACAATGAAATTTACCCCAGTCAAAAATGCAATCATGTGTTTGTATCCCTGTAATAATATGACAAAAACTGGAGAAAAAAGGTTAGCTTGAATTGTCCATTTACAAAATGTCATATTATTGCTGTTCATCAAATTTTTAACATATCTGAAATGCAGTAACAAATATGATATAAAGGTCCTGAACATATTCATTGATCGCCTTTACAGAAAGTAAGGCCCCCCCCAAAAAAAGAGTTGACTTGCCCTTTCCGACCGACCCGAATTTTTGGAAAACTAGGGTCGCTATTTTTTTTAAAATTTTTTTTTCTTCAAAAAAATAAAATAAATAAAAATTGAAAAAATTGAAAAAAAATTGAAAGAAAGCACATAACAAATAAAGAAAGATGAAAACGTGTTTTTGAGTAGTATCTGCTTCTTTAAAAAATCAACAGCAAAAAATCAACAACAAAAAATTTAAAAAAAAAAAATCATAAACAAATCTTTAAAACATGTTTTTTGTGCAGTAAATTTTCAAAATTTTCAAAATTTTCAAAAAAAAAAAAAATCCGACCGTCCGACCCTGACTTTGACCCTGACAGGGCAAGTCAACTTTTTTTTTTTTTTTTTGCCTAATCAACCAAGTGTCATTCACCGGAATAATGGCATATTTTACAGTCCGTTCAGTTTACTCTTTGAATTGATGCAAAATTTTTGAAAGTGATGTAAACTCGCATGAATGCCATTGGATTTTTAGCTTCTTATAGTTTTGGTGTACAAAGTTTAGCAGTCCGTAAACTACGTCTTTATATATGTTTAAGTTATAACCATTCACATGCAAGTATCTCCTTTAATATCGGGCCCTATTTCATTCAAATCTTAATTTCTTACATTCAATATAAAATTAGCTACACTATGCGGTACGGTATGAAATATTCATACAAATATAAGTTCTCAAAATAAAGCAATTATATGATTTCATGTTCAATATTTAGTCTATATAACTATATACATATGCATGTTATTCAAATAAAGTTTAGCATAACATCTGCAATTCACACTTTGTTAATTAGTGGTCCACATTTATACGCTCATATTCTCCACTCTGATGTGGTGTCTAGAACCTTCCATCTGTGATAAGGCTTTCCACGTGGCAGTCGCCTACAGAAGACAGTTCCAAATTTCATAAAATGATTCAAAAATGTCAAAACTATTGAATTCCATAACTATATTTGGAATCCTCATAAGAAATGCATTAAAATAAGTATAGACATACCTATATTGGTTCAGAAATCCTTGAGATAAGACTTTGAAAGTTGGAAAACTTGTCTCAAAAATCTGTTTTGTATATATGGTTATACTTAATGCTGTGTGGAAAGTGTTAAAAGAGGTCACAATCACTGGGTTCAGATGGAAACAAACTGACAGGCAGCAGCTGTTAACTGATATACACCTAGCACAAAAAGTCCCTGACCAGGTGCTTTGAGGTTGGCTAATTCAAAATAGATAATCGGTACCAAAAATCTGAGATAAACATTAAATGAGCACATTTCTTCTCCGCAGTTTGATACCTCATTCAACAAAATCGAATGGATACTTTTAAAGTTATGGCGATGTCAATGACCGCGCATAACAACAGCAAAGTTGCACTAGGTATGGGAAATCATTGACTTTTTGTGCTAGGTGTATACATATATATATATATATATATATATATATGGGGCTTTTGTTGAAACTATTGACTCGAGGTGAAATAAAAGAGTGCTTTTGATGTTCAAGGGGCTATAGTTTTCACAAGCGATACAAAGGCTGTTCAAAATGTTTTAAATCAATTTCATTCACACAGTACAATCCAGAACACAAATGGTGTTCCTTTTTATGAATCATGGTGATAACACAATAACATCTTAAGACCATACACAATATGACATGGACCTTAACATTTTACACAAGAAAAGCCCCAAAATTAAAACAAATTTATATCACAATTCTTGAATTCTGATTGTTAAAATACACATCGCCCCATCAATTATAGCGTGTTGTCCTCATAACGTCAATTAAAAAATTGCCTTCTGAAAAAGGACGCACTTTAATATTGCAGATATGTACAAAATATCGCTTTTACAATTGGATTTTGAAATATAAAATATTCTCTACAAGGCATTAGCAGTTTAAGAATTGTTAGAATGTTTACGATAATGTCATACATTTCAGTGTAAAATCGCTTGGGGTAATTGGGCCGCAAATTTTGCCAACAGGGATGGCTTCAGATATACAGATTCAAAATCACTTGGACATTTTAAAGGTGTGTGGGTGACCTGTTCAAATTCCATTTTCCCTATATGGACTTGCTCCTGCCTACATTACTGAACTTCTAAACTTATATAAACCGTCTTGGTCTGGCTTGCGTTTTACATCAACAAATCTTCTGGTTATAGAAAAGTCGCATCGGTCATGGGGGGACAGAGCTTTTACCATTGCTGCACCTAGGCTCTGGAATTCACTTCCTGAACATATCCATGCTTGTTCGTTGCTCTCATCATACAAAACTGCCCTCAAACCTCATCATGTGTACTGCTTATAATTAAGATGTTTCATATAATTTTGTGATTTATTGCAGCGTATAATTGTTGCTTTTTATGCATTTCTGTTGTATAATATTGTTCTCTGCTCTGGTTTCATTGTTTCTTTTGCTTAATTGTTCAATGCGCCATGAACGCTTTCGCAGATTTACGCGCGTTATAAATGTTCAGTATTATTATTATTATGATTATGTTTGGCACTGTTTGAAAGTTCTAAAAGTGATTATTTAAATCGGAAATATAAATAAATCGCAATGGAAAAACATTTTATAATCCTGCCTTCCCCTCTCACTCTCTTTCATTCAATACATAAACTCATTATACTGCCAGCGCGTCATGAGTGTGCAGTTTACCTTTCGGAAACCTTGCTTCTGTACTTCGGCAATACAAAGCTGTCGTTGTAAGTTTGATATCAAAATAATTCCACAAGTTTCTCTTTCCAAATATGTTTCCTGTGTCATACTGTGATTAATATTACCAGAGAGACATAAAGCTTTGAAAAGGTATCAAACTGTTAGGACACCGTATACATAGTATCAATCAGAATTGAATTGGAAGAAAATGTTTTGCTATACCTTTGTATATATCACTACTGATATTTCATACTATCAGAAGCATAGGAGTTGAATATAATACTCTCTTTAAAATTACTATTGAAATATGCGTGAAGACCGAGTACAATTTTTACTGTTGAAAGTCTGTGCAGTAAATCTATAATTTAAGCCACTCGCTTAAAATACATACAAAGGGATGTTATAAAATATAATTCATGCACATTTTCTAGACATATTAATAAATTATGTATCACATTTATGACCAGAAAGTATACATGAATTATAGAAAAAACAAATATAAACTGGCTTAAATTCCTGGGATGGTACATTATATGTGATTCAGGGGGGACTTTGCCTAAGCTCTAAAATGACACCAAATTTATCATCAATCAAGGCATTCAGATTTTACGAGTGAAAATGACTCCTAAATTAGACCCTTTTGATGCGCTACATCACATATGATGAATCAATAAATGAAAAGAAGATCATTCCATATCATATGCCAATAACTAAGATAAGAGTCGCTTTCATTTTCTCTGGACAATGACACAACATTTACACACATGTATTCGTCTTTCTACATGTGGGGGTGTGTGTATATATATATACACACGTCAGCACCTCAGATAGGTGCGCACGTTCATCACTGAAATCAGTGATTGACACAGTGATGTCACTGCAACGTGGAAGTAAAATAGACTACTGTTAAAGTGTAAATGTTCGTGCGTGTAAATGTTCGCGCTTTGCACATTTTGAACAATTTTGCTTGTTTTTATTTTCACGGTTTTGAGCTTCCTTACATAGACCTACACACAAAATGAATATATTTGCACATTTTTAATATCGCGCTTGCTGATTTTAGTGCGAATATAAATGTAGCGCAAACATTTCCACTTATACAGTATAGCAAGCTGATATTTGTATGCAGTATCACATCAAGATGGAAGGTGACATCACCACGCAATCAACTATAATCGGTTAAATAATTCCTCCACCATTCAAACAATTTCCATGCGTCCCATCCGATTGGTGCATAACCACAACAGCATGCGTAGTGCAAAGCTGCCTGATGTTATGGAATACAGTGCATCATTACACTGAGCATTGTGCATTCAACATTTGCATGAATGCGAGCGTGACGCACAGATCGTGACGCTCAGATCGTGACGCTCAGATCGGGATGCTCAGATCGTTATTATACTGATTATAATAGGCACAAGTATTTCTGTACCAGCGCAACCACCTTCTGTGATCACGTGGTTGTAGATGACATGGCATTACAGTTACATATGCAAAATGTAATGAAATTACTACATTGCGCGCTAATATCACCCGCCAACTATGTGGAGACACAAAGTATAATCCAATGATTGACTAGGCCAAAATTCTTTGGCAAACAAAAAATCCTATAATTAATGGACCATTACGGTGAAGAACCCAGCCCCCACCCAATGTACAGGCAAATGGTCCTCTTAGATGTTGGATTGGTCGGGCGTTTTTGTTGATATTTTTTCGTTCAAAATTTTCTTGAACATTTGGGTGAATTTGAAATATTCAAAAAATGCCAAATAATGTTGATGAAGTAACTGTTTTTGAAGAAAGAAAAAAGTTTTTTTTTCTCGACGGCATTACATGTTTAATGAATACTGCCGGTGGAACTGTGTCTTTTCAAAGAAGAAAGATATTCAAAACCATCTTCATTTATCAACAGCAATTATTTAGTAATTATGATGGTATCTCTTCATAGGTTCAGTGTTTACACATATATATTATTTATATTATAATATCTATACAATAATTCTGTATATATATAGAGTATGTAAAACAAACTGTAAGTATGGTATTTGTTGCATAAAAAATGTCAAGGTATTTTTGTTGGTAATAAGTCGAGGGTTTAGTGCAACAAAGGGCTATCTGCTTTTTTGGCCAAAATGAGATTTTGGTATCAAAATGATCCGCACAAGCTCAGGAACCTAATTTTCCTAATGATTTATAATGCACAACGTTCCAGGTTTGAATAGCATTTCTTTTAACTTGTCAAAACATATAGGTGGCAATGATGGGTACAAATCTTTAATTCACTTTTTCTGATAAAAATAGCCAAAATGCAGATAGCCCTTTGTTGCACTAAACCCTCGAAGTGTACTTTAGATGTCAAGTGTGTATCAATCACATCATCTGATATTGTGTGTGACAACCATCAAGTCAGTTCAGATGAGGCAATGTTTACCATTGGAGAGTGTCTTTGCTACAGACTAAGGCGGAAAAAAAAAAAGTTGACTTGCCCTTTCTGACAGACCAGAATTTTCGGAAATCTAGGGTCGCTATTTTATTTTATTTTTTATTTTATTTTTTTCAAAGTAAAAATAAAAAAATAATAAAAAATAAATAAATTGAAAGAAGCACATAACAATAAAGAAAGATGAAAAACGTGTTTTTGAGTAGTATCTGCTTGTTCAAAACAAAAAAAATCAAAAAAAAATCCGACCGGCTGACCCAGACTCGGGCCCTGAAAGGGCAAGTCAACTTTTTTTGTTGCCTAATGCTTGATTTATGGCCTTTAATATTGACTATTGTGACCTGTGTTGAATTTGGCGTATGCTGCAGCGGAAGTAGAGCCACAGCACTTATACTGCATGGTAAATAACACCTATTATGTACAACCATCAAATGTACTTTATTTCATCTAAGATTTCATACATATCTCTAAAGGCTGTAATATGATAAACTAGAAACAAAAATAGTGGATTGAGAAAATATTTCCAGATTTTTGCAAATTTTGATGACATTTTAGGTAAAAAAACTCTGAACAACCCAAAAAACCACCCGCCCGACCCTACTTGACAGGTCCGTCCGCCCGTAAAACAGGGGGGGGGGGGGGGGGGGGGGGGGTCGTTGCCTTAGTGTCTTTACACTGATAAGGCTTCTATTTATTTGGGCTGTAGTCAAATAATGACTTCATACAGCGTGTTTTTATTAAGCAAACTGGCTTTTAGCCGGTTTAACAAAAAGGCTGTTAACAACCGGTTGCTCGCATGAGCGAGTGTTTTTAATGCAGTTTGACTGAGTCCGACGGGCGAACTTGCCGGCTGCTGTTGACCTCATTATAATAAATGCCTGGGAAAGGTCGTAAGCAGGTTTGTCGCCATGCAATGTTGTATTGACCCGATCACGTTTTTCTCGCAGTGAATCTCGTGGTTTTACCACTTTCTCCGGTTTCTAAAAGTGTACCAACATTGCGGAATTACATTTTTTTTATACAGAAAACAAAATATCGAACGTAAGTGATCTTGGGGAAATACACTTCTCTAAATGTAAACAAAAGGATGTCGAGCGTGTGTAGAATAAAACTGTGAAAGTTCAAAGTTCATAATTACGGCGCATTCCCGGTTTTATTCCCGCTAAGGCAGTAAATTGGTTGAAAAGATAATTCTTTGACACAAAAAGTCGAATTACGACAGATAGTAATTGGAATTTAATGAACATTGTGAAACCAATGAGTTATTATAATAACAGAAATAATTCGAAGGTCATTTAATTGTCACATGTTCGTGCCCACTTCCGTTTTCCACTGGTAAACGCGATGAGCTGGAACGGCGTGTGTTTATACTGACGAAAGACTGCTTTTCTTAACCGGTATCAACCGCTATTATCCTTCGTTTTGAAGGATAAAAGGCTGCTAAAATGTAGGGAAAATAAACCGGTATGAGCGGGCAAATGCCGGTGGAGGTGTGTTTTTATTGGAGAATTTTAATCCCTTAGCAGGCATATGCCGTCTTTTTTACTTCAGTAAAAACACGCTGATAGTCTATATGGTTGCAGCTAATCCCTTCTCTTCCAAGGTTTGGGGTTCACAATAACCTTGATCAGCTTACTCATAATTTTGTTGTACCAGCATTTGATTTCAGTGGTGTAATGAGTCTCATTACAGATATTTACACAATTGATTTAATCACGAAACATATCACATATCCCCATCTCCAACTCCAAGGTTAGAATTTCTGCAGTTGAGAATTCATTTTCGCAAATATTGCGAGAATCATGTCTACTTTCATTATGTTTGCCGAATTCATTTGCGCAATTTCATTTCGCTTATCGCATTGTGCAATGAAATTCTATCTCTGAAATTTCAAATGATATTCATACATAAAAACGCTTGATTGAATCATATACATCACAAATTGCCATTACAATTATCATAAACACAACAGAATTGTAACACTTTTCAAATTGTTCCGTCAAAACCATGTATCTTCATCTGGCCCTTTAGCATGTATAACCTTTTGGGCAGTCTACTCTAAACATGTTCAAGGGCCAAAAACACATCAAAACCTTATAGTGCTCTAGCCCTGAACAAGTATAAAGCCAAACTTCCTACGCATAACCTTTTGGCAGTCTTACTTTATATATGATGAAGGGCCGGAAAAACATACAAGGTTTTGACAGAACATTGACGATGCGTAAATCACATCCTAGACTCCATCAGCTCACTTGCTTGCATTCTTCTTTTGTCATCGACATCATGGAAGATCCGGAACGCTCGACGTTTAGGCTTCTTGGGAGTTGCTCATGGCCTCTAAGAGTTGCTCATCAAGTACAAGAAGCACAGAAAACAATTGGCACACATCCTGAAAGGTTCACACAATATAAGAAGGTCATGCTGGATGCTTAAAGAACCTTTTGATGCCTTATAGTTAAATGTGACCAGTCATATCAAAAGAAGGATTTTATCTTTCAAATAAAAATTTAGATGTTATTTCCATGCAAATACATATTTTGTAAGCTTTAAAATGACACCCGTTTGATACATTTGGTGAATGCATTAAGATTTTAAGTGAAATATTAGGTGGAAATACGTTTTTATTTCTTTTGTTTTTGCATGCTTTATTTCCTCAATATCTTAAAATGCATACTGCCGACTAAATCCCCCTTTTTGACTGGTCACAAATATGATTGACAGGCTTGGCTATAAGGCATTAAGACCTTACAGGTTAGAATTGATCCCGATGATAACGCCTTCTTCATGAAGACCACTGACAGACGTTGTTGCAAGGATCAAAAGGTCACACGGGGGCCTTGTTCACGAAGACTATTGGCAGATCTGGCTGCAACGGATCAATGCTATGAAAATGTTACAAGCCAATCTTCAAAACAGACAATAACACCCCATTCATGAAGTCAATACCTGGTAGACCTTACAGTTTAAAAAAATATGTCACTCTGGCGACGTCAAAGGTCTCGCTTGAATAACCTGATGACACCCTCCTCGTGAAGTTTCATCCAAAGTTCTCTTTCGTTGTCAACGTCGTGAAGCGACGTGGATTTACTTGTGTGGTTAACAAATTTTGTGTCATAATAATGGAGGGTGAACCTGGTGTCGTATCCAAATCCATATATGGTGACCTCGTCGCAGAGATGCACGGCAAGAAATACGACTAACGCTCCTGGAAGAAAAGATGAAGATGGGAGTAACATTAGGCAACAAACTCTGTCTCACATACATTTGGGAAAAAAGCTATATGCAGGTTTTATTTTAACCCTAACCCTGCCAAATTCAACATAATCCAACGAGCCAATCTCTATGTTTCACCCAGCGTGCAAGTTTTTCGAGGATAAAATGTACCCAGGCTATATACTTGGCGGAGTATACTCCGCCAAGTAGCCTTGACACCCGTGGTGTAGTGGGGAATCCTAAGCCGCTGGTGCTGGAGGTCTGTGGTTCAAATCCTGAGGGAGGGTCGCGGTGACTTTTGGGGTCAGTTTTCTCCGCGCAGAAAAAAAATCTGAAAAAAGTGCCCGAATGGGTTAGGGTTAAAGAAAAAATAGCTATCATGCTAAATGCAGAAATTCTTTTTTTATTGTTTTTGGCCAACTATTTTTTTCTCCTTCTTTGCGAAGCACAATTTTCTTTCAATTTTTCTATCTTTTGGCGGTCGCAGTGATGTAATGGAATACTGACACCCGATTGGTCAGGTGTTATTGGAGTGAATGGTGAAGTAAACTAAATCAAACTTTACTGCAAACTTACTTGTTATTAAAAATAGCTTATTTGTTCAATATATTAACAATTATGATATCCTTACAGCTCTACCTCAAACAATTTTAATGGTGTTTTGTCAAAAATAATTAATATAAGACAAATTTCCAAGCACTCCATACACACGATGTAGCAAATATGTACGCTCGCTTCATCGAAACGAATGACATACAAGGAGTCAATTTCCGGTATCGCGGGCAACCAACCTTAATTCGATCTTCGTTAATATTTTAATACTAATATGTACGCATCTTGATCTTCGTTGGTTCACAGTTTAATAGCTGTAATGTTGACGCTCACTTAACTAATCTTCATTGAATGAAGCAATTTTGTGGTGTATCTGGGGTCTATAACTTACCTGTTGTGGGTCTGGAGCCTTTGGCTTCTAAGTAGTGGGTAAACACATAGCGGAAGAAATCAGGATGGACGAATTTTAACCTGCCGGGGTCTATACCGGGAGGTGATAGTTTACTGGAGAAAAGGAATGAAAACAAACAAAACATGTTCATATTTCATAAAACAGTGAAATTGTGAAAACAGAAATCTAAATGATGACGACATTAAAGACTTAAAAAACAGGAGGTTTGTGTTCCATTGAGTTGTGTGAAATTAAATACCCACGAAACTGACAATTTTGCATTGAAAGTTATAACACAGTAACATTTCCAGATTCCCGAAATTAAATGCCCGCTAAAAATAGCAGTAATTTCAAATTCGTGAAATAAAGTAGCCACAAAATAATAGTGTTTTACAGTATGATGTGGGCTGTTTTTGGAGCAAGTCTTTTTCCTTAAGATATTTGGGTGACAAGGATTTGTATAGACGTTATTCGTAATTGGCGATTTCATGTCAAAGAGGGAGACATACAGGATGTCACGCCGATAAACATACAATCTCATACTTTTACTGCAATATAACGAACTGTGAACTTCTACATTTTCCTAAATGGTGTCGGTTACCAGCAAACATTTCATTTCAAACTAGTGAAATAGATAGTTTATATATGTTCAAGTTTATTTCACGAATGTAATAAGGTCAAGTATTGAACAGCTCAGAAGTATGAAGAATTTGTATGATTTGTGCAAAGTTCGCCACATTGAAAAACTACATCACTCTCGTCTCGGCTACATAACTAGCCTCATTTTCGGAGCACTAATCGCTCTGAGCATGCTCAGTTGGATAGCACGGCCCTCTTTTGACGTAAGTGCGCCAATTACGAATAACGTCTATAGCTACCAATATCTCAAATGACAAAAAAAGTGAGTTACGTCTTTCTGGTTGACAACCCTCAAATACTACAAGAATATGGATTACTGTAAAAGTGGAAATTATCACTTGTGTAATTTTTCGCGCTTTGCACATTTTGAACAATTTTACTTGTTTTTATTTTCGCAATTTTGAGCTTCCTTACATAGCCCTACATATATACAAAATGAATATATTCACACGTTTATTTTCACGCTTGCTCACTTTAGCGCGAACATTTCCTCTTTACAGTATCAGGTGACATTTTCAAGGAGGTTTTATTTTGTGTCCTTCGCAAATTGATATAATGGAACTGTGCACATTACTTCCCCATTAATATGTTCATCTAGGCAGGTTGTTTTGCCGGAATTTGCGTGCATGATAGCGCCAGTTATAGAATGAATGTCTGTGACTTTCAGATTTGACTAGACATCTCATTGTATTTTGTTTTAACTATATATAGAAAACGAAACAATGCACTAAAATCTGTCGTTCTTGTAAAAATGATAGTTTTTCGGCCCTTTTTTGGAATACCGTACTTTATGGTGTTGCCACTTTACGTGACTTTACGTGCTGCCACTGCATACAGAAAAGATGGCTTATTTAGGAGTTATGCGCCCGATTGCTGGAGCATGATTGGTTAATGACGTGCCATGTCATGTTTTGTTAAGGATGCAAAAAACAAAACATTGCGCGTAATCACGGTACCCGGACGTGTCTTCTGGCTAACTCGCGCTTCACCTGAGATCACTATGTGTATGTGATCTTTCGAAGGAAAATTACTTATTTAAAGTAGGAGTGGGCTATAGAGGGTCATTTTTAGGTCATAGTTTCAGATCACGCTTGCTACATGATTTTTTGATGACTTTATGCCTACTGACAACATTTTCAACAAAAAAATGGAAAAAAATGTGAAATCCAGGGTGCCCCGGCCAAAAAACCACAAAAAGTCGGCCATTTTGGAAAAAACAGACTTTTGATCATAACTCAGTCATTTTTGGTCTAATTTATTTGATTTTGGTGGCAATACCCATGTTTAAAGGTACAAGATGTCATTCTATGCTGGTTTCGTCTCATATAACCCCTTCGTTTTCTTGTAATAGCTGATTTTGGTCAAATTTGGACTGTGAGGGCGCTTTGCAAAAAAGTAGCTATCGCATTAATAAAAATGAATTTGAATACATGGAATGTGTTAAGAGTGTGTCAAGAAACATTGTCTGAAGATGTGAGCATGTTACCTCATTTCGTTTTACTGTGGCATCCACTTTAAAATCACACGAACGCGTTAAAAGCACTTCCATAGGATAGTACAGGGGTCAACGAACTTTCATTAGTGTGTGTTTCAATGGAGACAATTCAAAGATGTTCAAAATGGTGTAGCTTCAAAACAACAAATGGTATTTTACTCAGATTTTCAGGAAATGCCTAAAATGTAACTTCTATCATATTTCAACATTAGAATTTGAGATGCTACGATGCGAAAGGTATTTTTTTAAACAGCGCCCTCACAGGGCTATTTTCACTAAAAATGCCATTTTCAGGAAAACGAAACATCGTCATGCGATAAAAGTTGTATAAGATTATTCCATGTCCCAACAAACATGGGTATTGCCACCAAAATCAAATTGATTGGACCAAAAATGATTGATTTATGATCAAAATACTGTTTTTCCAAAATGGCCGACTTTTTGTGGTTTTTTGGCCGGGGCACCCTAGATTTTGCATTTTTGTTGTTGAAAATGTTGTCAGTACGTATAAAGTCATCAAAAAATCATGTAGCAAGCATGATCTGAAACTATGACCCTCTATAGCCCACTCCTATTTAAAGGAGATCTTCTATTCAAAATATGTGGATCCTTCTGTTGAAAAAAGGGTATTAGCGGCACTCAAAAGAGTAGGCAGGCAGGCGTGGAAGCTCTGATTAGGTGCAATCAATGCCAACATGAAACCAGACAAAAGTTTGAAACTAATACCATGCAGTGTTGTTAAGTGCAAACCAAAATGCATACATTCATAGGGGACAAATCTGCCTATAAGTATGCCATATAGTGTAATCAGATGGGACTGATGTCTAAAAAATATTCAAGTCAAGGAGATGCAGTGTTTTCATACAATGGCCATAGAACACAAACTATTGATCAGAATCCTTGGCCGGTATATGAGATGTGTTGAGCTTCGGATGCGTGGTGCATGACCTCTGTAGGTGCGTAACTTGGTGAGAATGTGAGGTGTTACCGTTCTCTTACTTTGCATTTCAATATGCAGTAATGGAAATACCCACGTGACTGTCTATCCAGGGTTGTCTAAGGTAGGAACTATACACTTTGTTGACTTGGAATATATTACTAACTTTTACACAAGGAAATAAATCAGTTGAAAAAGTGGTCCTAGTGGGAATCGAACCATGGATATCTCTCCTGTAATCTGGAAAAACCTAGTAAGTCAAATGCTGGTGAAAATTGAGTCAGACCTATATTTGGACTTAATGGGTTTTCCCCTTCGATTTATCAAGATTCAATATGAAAAACTGCCGCCAGGGAAGAGTTTCACACACTTTTACTTGATAAACTGAAGGGGAAAACCTCGTAGTAAGTCCTGGGCAATATCATGCTTGGCTTACCCGTTCGTGATGTCATATGGAATCAACGCCATCACATTTCACAGCTTATTCCGTTGGCGTGTACCATTACTGGGCACAAAACATGATATTGCGAAGTCCTGAAACTAAACAGTTTTTCTTTGTTTTTTCAAATTTGCGTTCAACAGACTTACTAGGTTTTTCCAGATTACAGGAGATCTGTATTGCATTTTTTAAATTTTATGTTATAATAAATATTGTGCATCTCAACAAAAACACTTGACTACATTGTAGTATTTTAATTTCACCTACAATGAGTTGTAATGTAGCATATCTTTTATTAACCTGAATTGCAAAGCATGTCTCTCAACCACTAGACTAGCGAGGTGTAAACTGGCCAGGACATGATTTTAATCCCTTTTAAACATTACGGAATAAAAGCAATACTACCATCAAGATCAAGACAAACAATATTATTAGGAACAGAGCTGTGATACACATGATCGTCTTCCCTGTGTTGACAGTCATGTGGGTATTTGCATTACTACAGTATAGATACACATGCATGTATGCCAATGGCTAACAATTTAGTCACCTAATCAGCGTTCATGATAACCGGTGTCGCATCGCGAAATGCTCCTCACTTTTGAAGTATTGCTATTCAATTGCACAAATGTGTAGCTAAAAGTGCGATGCAAGAAGGATCCCTACTTGATATTTGATCACGTTCCATCAAAGCCAAACCTATTACT
Organism: Ophiura sarsii; assembly: GCA_035610835.1. NCBI lineage: Eukaryota > Metazoa > Echinodermata > Ophiuroidea > Amphilepidida > Ophiuridae > Ophiura > Ophiura sarsii. Next base: position 32,410,021 of record CM069444.1, on the reverse strand, counting down.
AGAAAAACAAAGTGCTATACAAAATTTGTGAATTGCTACACAAAACTAATAGTGCATCACACTTTTTGCTACACAAAACAAAATGCTGGAAATTGAACGCTGCACCTAATAATTGAGATTTTCATCTTTCAAAACCAGAAATTGTACTCACGATTGACAGTTTCGTAAGTTATGATCTACACACTTCCTCAGAATAACCTCTTCTGACCCGTGCGTGAAGAGGTTATTCTGAGGAAGTGTGTAAACCATAACACACGAAACTGTCAATCGTGAGTACAATTTCTGGTTTTGAAAGATGAAAACCTCAATTATTTGTTCCTGCAAACCTGATGAATTTATTCAGAAATTTAGTCACCTTCAAAATTGACATGGCAAATTTGGGATGGTCTATGATTCCATTCACTGTTTAGATCTCATGCAATGCCATCTTGCACACTTCCCTATCGCATGCATTTGCCATGCAATACCTTTTTTGTTTATATAAATATCAAAATTATATGTGACACTGCAATGATGATGATGTGCTGCGGATCATAATAAACGAAGAAACATTTACTTAAAATGATTAAGGTGGATGTTAAACTTGACAGGCAGGCTGTACAGATCAAACTATAAGACAAAACAATGTTTTTACCTATGGGTGTAACTAACGTGTGAGATTTGAAATGTACATTAGGGAACTAACATATGAAGCATGAATACATTCTCACAGTTAGTGGCTTAGCCAGAGGGAGGGGCAAAGTGGGCGATACCGCCCCCAATATCTGAGTTGTGTCGGTTGAGATGGCACTGTCGGTTATCGCGTCAGTTTGGGGCCCCCAAAAAAATGTCTGACTCGACAGCACCCCCTCTCAAATTTCTGACTCGGCGGCAATTGTTGGTTCACATTTTTTTTTGCCCCCTCTCCTCCCCTCCCCCCTTTAATATGAAAAACCTAGCTATGCCACTGTTCACAGTCAGACTGACATCAAACCGATTTCCAAAGGGGATATCACGCTAGGAAAACAAAACAAGACTGTGCATGGGCAGAACGTGTCACATTTAGCAATGGCCAGTGAATCAGAGTGAATTCTGGGTAATTTATCGGCAAAGGGAACAGAAAACCCTGATGCCCGACCAAGAGAATACACCAACATGATGTAAATATGCATTCCAACCTTTCACATCCCAAATTAATGCCTGACCTCCACCCTCTCAACTAAATTTGGAATTAGAGGACTCTTTCAATTTTGGTTGAACATCGGCAAACCACTATTTGCTTCCGTTTGAACTTTGACCTCTCTCTAATTATATTTCTTTTTTATATACTATTTGGTAGGAATGTGCTGCCTGCAAAATAAAAATGTACCCTAACATTGACCAGTATATTTGAAAAAAATACCATTTGCTAACCCAACATTCAAAAAAGTTTTACATATTTTGAAAATATTTAAAAAAGGGGGCACATTTCAGGAAAACAGTATGAAAAAGGGGTAATTTGTTTACCAGAGAGGTGAAACTGCATGAGACCTTATTTGGCAGCACTTTCCCATACTCTCATATTCACTAAAGTCCCCCTGGAAAATAATAAACACCATGTAATTTCCCATCTACTTAACTAACAGACTGTCTCAATCACATGGACCATTGAGCGTGAAGTGTTTGATTATCTTAACCAAATCTATAAATATATGCTATCCACACACGCATCCACAGATCGACTTACTATTTTTTCCCTTTACTAACATATGGTGGAGGAGGGTCTCCTTGTAGCATATTCAATGCATAATTGAGATCGTATTTCTTGAAGGCAGTATATATATACTCAGCATTCTGAAAAAGATAAGTAGAAAATACAAACATATGTGATTATATAGTGACTTCATTAGGATATGATAAGACCATTTGATTAGAATTTATATTCTCGGGATAAGAAACGGTTAGATCCGCTATGTAATTTGCCATTATTCGGTCCTATTCGGGTCTGAAAATTAAATCCCAGCATGCTTGACCATCTCTGAAACATACTAATTTTGGATTTCATGATGCCAATTTGTAAATATGTAATAGTGTTATTCTAGAGGCTGTGTAAGAGTTTATTGTGAACAAAAAAAGGCTTTTTACTATGCGATCTTGAAAGATAGAAAATGGTCACATATATACAGAAATGTAGCTATATCTCAATATTTTGGCTGAGGTCCATGTCAAGGCTTACTTGTAAAGCAACAATTTTAGTCCGATCGGTGACTATCATAGTACAAAAACAAAATCGCCATTTTGAATTAACGTCTGCAACTAATTTACGCACTTGCGCATTTTTCCATTGTTGGCTTATTTGCTCTTTTGAAGGATTAAATGAAAATGGACCAAATTTGGATGCTAATGAATAAAGTGAGCATGCTCATGAACAAATTCATCATAGAGGGCGTTCTATTAGCATGCCGATTGCTCCAGTCTGATTGGCTCTTGCTCTCTCAGCATAGCAATTGTTAACATGGTGCCCCCCATAGGTGAACGAGTACACAGTATTGATGGCTCCGAGTGTCACTTGGCATCACACAGAAAACTAATGGGTATTATTTTCAAACAGGTTATTTTTAAGGAGTGTGAACCCCATTTAGTGTGATGCACGATCACATGGACTCCCACCACCTTGGCCGGGTTTAAGCCTTCGGGATGGCACTCCCCATTTTGTCTGTCATTATTTGTCCTCAGTTTCTCCCTGTAAGCTTTAGTCCTTCTAAACACCTATCGGGTTAAGGTACGTTAAGAACATCCAGACTCCAGTGACCATGGTGACACTTGACCCATTTGAAGGGTATTATATAGTTAGATGGGCCCCTATACCAACATTATGAAGGGAGAATACAGGTTTCAATGCATATGCATCAATTACATCCAAAAGGGTGCAGGGGAAGGGGGACCCCAACATTTAAGATTCTAGTTATGATATTGATTTGCATAGGTTTAATAAAGCCATGTATATTTCACTTTTCTATGGGTGCATGTACTTGACTGGACAAAACATTGTCATGCAATTAGCAGTGGGGGAATCTTACCCGAGTAAACATATATACATATGTGCCAGATTATTTCTGTTAACTCTTTTAGCTCGTCTTTCCCACTAAATATGTTGCTATCTTTAATTATTCATCCATGGGGGACCCAAAGCCAAATGATTCCTTCTTCTCCTCTCCCCTAATGTGCATCTCTCATAACACTGTTTCCATTAAATAACTGTTTGCATAATTTATTGGTCTTTAAACTCTTTTAGCAATACTTTTCCTTGAAAACCTATCACTCTTCTCGATTATTCCTTGTAAGGTGGAGAACTCCGACCCAAAAGCCAGACTTATTCCCCTCCTCCCCTCCCATAATGTGTCTCACATATCACCTTTTCCGTTCAACGCAATGTAAAGCGACTTTTGCCGAATAAATGCAAATTGCTTTTGCAAGTTGGCGCATTCCCAACAGGCTAGAAACATCACACTTGGCATTCACGTGTATCGCTTTAATATTCAACATTCAGGGCGAGATCCGAGCTCCGCCAAACTGATGGGTCGTTTAAAAAACATACAGCCCTGTGGCACTGTGTGCTGTATACATTAACCCTTTAAATAGCATCTGGTGGCACTCTTATTTTCAAGGGTGTAATGTATAGTCAGATCAGAACCTAATAGCCAAATTGCTGGTGAGGCCTGTCTATATTATATTGAAGTGAATAGGGAATATGTTTTACGGACACGAGGGATAAATTTTCAATGAGAATGCATAATTGTGACTTGATCAAGCAAAATGAGTTGCATGTCCGCAATTTACAATTGTGATATTTGTCCATCATTTAAAAGCAGGTGAAACATGCTACAGTATGGTCCAAACCTCACTAAAATTGAACTTCTAGTTTTTAAGTTACAAACAATTTACTAACTGAGAAAACAAAGTAAAACGTAAGAATCTGTCAGTCACTTCTTTTTACCTATTCTTTTTACTCAAAATCAATATTTCCGACATCCGACTCATTCCGCTTGGTCGCGTCACAATTGTGTTACATGCTCATGAACAAATTCATCATAGAGGGCGTTCTATTAGCATGCCGATTGCTCCAGTCTGATTGGCTCTTGCTCTCTCAGCATAGCAATTGTTAACATGGTGCCCCCCATAGGTGAACGAGTACACAGTATTGATGGCTCCGAGTGTCACTTGGCATCACACAGAAAACTAATGGGTATTATTTTCAAACAGGTTATTTTTAAGGAGTGTGAACCCCATTTAGTGTGATGCACGATCACATGGACTCCCACCACCTTGGCCGGGTTTAAGCCTTCGGGATGGCACTCCCCATTTTGTCTGTCATTATTTGTCCTCAGTTTCTCCCTGTAAGCTTTAGTCCTTCTAAACACCTATCGGGTTAAGGTAGTTAAGAACATCCAGACTCCAGTGACCATGGTGACACTTGACCCATTTGAAGGGTATTATATAGTTAGATGGGCCCCTATACCAACATTATGAAGGGAGAATACAGGTTTCAATGCATATGCATCAATTACATCCAAAAGGGTGCAGGGGAAGGGGGACCCCAACATTTAAGATTCTAGTTATGATATTGATTTGCATAGGTTTAATAAAGCCATGTATATTTCACTTTTCTATGGGTGCATGTACTTGACTGGACAAAACATTGTCATGCAATTAGCAGTGGGGGAATTTTACCCGAGTAAACATATATACATATGTGCCAGATTATTTCTGTTAACTCTTTTAGCTCGTCTTTCCCACTAAATATGTTGCTATCTTTAATTATTCATCCATGGGGGACCCAAAGCCAAATGATTCCTTCTTCTCCTCTCCCCTAATGTGCATCTCTCATAACACTGTTTCCATTAAATAACTGTTTGCATAATTTATTGGTCTTTAAACTCTTTTAGCAATACTTTTCCTTGAAAACCTATCACTCTTCTCGATTATTCCTTGTAAGGTGGAGAACTCCGACCCAAAAGCCAGACTTATTCCCCTCCTCCCCTCCCATAATGTGTCTCACATATCACCTTTTCCGTTCAACGCAATGTAAAGCGACTTTTGCCGAATAAATGCAAATTGCTTTTGCAAGTTGGCGCATTCCCAACAGGCTAGAAACATCACACTTGGCATTCACGTGTATCGCTTTAATATTCGACATTCAGGGCGAGATCCCGAGCTCGCCAAACTGATGGGTCGTTTAAAAAACATACAGCCCTGTGGCACTGTGTGCTGTATACATTAACCCTTTAAATAGCATCTGGTGGCACTCTTATTTTCAAGGGTGTAATGTATAGTCAGATCAGAACCTAATAGCCAAATTGCTGGTGAGGCCTGTCTATATTATACTGAAGTGAATAGGGAATATGTTTTACGGACACGAGGGATAAATTTTCAATGAGAATGCATAATTGTGACTTGATCAAGCAAAATGAGTCGCATGTCGGCAGTTTCCGATTGTGATATTTGTCCATAATTTAAAAGCAGGTGAAACATGCTACAGTATGGTCCATACCCCACTAAAATTGAACTTCTAGTTTTTAAGTTACAAACAATTTACTAACTGAGAAAACAAAGTAAAACGTAAGAATCTGTCAGTCACTTCTTTTTACCTCTTCTTTTTACTCAAAATCAATATTTCCGACATCCGACTCATTCCGCTTGGTCGAGTCACAATTGTGTTACCAAAGGAGCATATGCATCCCCTATCCTGTCAGAAGGGGCTGGGGGGGGGGGGGGGGGGGGGGGGGTGGCGGCTGGTAAATTCATGTTTTCTGATGAATTAATTATGCCCTATTTTCTCCCTGATTACCCATTCATTCACTGTGGACACTCAATTCATGTTTTCTGATGAATCAATTATGCCCTATTTCCCCCCTGATTACCCATTCATTCACTGTGGACACTCTTTCAAAGTCACTTTTTTATTTCATGAATACTCAAAGTTAAAACGGACCAATCCAGAAGTTACCAAATTTGATTAGTAAAGACCATTCTGTAATACTGTATTGATGATGACATTGGATTGAATAACAATAATAGTACTACATGTAGTAGGGGAGTATTACACCACTGCAGAAAAACAACTATTGTGCCAAATGAATTATATCTATACTTTTTATTTTGTGACCACATTAAAGAAAAGTCTTTACTCTACCTCTGTGAGAACTTTCGGATTAATTTGGATATTTCTTATGTTTTTCTTTATTTTTTGAAAATTCCCTAAATTTTTGGACATTTGAATATTTTCAGCCAAGTAGGAAACTGCTATGGGTCTGTAACTTTGGGGGATAGTTAATAAACATATTACCTAAATTCTCTCGCCAGTTTTTGTAAATAAAGTGTTTACTTTTTGAGAACAATTTTTTTTTAGGGATTTTTTAAAGACAAAAGTTCAAATTGACACATAAAAGACGAGAAACACTTTAATGGAAAAAGCTGGCAAATGAATCTTCTAAATTGAATTACCTTTCATATGACACCTTGTTTGTTGAAATAGGGGCTATACTTCTCTTTAAAAATATTCACAAAGTTTGACTATTTAGTGTTTTTAGAAAAAATACAATTTTTTTGTTAAGTACTAACATTCCCACTCCATTCAATTCATATTATGTTTTTAAATGTGGAAATAATTACATTAAATATTATGCATTGGTATTTTGGCAAAAACATAAGATAAAAAACAAGTTCATCCTAAGGATATAAAGGGTTAAAAAGATAATTTATAAATAGAGTGTTTGAGAAAAGAAGCCATTTTGGGGAATTTGGCAACGTGCCAAAAACCTAACACACAGTAAGTCTATGGGTTTTTTTGAAGACAAAAAATTGCACCGTTCGAAAACGGCTTGATGGAAAAAAAATCGGCAAGTGAGTTTATCTTGTCAATATACACATCATGTATAATATTGAAGCAAATCTGAGCATGGCGCCGTAGCCGATATAGCTACCTTAACTGTAAATGCATGCCCTTAGTTGCTTTAATGCAGATGAACTAAAAAGGTCAAAAACTTTGTTTACCGCGACCCGTCAAAACCTTTGTTTTCAAAACCTTTGTTTACCGACCAAATACTGGCCTAATATTGGTAAACTCTACATCACAAGCTTTCTGATTGACCCTAACTACCCAGGCGTGATGTATAGTCAGATCAGAACCTAATAATAGCCAAATTGCTAGTGAGCCCTGTTATGTCATCCTGAAGTGAATAGGGAATATGTTTTAAGGACACAAGGCACACGTTTCAATAGAGAAAAACAGGTCAAATTTTAGAGGAAAATCTGGCTGGAGGGCCCCAGCCCCTACTTGACCGCGCCACAGAATCAGCTTGAAAATCGTAAGATTTTCTTCACTATTAGCCCGGATGCAACTCACCCACCGGCAACTGGTAGTGAAGTGTTTTGTAGTGACAAGGAAGGTTAGGGGTATTTTGAGAATTTAACCTGATCATGGAGGATAGAGGGTATCTTTACCAGAATTTGCATCTTTTGGTATTTCCCCCTATGTTTATATCTAGAAAGGGCCTTGGGTTTTTGAATGATGTCTTGAGTGTCTGCAAATACAACTTTTCGCGCTACACTCATTTTCGCGACTTTCACGATCCAAACAGCTACAGCGAAAATGAAAATACACAAACATATTTATTTCGTGTATAAGTCTATGTAATATGTAATGTACTTTCAAATAGTGAATTTAAAAACAAGCGAAATGGCTGAAAACCGGCAAAGCGTGAACATTTAATCACACAAAAATTACCACTTTTACAGTAATATAAAACACTCTTGACACCTTAATTTTATATAAGTCCAAACTTTAGCAACAACTCATCATTTACAGTCCAATTACTTTTAGGAATTTGGGATGCACTTGATATAAACAACTAAATTCAATATTCTAATTGAAAGGATTTGATAATGAAAGACAGAGCCTCCAGGAAAATTAACCCCAGCGAAAATTGAGAAGTATTTCTTTCAGTGCACTTTAAACTGCCAATCGATACAGCACAAATTTGTGAAATTTTGGGTGCTGGCCTATGGACTAATACAGACACCCTCACACTGACAGCATTTTAGACTGGTTAGTGCCCCCCCCCCCCCCCCCCAAAAAATAAATAAATAAATAAATAAATAAATAAATAAATAAATAAATAAATAAATAAATTAAAAAATAAAAATAAAAAAAGAAAGAAATTATAACAAAATTAATAAAAAATAAATAAATAATAATAATAATAAAAAAAAAGATTAAAAAAAAGAAGATAATTTTTTTTAAAAAAATTGGAAAAGTGTATTTGGGTCCCAGACAGACAGACATTAAATGCATATCATATAGTGACAATGAAGCATGCCTGGGACCTGATGTCCACTATATACAAAAATCCCTTCCTGCCTATTACTAGAGGGACATACTGTAGAAGTGGTAATTTGACCTGTCATTAAACACAAGTGGAACTGTCAGAGTGGTTTGCAATGCAATCCAAATTGCATTTGACCAAAACTTTTAAAGTGAAGCGTGTTTAGTAGCGCTGTCGAAAATGGCGGTTAATAGCTGCTTTATGCAATGAAGAGGACATGGGAAGAATTCAGAATCAAAACGATTAATTCTATCCCATTTCGCTGTGTTGGCGACAAAATAATCCCCTGTTCATATGGGTGGACGGACCTCTTACGCATCTCGCTTTATCCACACACAAAAATGTTTTCGTTTTCAAAAATTATTAAAGAATGAAAAAACTTCAATATTAAAAAAAAAATCAATTACTAAACAAATCAAGTTCTCAATTTTGAAAGATATGGTTTGTAATTGGTTGAGTCAGTAGAATAAGATTTTTTTCTTTGTTGGCCTTTGGGACTCTATGTGATTTGCTACTGACCAGTAAAATATTTTCAGCATTTACAGAAGTTTGTGTGATTGACCTTTGTTATCAACCTTTATTTCCAAATTATATCCGGTATTCTTGAAATTCTTCAAGAATTCTTGAAATCAGTTTCTGTTTCAGTTTTTATTGACCACAAAATCATATGGAAATAGTGACGGGGGAAAAAGACCTGGAAACTGATGGTGTTTTTTTGGTGTATATAATATTGTATTGGCCATAAAAATCATTCCACCCTCCATATTTTATATAAAAAACCCACCCACAACAATTATATTCCTGCATTTTATACTACTTCATGAACAAGAAACTTATGTTATGAGGTGGATAATACTATATTGGCTACCTTTAAACACTTTTTTCTCTTAATCCTAACACAACCAGATACCACAAAATACCAAGACCCAGCCTATCTCCCAGCACATGCGTGGAGGATTTTCAATGACGTACCGTAATCGACCGAGCCTATAATGGTGAGTGCAACATACTGCGCGAACATGAAGCTGATAGCCATGGCTTGCCTACGCGGGCCGGTGGTTGATGTGCGGAGGGTCCCTGGATCGATTCCCGGTCGGGGAGCGGCGATTTATTTGTTCAAACTTCTCCCAAGTCCTTGTCTTTGTTTTTGTTAAAAAACCCGGGTCAGGGTTAAGGTTAAAAGATCCCTATTTCCACCCCACCTTCACTAGATTAAAAGGTCAGTATGCACAATTTAGTAAAATTAAGAATAATAGTCCATTTAGAGGGATCATTGTATTCTTTTATATCCTTTATATTCTCTAACAAAGTACTAAAGTAAAATTGGAGCCACCATATTTATTTTGGAAATCGGTAAAAAAAAGGGTTTCATGTGCAAATGATGAATACCGACCAAAATAATGTGTCAAATTATAGCAACATTTTTCGAGACTTTATTAATTGTTTATGTTAATTTTGAAGGGGAAAAAAGTAGTAGAAAAAGGCCCGACCGACCTGAAAGGTCCGTTTGCCCGTAGAACAGGGTTTATTTTTTGTGGCCTAAGGGTAATATTAAATAAAAACAGGTGTTGCCTCTAATATAAGGTCCAATAAGCTCAATCAAGAATGAGATTATTCTACATCTAAGGCAAAAAAAAAGTCTCAAATGACCCGCACGCATTACCAAAACCGCACTCGTTAACTTTTTTGGTTCATGTTTTTTCGTGGGTTTTTTTCTTCTTTTTCATTTCCTCAAAAATCAGGTAGATTTCAGGTCTGAATTGAAAGAAGAAAAAAATCCGCAGACCGCATAAGTTTTCAGTCTCTCATGTCATCTGAGACAAACCTTTTTTTCTTGTTGACCTAAGGCCTTAAAAAAAAGGTGTTTGATTGGCCTAACATGACAAAAACAAATAGGGTAGGTCGGTCAGGATTTTTTAATTTTATTTTTAAATCACTTTGGGGACTTCAAATAGCTGAAAATGAAAGCAAACAGTCAAAAACTTTAATACTATTTGTACCTCCTGGGCTCTTTATAACACATTAATAGACTCATTTATGATCCACATATTTAATGTTATTGTTCATTCTACTCCATTGTAATATCGGCATGCCCGTATATTATAATGTGGGTTGCCGGTTGCATTATGTAAACATTGTACTGTTGCCCAATGTAATGCTTTACTCTAACATCCCCCTTTCTTTAAAGAAAGGTTAATACTTTGCATGTACTTTCAGATACAAGATTAATGCATTCATAATAAAGTTACAGTCTTTAACTATAGAGTTTACATGACAGTTCACTGTGAGTTGCTTTCAATAAAGTCTCTGGTATTGATATATTGTTCAGTCTGTTTGATTGAGTTCTTGTGGAGTTAGTTTTCATTTGAACTATAAACTTCAAACTTTTAAAACACTTTAAACAACTCTGAAATGTAGTTAGATTTCTACATTTAAAACACATATGATTAAATGATTGATTGGTAATAATTAAACTCAGAACCTCGGCTTTCATACCGGATACACTGTTCTGGTTTTCACACAATAAAGCTATGCATATTTGACTCCTCTTTTCTCCTCCAATCACAAAAAAAAATTAACACAACACTGTGCTGGCAAGATGACTTGATAAAATGTCTGATGATTGACTGGATGACATGTTGAATTGACTTGACATCTCCAAAGCTGCTCCACTGGCAAAACAATTGAGGAGGCATAGCATACAAAAAATCAGTAAATTTTTCACTGAATTTGGTACCCAAATAATTTTTTTAGTGTGTGTAACATGTAACATGCTGGAACATGTAAGACATGCATGTGTATACATATGTCTGGTATTGTGAAACGAAACGTTTGGTAGACTTCCAACATTTCTATGTAATTAACTTAGATGAGTTATGTATTATTTATAATCTCATCATCTAAAATTTGGAAATTATATAACTGGCAAATTACACAGTAATTTGTATATAAAACTGATTGATGCAATTATGACACAAAATTGACATGTTTAAAATTTAGCAAAAATTAGCAATGAAATCACATGATAGTCTTGAATCAAGTCTTTTTGATGAACTTAAAACTGCTCATCCACAGGAAACTAGACCTGGTTCAAGCCTCAATAAATGTAAATATCACACAAAATGATTTTTTTAAACAAAAATAGTCTGTAGACTTGGCCTGAGTCTCACACTAAATACTAATCAATGAAATAAAAACAATGCCAGTAATGTTACCAAAAATGGTCCCTACAATGTACACCTTAATTGGAATGGGTGACGTAATCTTGCAGGTAACGTGGCTTCCTGATTGATCTTCCTGCTCTGGACTTTGATTCTTTTGGAGGTTGATCATGTTGCTGTGGCTGCGGTACACACTGCTGTTCTGGCTGTGCTGGAAATCGCTGAACTGGCATGTCATCATCTGAGTCATCACTATCTTGTGGTTGGAATTGTTCTTTGGATGACTTGAGTTGTCTGCGGTTGCGACGCAAAATGACACCGGATTCAGTTTCAATCTCGTAGGATCTTGGTGCTACTTTCTTCTTAACAACAGCCTTTGTCCAGATTTTCTTGTACTTTCCAGGTTGAACACGTACAACATCACCTGACTTGAGTTCGGGCAGGTCTTTAGCAGTTTTGTCATAATATTGAGCTTGCTTCTTCTGCTTCTGTTGGTGTTGATCAGCAACCTTCTTGTTGAGCTCGGGTTTCAAGAGCTTGTCTTTGGTTGGTAACAAAGTCTTTGTTCTTCTGTTGAACAGTCTTTGTACTGGGCTTGTGTCCATATCTTTGGTAGGAGTGTTTCTATACTCCAGCATTGCTAAGTGAACATCTGTCTTTGATGCTTTAGCTTTGCGCATCAGATTCTTGGCTATCTTAACCGATGATTCCGCCTTCCCATTGCTTTGTGGGTATAATGGGGAGGATGTTGTATGTTTAAACAACCATTCCTTACTGAACGATTCAAATTCTGTGCATACATATTGTCTCGCATTGTCTGACACGACCTCATCCGGAATTCCGTATCTACAGAAATGTGCCTTCAACTTTCTGATAACTGTCTTGGATGTTGTGTCTTCCAAGTAGTCTACTTCAAAGAATCCTGAATAATAGTCTACTGTCAGCAGGTAGTCTAGGCCATGTATCGTAAACAAATCTGTTCCTATTTTGGCCCATGGACGATCTGGTATGTCATGTGATTGTAGTGTCTCTTTCTGCTGTTTGGTCTCATACGTACGACATACTTCACATGTCTCGATGAACTCTTTAACTTCTGCATTCATCCTCGGCCAATATAATATCTCTCTGGCTCTTCTCAAACAGCCTTCCACACCCATATGTGATGAATGGATTCTGTTCATCATATCTTTACGAAGGGATCTTGGAACCACTACTCTTTCACCACGGCATATTATGTCATCTTCGACACTCAGTTCGTCTCTTATGTTGTAATATACAGCTGCAGCATTCGGCACATCACTTTTATGTTCTGGCCATCCTCTGAAGATTACTGCTTTCAGTTGCTGCATTGACTTGTCTTTCTTGGTTTCGCTGCGGATCTCTTCCAATCTTGGTTCTGCTACTCTCATACTTTGTAACATGTTTACAGTCTCTTTCTCTTGAACTGCGACTGGATTGTCCACATCTGGTAGATAAGCTCTACTCAGAGTATCTGCAAGATACATATGCTTGCCTGGATGATAGTTGATTTCTGCTTCATACTTTTGTAGTCTTAACAGGAGAGTCTGCAGTCTTTTAGGTGCTTTGTAGAGTGGCTTTCTGGTTATGATCTCTAGGGGTTTATGATCAGACTGTACGCTGACTTGTCTTCCATAGGTATACTGATGGAATCGTTCTAGTCCCCAAACCACTGCTAACAACTCCTTCTCGATCTGAGCATATCTTGTTTCAGCGTCGAGTAATGCTCTACTAGCATAAGCTATCGGTTGTCCATTTTGGATTAAAGCAGCGCCCAGACCGGTATCAGATGCGTCGGCCTGCAGCGTCAACTCTTCATCTGGCTCATAGTACTTCAGAATTGGATGCTCTGTTACTGCCTTCTTGATGGCATCCATGGCTTTATCATGCCCTTCATTCCAGTGCCAAGCTACTTCTTTCAGTGTCAACTTTCGGAGAGGCTCACAGAGATCACTCAATCTGGGCAAGAATCTGCTCAAGTAGTTAACGAAGCCTATGATTCTTCGTACTCCGGTGACATTTTCTGGCTTAGGCATCTGTAGTATCGCTCGTACTTTGTCTTTATCTGGTTTCAGTCCTTGGTCAGTGAGCAAATGACCTATGAACTTTACTTCAGTCAAGGCTAGTTTGGCTTTTGCTTTGTTTAGCTTCAAGTTCTTATCTTGACATCTCTTCATGAGATTTCTGAGATTTCTGTTGTGGTCTTCTGTAGCTTCTTCAATCGTGCTGCCTTTGCCCACAATCAGGATGTCATCTGCTACTGCTGTGACACCTTGCAAACCTTCTAAGACTTGATCTTGCCGTCTCTGGTATTCCTCAGGACTGCTTTTCAACCCAAATGGCATACGCTGCCATCGGTATCGACCATACGGCGTATTGAATGTTGTCAGTCTTGAACTTTCATCTGTCAGCTCTACTTGACAAAATCCATCCTTTGCATCCATGACACTGAATATCTTTGCGTTATTTAGTTCTGGCAAAATGTCATCGATGGTCGGCATTGGATAGTGGCGGCGTTTAATCGCTTTGTTTAAATCCTTTGGATCCAAACAGATTCTTGTCTTATTTGGCTTGTCAACAACTACCATGCTGTTTACCCATGGTGTTGCCTCATCTTTTATAGCTGTGATGATTTCTTCACTTACTAGCCGGTCTAATTCACGTTTTAGCTTCTCTTTGAGTGCTACGGGAACTTTGCGAGGTGGGTGTACGACTGGATGTACATCTGGATCCACTTCGATACTGTATTTACCTGGCAGCTTTCCAAGTCCAGTAAATACACCTGGAAATTCTTTTTCCAGTTGCTCTACAGTTAGTGGTGTTTTTTCATCTGGTGCATCTATTTCTGGCTCTGCGAGGAGAACATTCTCATGGTTGATGCGATCAGGTTGTATTTCTTCTGTTAACATAACATTGCGTTCATTAACAGTCACTAGCTTCATCTGTTGCATGGCTTTCCACCCAAGGAGAGGATCACTTACACCATCACTGACAACTATGAAGTTTACTCTGTAACGCTTGCCATTCTGTGGATTATTTATCCTGACTTTACACTGTCCAAGCGGCTTGATTCTTGTTTTATTGTACATCACAAGCACTTTGTTGGTTTTCTCCATCTTTTGTGAAGTTGGTATATTGGACTGGTTAATCACGTTACAGGTCGCGCCTGAATCTAGCTGAAATTTCTTTCTTTCTTGTTTCTGCACCACTTCTAATACTGCGAAAAGCTTATTCTGTGCGTTTTCAACTGTGTTGATACGTTCTTCTTCTACGCCAACGACGTAAATATCTTCTGTTGATGAACTCTGATCTTCATCTTCTGTATCTACTTCATGTACAGATTTCTTTTTCTTCATTGGTTTTTTCTTTCTACAATGAGACGCGAAATGGTTGTAGCCTGAGCATGAATTGCATTGTTGACCATACGCTGGACATGCCTTACGGTCATGCGTTCTGCCACAACGATTACAGTTTATTATCTTGTCAGATTTTTCCTGACTTTGGCCTTTCTTCTTATTTGGCTTGGCAGCTGTGTTTCTTTGTTTTCTGCGACGACTATCTTGCGTGTAGTTACCGTAGTGAACACTTTCATGACCTTTTTCTTTTGACAGGTGTTTTAACTGCATACTTGATGCTTCACTGATCTGCAAAATATCAATGGCATGCTTTAGATCGCATGCAGCCTGCCTGAAAATATTTGCTCTCGCTGCTCTATCCTTAGTACCGATGACGAGCATGTCTCTAATCAACTGGTCTTCAAGGATACCAAATTCACAAGGTTCCGCTAAACCTCGTAACCGGTGGACGTATGCCTCTATGTTTTCTATTGCCAATTGTTCGGTGGTAAAGAAAATAAACCTGTCATAGATAACATTTCTTCTCGGGGTGAATGTTTCTTTCAGTTGTTTTAAGATTTCTTTAGGGTCCTTCAACTGGTCTGCAGTAAGCTGTAACTTTGCAAGCCTTTTACAACACTCGTCGCCCATGACGCGCTTGAGAGTTGCCACTTGTATTGGGGCATCTTTTCACTTA
Source organism: Ophiura sarsii (assembly GCA_035610835.1). Classification (NCBI taxonomy): domain Eukaryota; kingdom Metazoa; phylum Echinodermata; class Ophiuroidea; order Amphilepidida; family Ophiuridae; genus Ophiura; species Ophiura sarsii. The sequence goes on along the minus strand of CM069444.1, from coordinate 32,394,468 downwards.
ATTCTGTTGCGATTAAGTAATCTTTCCAGGACTCTTCAAACATTTTCCAATTCTCCGCTATATCACCTTTTAGTTTCACGGGACTGGGTGAAGGTACCTGATATGTCGCCATTTTACTGACTTGCTTTACTGTTTATTGGTTTATCGAGTCTCTTTCACATGGTAAGCTTCTTTACATCGAGTAAAAAGTTTCCGAGACTGGACTGCACACAGCGCAAGTTTTTGGCATTTTCCCACTTACAGCTTATTTCTTTAGCGGAATTTCGGCATTTTGGTAGTAGAACGATGTTTTATCTCACATCTGTCACCATATTTGTACCTCCTGGGCTCTTTATAACACATTAATAGACTCATTTATGATCCACATATTTAATGTTATTGTTCATTCTACTCCATTGTAATATCGGCATGCCCGTATATTATAATGTGGGTTGCCGGTTGCATTATGTAAACATTGTACTGTTGCCCAATGTAATGCTTTACTCTAACAAATACTTTCAATTTTTATTTTTTAAATTTAAAAAAAAAAAAAATCCTCCCTCAAAATAATAAAAAATAGTCAGGGTCGCCGATGTATTTAGGGTCGGTTGGGTTAGGCCAATCAAACTTTTTTTTTTAGGCCTAAGCATAAAAGAGGAGTATTCTTCATTCATTTATAGATCTGCATGGTATGAAGTTATAATTGTGCAAACAAACCTAAGACTCTTCTCTCAGATCGAAAAATAACAATAATATTCCAGCATTTAGAGCAGGTCTGGGGGAAACAATTGAGTTCAGGAAACTAATTGTAGTTTGGTATTTGGAGAGAAATTTCAGTTCTAAAAATCGGTAAAATACCTGACAATTTGAAGGGAAATTCTCTCTTTTGGCAGGGAAATTGTTGCTTTCTCGTGGAGAAATTTGCATATTTTACAGACATCATTTATAGATCTGCATGGTATGAAGTTATAATTGTGCAAACCAACCTAAATAAGACTTTTGTCTCAGATCAAAAAATACCAATTACATTCCAGCATTTAGACCAGGTCTGGCCTGGGGGAAACAAATGAATTCAGGAAGCTTATTGTAGTTTGGTATTTGGAGGGACATTTTAGTTCGAAAAATAGGGAAATACCTGACAAATTAAAGGGAAATTCTCTCTTTTTGGCAGGGACATTGTTGCTTTCTCATGAAGAAATTTGCATATTTTCAAAATTTGCATATTTTCCAGACTTAAAACGTCATACCTACTATAACAACTGTCAGCTCTACTGAACTTTGAAATCAGCTTTAAAATATCAACAGCAGGTAACCCTCAACATGGAAGTAACTGTAACTTCTATGCCCTCAAGTACACACAGTTTCACTAAAGCCATATAAACTCAATACAGATAACTAACATGTAGTTTAGAGATAGGAATGTGTATATGCTCGATCAGCTGTCTGATTCACACGCTTTTATCTTCTTTTTTGTATATAAAGAGCAACTGCGAACAATAGCTCAACAGACATTTAACAAGGTAAATGAACTGAGTGATTAGAAATCAAACTGAGAACTCTTTACAAAGAGCTCTGATGGGCCAATCAATTGGTTCATGTGTCGGAGTCGAAAGAGTACAATATTACCTGAAATAGCAAGCTACAGGGTGACCCAGAAAATGTTGAACCCAAAAATCACAAACTTAAAAAAATAATTAAAAATGAATATAAATAAATATGGCATTCTGTTTTCAAAAGTTATGTAAACAATTTATTCAGCTTTCTGGAGAACTTTAGATCATGTAAATTGGCCTTACCAAACTAAAGATACACTTGATTGTGTGACAGGGGGTGTTTTCACCCTTTTGTAAAAGTGAAAAAATTGTAACTTGGTTCAGATATGAAACCTCATTCTGTTCTAAGTACGGTGAGTTAAGTAATCTTTTCTTTTGATCTGTATTTATCAAATTAACATTTTCAAATGAAGTCAAGGGGACTTCAGTTTTGTTTTTCAAAGTCTCTTATATAATTAATAATATTGATTTACATTTCAGTCACAACAAAAGATCCCGATAAAAGTAAAAACAAATCGGAAAGAAATGGTTTCAAACAGGCACTTGTTCTTGATAATAATTTTCGTTAGAAAATTCCAATTAGGAAATTTACTTAATTTTCCATACGGGTTTCAACAAGACATCGGTTGTCTTTCTCAGTGGATTGTGTTTGATCCAGAGCTAGTGTTTCTAGTCTGTTTATTGATGACGTCATCGGATGATGACGCCCTCTGGATCACTGAGTCGTAAAGATGACTGAGTTGGTAAGCCCCCTCGTCGCCATTCATTAGGTGCTTATATGTTGGTCTACGCCTCCTTTTCTATGAATCCAAATTGATTCGCGTATCCATCTAGTATTTCTAGTATCATCTCTGGCAATGATCTTTGAGTCATCCCATTTAATGACGTGGTTCTCTTTCACTACGTGTTCGGCTATTGAGGACTTGAGTTCTGTGTTCTCGGATTCTTTTCTTGTGGACCGAGTGTATTTCTGAGCTCCCCGGGGGGGGGGGGGGGGGGTACTCGCATTTGGTTTGGTCGGGGGTGTGCCGCTGGAGATTCAAAACCCATACCCATTTTTAGGGGTGATTTTGGAAAAATCGGTACCCATTTTTAGGGGTTTTGCTTCATTTTAGACCAAATTTTCGCGAAAATCGACCTAATTTTGGCAATTTTTCGCGAAAATAGACACAAATTTCGCGAAAATAGACCCATTTGTAAAAAGTGACCCCATTATTAGGGATTTCCAGCACAAAATCATACCCCATGTTTAGGGATTTTGTGCCCAAAAAGCTACCCATTAGAGCGGCACATCCCCGTATACCGTCTTAGGCGAGTACCCCCCCCCCCCCCCCCGGGCTGAGCTCCCATTTTATCAGCTTCCGTTTTGTGCTCCTTGTTGCGTGTGCCACATTTTCTGCCGGTTTCACCGATGGAAGTCTTTTCGCAGTTGGCACACGGGATCTCATACACGACCCCAGCCTTGTCCTCGTTTGAAAGTTTGTCTTTGGGGTGGACGAGGAATTTTTTTGAGACTGGTGTGTGGTTTGACTGCCCAGCTGATGTTATGTTTGCGCAGTATCCTCTGAACCGTTCAGTGACACCTTGGATGTATGGGAGAGTGACCGAAGTTACCGATTTTTTGTCCGAGGCATTCGTCTTTTTGTTGACTTTGGCTTTGGGTTTCGACATTGATTTCTTGACTTTATTAAAAGACCAATCCAGGGACCCACACGTTTTGAGAGCAGATTTGATAATCTCTTCTTCGAGAACTTTGTCCGCCTCTTCAGTTACCACCTTGTCTTTTCTGTCAAGGAGAGTTCTTATCACACCGAGTTTGTGATGGAGTGGGTGGGCAATGAAAATTATTATCATGTTCTTCTGAATTCCTGATGAAACTATTCCATGAGGCACTTGTTCTGCTCATGTAGCATGAAACCATTTTTTTGCACTTCACTTACACTACAAAACAACACTTCTTACAAAATTACATGTATTTTAAGTTTTGTGTGGCCTATTTTTATGATCTAAAATGTTTCAGAAAGTTAAATGTATGGTGCACATAGCTGGTGAACGAGTTATGCAATATTTTGTTATTTTAATGGTAAAAAATATATATTGAATTTTGTGATTTTTGGGTTCAACATTTTCTGGGTCACCCTGTATGAGGATTTGTTTCTCGATTTGTATTCCCTTCAGGGAGTCTGATTTACATTTGTTCATTATAATTTACAATTGAATATTGCCAACTAATACCACATGTAATTGCATGCAATTGTTATTGAGTCCTTTTGTTATGCCATAGGTGACAGGCCGCCCCCCTGCCGTATGGGCCTGACCTATCCATCCCCCTCCCCAAAAAAAATTGAAATGTTTTTTTAATTTTTTGTAAGTAAGAGATTTTTTTGTGTGTGTGTGTGTAAACTTGTGTGAAATATGTCACCCACACCAAAATTAATTTGATATAGATATTGTAATAGAAGTTGATTACAAGTATATAGCTACAACGTTACAACATGTGATAATAAGCTAATCTCATATTGCTTCTATTACAATTAGAGTGAAATCAAAAAATGCATGGTTGCATAGGATTATCAAATTTGATATTACCATATCAATGTTGATATTTGATGCACACCGGATTCAGACAGATTTAAATTAATTTCCATTTTTTTAATTGTATTTTGCATCTAATCTCTTCATTCTGCCATAATTTAACATCTTGACACTGCTGCTTTTTAAATCCTGGGTTTGACAGGACTAATTTACATGGCATAAAGGGCAAGTTAATAGAAAGAATGGGTACTTTTATTTTAATATTTGAAAAACATTTTAGGTGTATATATTCAAAACCGCCAACAATGCTTGAAAGACAATTTATTTAGCTTAGCTTTGATTTTTTTTTTAAATGGACAAAACCAATATGATATTACAATTTACATCTCATTTAACCCTACCTCCCCATGCTAAATAAACTACTTCTCAGCCTACCTTCAAGCGCATGTGCAGATGGTTTTCGCTGATGTAATCAACCGAGCCTATATATAGTGAGCGTGGTATATATACTGCGCGAATGAGTAGCTGTGGGTCATGGCTTAGTGGGTTTGGAACTCCGGGCCGACATGCCGAGGGTCCCCGGATTGAATCCTAGCGATTTAGTTGGTGTTTTGTTTTCCAAAATCATAATCCCAATTAAAAACCTGGTTAGGGGGTTAGGGTAAGGCCCTCTTTTTTAAATACAGGGTAACCTAATAAAAGGTTTGCCCAAAATGAAAGTTATATTTTTCCACTTCCTGTAATTTGATATCTGTGATATCATTTTGGGTAAACTTTTTATTGGGTCACCCTGTACATATCCACAGAATGACAATTGCTACATCATTTGTCATTCAAATTCTGCATGCTTTCTTCAATCAGCCAGCCATGGCGATTTCTATAAATTGGCTCTAAAATAAAGGCCTGTATTAAAGGTAGATGACCCGATCACATTTTCGTAACACAGAATTATTTCAAACATACGGAGATTTTCATATCATATGAAAGCTCGTATTTTTCTCATCATCATACTGAAATTTGACGGCCTAAATCGGTATAATTACGGAGAAATCGATGAAATAACGTCGAATTACCGCGAATGGTGGTAACCACCGATATAGTTTGTGTACTACTCAATGGGTACAGTTCACAGCATCTTGTGCGTCTAAAATAAGAACCATTAGAGCTATGCAACTCAAACTTTGGAACACGACTTTTTTAAGGATGACCTTTCATGTAGAATAGAAAACTTCAAGTTGAAAATCGGAATGTGATCGGGTCATCTACCTTTAAAGTTGATTATGTAGCATTATAATGCAATGGTAATTTTTTTTTTTTTAATAAATAAATAAACTGTCTATCTAACACTGATGTTGATTTTGAATACACACACACATAATATTTTCATGACACCTTTGCCAAAAAAGTGCCTGACTCACCCTATATAACCATTCCAGTGTGCATGTAGTTCAAATAATGCCAACTCTAACCCCTAGGGGTGATTTTGGGAATAAAATCATCAGTTAGCAGTGACTGACAAGCCAAAAAGAGGGAGAAAACCCTGCTTCTGTAATGCAAGATTATATTTGTGCGTGAAGAGATAAAAATGTGTATTTCTTGCCAATTTGGAATGGAGAATTTTGAACACATAAAATATAATATGTGTACTTTATGTGTTAAGAGAAAAAAAAGATTGTGTGTATTTCATGTGTATTTCATGTGTATTTCACTGGGCAAATTGAAACAATTTACCGCCAGAAACACATACACATAAATACACAGGTTTACACATAATTGCTAATCCTCTACCCTAAAAGCCTCCCATGATGAAGTGGCTATTTTATGTGCCTTTACGAGTAGGCAAATCCATTGTTCTCTTCTGTACACTTGTCAATGTTGTGTTTATGTGCTGTAAACACATGAAATACACATCAAATACACATAAATACCAGTCAAAAATTGGAACAGATTTCTAAATTTATGATTAAATAGAGAACTTACTGGGTCCTCCACATCTTTGATGTGCATAGACTCTGGGAAGAATGTGTAGAAAGAAGTCTTCTTGCCGACATCTTGAGCATGGCGATCTTTGGATATAGCTCTATTTAACCTGATAAAAACAAAAACAGAAATAAATGTGTCTCAATAAATTGTTACATATATATATATTCTTTCATAAACAACATGTACCGTATTATCCCTATTAAGCGCCCAGCGGTTAGCAAAGTCATTTTGGGTGGGTGCTTATTATGTTACCTTTTTTAAACTTATTTATCATACTAAATATAATGTACAAGTGGTCATTTGAAGATGCTGACCATTTGATGGTTTGAAGATGTTGACCAATTTGATGGTCATTTGAAGATGCTGACCATTTGATGTACTAAATACAATAGACAAATGGAAATTTGAGAAGGCTGACCACTTGACGTACTAACGAAAATGTACAATTGGTCATTTGAGGAGGCTGACCATTTCATGTACTAAATGAAATATATGTACAAGTGGTTATTTGAGGATGTTGACCATTTGAAAAGGTGGGCGCTTATAAGGGATTGTTTGTTGGTAGTCATTGAGAAAAACAGAGGTGGGCGCTTATAAGGTCCTGGGCGCTTAATTGGGATAATACGGTAAGCCTTTAAAAATACACATAACACAAAATTTTCCTGGCCAGGTGTTTTTGTGTTACCTAATTTAAAATCAGTAATCGGTATCAAAAATCTAAAACGAGCAAACGGTGAGCTGTGATTCATCTCACACAAATTGTCGCTGCTGAGCAAACACTTAGGCAATATCCCATAGAAAATACTGCAACTTATTTTCATAACTTAAAAAGTATCCACTCAATTTTTATGAAAGAGGTCTCAAATTGCGGGGATGAAATTTGCTCGTTTAATGCATCTAAGACTTTATACAGCGACTACTGATTTTAAATTAGCTAACATTTAAGCACCTGGTCAGGGATTATTTGTGTTAGGTGTATTTTAGTATTACTACATGTATAAAGGCCACTTTCAGATGCTTATCAATTGTAATAAGTGATTCGCTGAGTAAGGCCCTAAACAGAAAAAAAGTCAGAACATTTTTTTTAAAAAAAGAGCCCTTTCCAAGATGAAAAAAAGATTGTCCCTAATTCTTTAGATTCATAAGAAACTAAAACAGTAGGCAGATCTCAGCCAGAAATTCAGGTCCAGAAAAAACGGGGACATGGGGAATCTCATTCCCGGGAAATGTGAGTATTTGGTGTATTCCATGGCCGCCATCTTTAAAAATGGGGGACCAAAAAGAGGGACTGGGAAAAATGTACGTCCAAAAAGTGTGCAGTTACTCGTGGAATTCCACGAGTATTTAGCATATATGAATATTCATATTAATACCGAGCATGCGCATTTGTACACAGCAACAACAGAAATTATAGCATCCGATTGGTCCAATTCAAAGGCAGTGCATTGAACGATCGTCATGCTGTGCCACGGGGAGGCAAAATTGTGCGCCCGGGCGCATCACGCGGTGAACAACGCTGCGTGAAACTACCGGCGCACTGCTGCGTGAATAAGCTCATGTTTATTCACGAGTTTATCAGCGCACACTTTTGGAACTGTACTTTTTTCCAGTCTTCACATTTGAGCACCCTCGCAGGGGCCGTGTGTAAAATAGGGAAGACATGAGGATCCAGTCTAGTATTTGGTGGGGGCTGGGTTTTACATTTCCAAAGACAAACAAAAATACATTAAGAAATGGAGGGAAATCTAGTCTTCTTTCTGGGAAGGAAATTTTGTTTGATACCAGCCCTGCAAAAAAGGAAAAGTTGGCATGTAAGTCCATTTTCAGTGCATTTAACACATATAGCTACATTAGGTCACAAAATATATATATTGGATTGCCCTTTCCTGACCGACCGTAAAAATCACAATTTTTTTAATTTTAAATAAAAGATCTTTTTAACTTCTTTTTTAGAAATTACAAATTTGTCACCTAAATGACCTCAATTGAACCCTATGTGACCCCACTCTGACATATTAATTATCCATGCCACCAGACTTTGTCTTTTTGATATCAAAATTTAGTTAAATTATAAACCTCAGTGTATTCCAGTGTGATTTGGTCATTCTTTGGAATCTAACCCCCCCCCCCCAAAAACAAACAAACACCCTACTGACCCAAAAGAAATTTGAGGTGAAAAGGCAATCCAACTTTATTTTTTTTAGGCCTTATTACTGTATCATAACATACAGAATGAATACATGTAAATCCAATCATCAAATGCAAGCTAATATCAATCATTCATGTTTGATTCAGCCCGTTACCGACGACGGAAATAGCCCCGACTGTAAATATCCAATTAATAATTAATCTGCCAAAGAATTGCTTGAAGAGGGATTCCATCTGTGTCTTCCTTTCTTAGCTTTCAGCAGTATTTGAGAGCTTTTGGCTCCAGGATACTTTGATTGGAGTGCGTGTGCGCCTTTAAACCTCCGTCAATGCTATTATCATTAATCATTAATATTCTTTCTGTCATTTTATGAGGCCTGCATATAATTGCAGTTATTTTGAAAGCCAGGCTTTTTAACATTTTTAAAATATGCATTCAAATAATTTTGAGCTTTGTCCATATGGCCATAGAAATAAAAAGTGGAGTATAACACACAAGGGTTGCCGTATGGAGGTTTAAAGATTACTCCCATGCTATATTCATTAATCATTAATATTCTTTCTGTCATTTTATGATGCCTGCATATAATTGCAGGTATTTCAAAAGCCAGGCTTTTTTTAATTTTTAATTTGCATTCAAATAATTTTGAACTTTGTCCATCCATAGAAATAGAAAGTGGAATAACACGCAAGGGTTGCCGTATGGAGGTTTGAAGATTACTCCCATGCTATTATCATTAATCATAAATATTCTTTTTGTCATTTTATGATGCCTGCATATAATTGCAGGTATTATACATAAAAGCCAGGCTTTTTAAAATTTAAAATTTGCATTCAAATCATCTTGAACTTGAGTAACACGCAAAGGGACGCCAAATGGAGGTTTAAAGATTACTCCCACCCCTTTATTTCCTGGTTAGTTTATCAAAAGATATAATGTAATATTGTGCTAAATTTGCCTCATTTTACTTCCATCAGTAAAATCTGCACTTTGACTTTGACGGAAAATACCTACCCAAAACAGGCATCCCCCCCCTCGTGAAAATAAAATGGAGATTGAATGGCACGTTGCCAAATGATTTGCAAATAATTTGCAATGCCATTCACTATATCAATACACACTTCGCAATAATGAATACATAAAAATTACATTATAATACAAAATAACAATATAAGTTAACAAAGAAGAAAAAACCCATGTTCTGCGGGTCCAACCAACCCATTTGATTAGAAATTGGGTAAAAAGAGTTCTCTGGTGCAAATGAATACAGACCACCAAATGTCTAATAGTTTGTAAGGAGGGGGAAAAGGAAGAAACAAATCCTGAACAACCAACCGACCCTACCTGAAAGGTCCATTCGCCCGTAGAACATGGGTTTCTTTTTTCCGTCACATACATGTAAGCCTTCACGTATTTAAATGCAAGCATTACTTGGTTCATTTCATACTTGTATTAAGTAAATCAAACGTGTGCAACTGCACGACAGAAACATTTTTGTTTTGTGGATCGCTCGATTTGATTGATGCGCTGTCGTTGTGATTTAGATGACAAGGATGCACGGACATTTCAAAATGTCAACGTGTGTTATTACATATGATGGAGGACATATCACAAGACATTCATGTAACCTCCTTTTCTCATGAATTGGTCTGACATTCAAAAATGGTATATGAAGATGTCATCTCTATTTATAATCTACAAGTACCAGTAAGACCTCTTAACCATAACCAGCCAGGCTATGTTTTTGTGTGGAAACCTTGGGGGGGGGGGGGGGGGGGGGGGGGGGGGGGAGGACAAAGTATGATTGTTTTACCCAAATATTTTTTCTTTCTTCTTTTTTTTAATTGTGTTTGGGAATATAAATTCGGCATGAATACTGTGAATTGAAGTCGTCCAAACACAAAACACATCACTTTGATAGTATTGAACTCTTTTTCATGAGTTTGTTAGAATTGTACTTTAATAGTAACTTAGGCCTACAACTGTTCAACTAACCAAATGAACATGTTGTCATGTCGGTCGCCGCCATTTATTATGATTGAAAATTTACAGAAAGTGAAACAACGTAGTGTTGAAGTTATGTTAGAAATATATACGTGAAAGTAGTGCTGTTATAGATACAACATTTTGTATCGATATGTCGTAAAAGAAAACTCCGACATGTCGATATACTATCGATAAAATGTGATTGGTTTCCGAATTCTGCAACTATCGTCGCCAATCAAAAACGTCAGATAAAACCTGATCAGATCGGGAACGGGGGAAATATTCACATCAATGATGTGCCCCACCAATAAATAACTTGGAAAATTGGCCGAAAAAGTCATTTTAAAAACGTTAAATGAAGACTAAATTGAACAAATTCCTAAGTAGCTGGCCGATATACGGTCGCCATCTTAATTGATGAAAATCGTCCTTTACGCATGCGTGTGACACATCGTGCTTCGGCTTTATTCAATTTCCCCTTCGGCCTCTTCCGAAACCTGATACGAATGACGTATTGCTACGAAAATTATCCTTATTTTACGCATGCGTGTGACAATTTGTCCAATCACAAATTTTACTTCAATTTTCCGGAACGGTACGAGTAACGAGTGACGTAATGCCAATAACATGTGCTCGCAACGAAAGGCATAGTTCCACAGATGTGGATTAAGCCTCTGATTGACTAACTGCGCTCTCTGAAAATCATGTTTTTTTTTATAAATACCAATAATAATACGACTGGCATTCCCGATGGCGTTGTTATTCAGTATGAATTATTTTGATACTTCTGGATCTGGATCATTATACTCCTAAGCAGGTTCTGCGCATTGGGGATGGTGTTTATAAAGACCAGATGCATTATAGCGTGCGAAATCAGGAATAAAACGGTCCGTTTGGCCATTTAAATTGCTCAAAAAGTTGTTTTAAAAAAATAATAGAAAATAAAAAATAATACGGTCGGCACTAAGGTACACGGTCGGTCGGACGTGGACAAACAAACAAACATTTTTTTTTTTTTTGCCTTATGTAACAGTCTGGTGTTGAAAAGACTTGAATGAAGGGTGTCATGAAAGAGTATGAAGGCTATGACAAGTTAAGACTTGGAGAGAAGGCTTAGGCGACCACAAATACCCTGTTCAGAGAAGGTTTAGGCGACCACAAATACCCTGTTCAGAGAAGGCTTAGGCGACCACAAATACCCTGTTCAGAGAAGGCTTAGGCGACCACAAATACCCTGTTCAGAGAAGGCTTAGGCGACCACAAATACCCTGTTCAGGGAAGGCTTAGGCGACCACAAATACCCTGTTCAGAGAAGGCTTAGGCGACCACAAATACCCTGTTCAGAGAAGGCTTAGGCGACCACAAATACCCTGTTCAGAGAAGGCTTAGGCGACCACAAATACCCTGTTCAGAGAAGGCTTAGGCGACCACAAATACCCTGTTCAGAGAAGGCATAGGCGACCACAAATACCCTGTAAGTGTTCAGAGAAGGCTTAGGCGACCACAAATACCCTGTTCAGAGAAGGCTTAGGCGACCACAAATACCCTGTTCAGAGAAGGCTTAGGCGAACACAAATACCCTGTTCAGAGAAGGCTTAGGCGACCACAAATACCCTGTTCAGAGAAGGCTTAGGCGACCACAAATACCCTGTTCAGAGAAGGCTTAGGCGAACACAAATACCCTGTTCAGAGAAGGCTTAGGCGAACACAAATACCCTGTTCAGAGAAGGCTTAGGCGAACACAAATACCCTGTTCAGAGAAGGCTTAGGCGAACACAAATACCCTGTTCAGAGAAGGCTTAGGCGAACACAAATACCCTGTTCAGAGAAGGCTTAGGCGAACACAAATACCCTGTTCAGAGAAGGCTTAGGCGACCACAAATACCCTGTTCAGAGAAGGCTTAGGCGACCACAAATACCCTGTTCAGAGAAGGCTTAGGCGAACACAAATACCCTGTTCAGAGAAGGCTTAGGCGAACACAAATACCCTGTTCAGAGAAGGCTTAGGCGAACACAAATACCCTGTTCAGAGAAGGCTTAGGCGACCACAAATACCCTGTTCAGAGAAGGCTTAGGCGACCACAAATACCCTGTTCAGAGAAGGCTTAGGCGACCACAAATACCCTGTTCAGAGAAGGCTTAGGCGAACACAAATACCCTGTTCAGAGAAGGCTTAGGCGACCACAAATACCCTGTTCAGAGAAGGCTTAGGCGACCACAAATACCCTGTTCAGAGAAGGCTTAGGCGACCACAAATACCCTGTTCAGAGAAGGCTTAGGCGACCACAAATACCCTGTTCAGAGAAGGCTTAGGCGAACACAAATACCCTGTTCAGAGAAGGCTTAGGCGACCACAAATACCCTGTTCAGAGAAGGCTTAGGCGAACACAAATACCCTGTTCAGAGAAGGCTTAGGCGACCACAAATACCCTGTTCAGAGAAGGCTTAGGCGACCACAAATACCCTGTTCAGAGAAGGCTTAGGCGACCACAAATACCCTGTTCAGAGAAGGCTTAGGCGAACACAAATACCCTGTTCAGAGAAGGCTTAGGCGACCACAAATACCCTGTTCAGAGAAGGCTTAGGCGAACACAAATACCCTGTTCAGAGAAGGCTTAGGCGAACACAAATACCCTGTTCAGAGAAGGCTTAGGCGAACACAAATACCCTGTTCAGAGAAGGCTTAGGCGACCACAAATACCCTGTTCAGAGAAGGCTTAGGCGACCACAAATACCCTGTTCAGAGAAGGCTTAGGCGACCACAAATACCCTGTTCAGAGAAGGCTTAGGCGACCACAAATACCCTGTTCAGAGAAGGCTTAGGCGAACACAAATACCCTGTTCAGAGAAGGCTTAGGCGACCACAAATACCCTGTTCAGAGAAGGCTTAGGCGACCACAAATACCCTGTTCAGAGAAGGCTTAGGCGACCACAAATACCCTGTTCAGAGAAGGCTTAGGCGACCACAAATACCCTGTTCAGAGAAGGCTTAGGCGAACACAAATACCCTGTTCAGAGAAGGCTTAGGCGACCACAAATACCCTGTTCAGAGAAGGCTTAGGCGAACACAAATACCCTGTTCAGAGAAGGCTTAGGCGACCACAAATACCCTGTTCAGAGAAGGCTTAGGCGACCACAAATACCCTGTTCAGAGAAGGCTTAGGCGACCACAAATACCCTGTTCAGAGAAGGCTTAGGCGAACACAAATACCCTGTTCAGAGAAGGCTTAGGCGACCACAAATACCCTGTTCAGAGAAGGCTTAGGCGAACACAAATACCCTGTTCAGAGAAGGCTTAGGCGAACACAAATACCCTGTTCAGAGAAGGCTTAGGCGAACACAAATACCCTGTTCAGAGAAGGCTTAGGCGACCACAAATACCCTGTTCAGAGAAGGCTTAGGCGACCACAAATACCCTGTTCAGAGAAGGCTTAGGCGACCACAAATACCCTGTTCAGAGAAGGCTTAGGCGACCACAAATACCCTGTTCAGAGAAGGCTTAGGCGAACACAAATACCCTGTTCAGAGAAGGCTTAGGCGACCACAAATACCCTGTTCAGAGAAGGCTTAGGCGACCACAAATACCCTGTTCTATGGACGGACATACCTCTAAGGTTGGGTCAGTCGGGCGTGCAATGACACAAAAAATGACAGCAATCTGAAGAACTGTTGTAATCTTTGAACATACTAAAACAGCCTGAAATCACGGCAAACAGATCCAAAAATTCTGAAATTATAGCTGAAAAAGCTAAAAAGTGTGTAGTTTGACTTACCTAAACACATAATCATGACTATCAATCTCTTCCCCGGCATTAGAGCCATTTAGTATACCTCCGCAGCCAACCACAGCACAGCGTACACACTGTCCCGAGGGTCTGTTGAGCGGTGAATTGGTAAAGTTGACATGGTTAAGGATTTCTCCCATCACTGTCAAAAAGAAAGAAAAAAACATTGATCTTGTTTAAAAACACAGTTTTAGTGTTTTTTTGCTTAATAATAACAGCATTGAGTTAGCGCTCTACAAAGAACACAGCGCTTAACAGTGTTGGAGTCGAGTCCTCATCTTCCGAGTCCGAGTCCGAGTCCGAGTCCTTAAGGAAAGGACTCGAGTCCGAGTCCGAGTCTTTGCCAATTTCTATGTCCGAGTCCGAGTCCGAGTCCGAGTCCTCAATATCCGAGTCCGAGTCCGAGTCCGAGTCCTTATGTATCAAATTCAAGACGCAGTTCACCAATACTATATCAACGTTTTATTAATCAGAATTTCAGTTCTATACTGTTTACTTATACAAATATGGACTGTTCATGAGGGAAATGGGGTGAACTATTGCCCCAAGGTGATCGGGAGACGGTAAGCCTACGATTTTCCCGATGCCGAAGGCTGAGGGAAAATAGTAGGCTTAGGTCTCCAGATCACCGAGGAACAACAGTTCACCCCATTTCACGAATAAAGAGCAGTCCATATTTGATTTATATAACGCATGAAAAAAAAGTTTGTGTGCGATTTTGATCAAAATAAACATGAAAATATCTTACAGGCGAGTCGATCCTCCATGCCATTATGGCAAAATCGTACGAGGCAGGGCATTTTTGCCCGGTCAATAGTATGCGGTCAATAGTACTTTTTGAAAGACAAAACAAGACCGGAAAGTTACGTCAAGCATGAAATGGACCAAACAATTTTTGTGTTATCTGATGTAGTATCGACCAATCAGATGGCTAGAATATTTCCATGCGTTATATAATAATTACTAATCAAAGTATAATCACTGTCAGTTCAGTAACTTACTTTATTAGGCTTGTGTTGTCTTTGTGGTTGTTCTTTTATTTACTGCTTATATTTGCAATTATTTGCATGCAAAATTACTTAAATTAGAAAGTCTAGTGTAGGAGGAAAAGATCCGCAAGACGAGAGCACCAAGTGCCACAACGCCAGATACTGATCACAAGGGCCACACATGTGGGAGTTGCTTCCTTGCCCGTATTGGTCTTGTTAGTCATCCTCTGACACGTAGATCAAATTCAACTATATAACTAATCTTTGTTGTCATTGTCGTCTTTGCTTTGCGATGGACGAACAACAACAGATCGAGTTAAAGAAGTAAATTATTGCTATTACTAAGGCTAATAATTCTGATAAAAGCCAGGATATAATTTAATGTTCTTTGTATTTCACTGTTTTTAAAGCAATACTAAATCGACGATATCTTTGGAACTGGGAGTACTGACATTGAAAGAAGATGTCAGTAAAATAAGGCTATGAAAATGAAACAGGGAAGAAAATTGAATATTTCATTGCTTGACAACACCTGAGTTTTGACCTCATCAATCATCAAAAGCAGTTTTGACTTTGAGTTGGCCTAATGTTATATGTTGAATTTAAAGAAGATGCTCATTGCACTTCAGGAACATCAGCATCTGCACCATTTGGGGGATAATCTGGCGCGATGTGGCCGCATGATCAACCCCAACCCCTCTCTTCTGAATATGCGTTCCAAGGTAGCTACTTGCTGGTCTGGTACAGACAGCACCCTCTGTGCTTACTTATGAAAGTTATTGTTTTGCAGGCGGCGGACTACGAAATTCAGTCCCTCAGCAAAACAAAATTCAGATAAATTAATGAAAATAAAACACCTGAAAAACCCAATTTTGCCGGACTCGATGAGGACTCGAAGCCGAGTCCTCGAGTCCTTGGGTCCGAGTCCGAGTCCGAGTCCGAGTCTTGAGTACTGGGACCGAGTCCGAGTCCGAGTCTTTGAAAAAAAGGACTCGAGTCGGACTCGAGTCCGAGTCCGAGTCCCGAGTCCTACAACACTGGCGCTTAACAATATCAAACAGCATTATACAAGAAAAATCATAGAAAATAAAAACACAAGTCATGCAAAGACAAAAAAATCAGTAATTTGGAAACAAATGAGTTTTAACCCGCATTTGAAGAGGTTTTTTGCAAAAGGGCCTGCATTCACTTTGGCTCTTATTGAGAAAAAGTCAAAAACTGTTTCTAAATATTCAAGTTGAGCAATTGAAAAACTGAATGGATTATGAAAGAGGTACACTACATACTAATTTAAATTGAAATAAATTTCAAATGTGCTAGTTTTCAATTTTTTAAAAATCATGTTTACATTTTTTGAAAATTTGGATGTAGGCCCTTTTGCAACAAAACTCCATCTGTTTGTACATAGAGAAAAAATACCACACAAAAAAATCATTTATTTTAATCATTTAAAAAAGAAGAAGTTTGATATAGAAATGTATAGGTCACAATCATATGTTTCCAGGAAATAAAGTCATTTATTTCTTCAAAAAGACCTACATCTCATTGTAAACAGCCATTGAAGTTGTTGTTTTGTTGCAAAAGGGCCTGTATCCCGATTTAATTCTGGATACAGGCCCTTTCGCAACAAAACAACAACTTCAATGGCTGTTTACAATGAGATGTAGGTCTTTTTGAAAAAAAAATGCACCATAGCCCTTTTGCAACAAAGCTCTTCATTTGAAGATACAGACAGACGGCACCTCTCTGATGCTGACCGGGGGCTGACTCCAAGTTGGGTGCCACATGTATGAAAGGAATTATCACCAGCTTGACGTTTAGATCGAGGCACAAAAAGCCTGGTAGCATCAGAATAGGAGCGAAGTCAGGGTCTACTATCTTCATTTCTACCGTTATGCATTATACAATTTGAGTACATGAGTGTATGTAAAGTGGAGCGTTGCTTTAAAATTGTACAAGTTATCGTTGGGACACATTAATTAGCGCTTTAGAGTAAAGACTAGTTTACGTTCCCCCTCCGCCAAAGAAAAACTGTTCTCCGGGCCCCGCCGACCCTTTTTTTTATAGAAAATCTGTGAATTTTTTTTTCACATGCAGATGAATACCGACCCATTTTGTTGTTGTTGGATTGTCAAAAAACTGCAAAATATTTACAGATTTAGGAGATATTTACGGTAATTTTGAAGGGAAAGATGAAAAAGATCAGGTTTTTTTTGTTGCCTTAAATAAAACAGTTTAATTTTACGGCAACTTAATTTAGCAAATAAGCATTTAGTCAACTGTTTGCGGCAATTTAATTTCACTAATTTGTATCATCTTCCTATAATACATGTATGTATAACAACATTTTGCGGCAATTTAATTTCACTAATTTGTATCATCTTCCTATATATAAATGGGCGGCAATTTGTTTTGGCAAATAGGATCTCCTAGCGAAATTAAATTGCTAACAAAATTAAGTTATTTTGCAGTAGTTGAAATGTAGTGAAATTCTATTCACTATTCTTCATTTGTTTACACCCCATTTTCAGTTGGATGAGTTTACTCTTCATTACTTAAATTTTGGTCGTTCTGCCCCCTCCCTCCCCGATCATGCAACATGTTTTTACTGAAGTAATAAAGATGGCATGTGCCTGCTAACGGATTCAAATTCCCCAATAAAAACACACCTCCACCGGCATTTGCCCACTCATATCGGTTTTATTCCCCTGGATTTTAGCCGCCTTTTAACCTTCAAAACAAAAGGATAATAGCGGTTGAAACCGGCTTAGAAAAGCCGTCTTTCGTCAATTTAAACATGCACGGTTCCAGCTCATCGCGTTTGCCGGTGGAAAAGCGGAAGTGGACACGATGCACGATCACCTGACAATTATGCCCAGAAATATATTATAACACAACACTGTGTGTCGATATTTATAGAGAAGATGAGTTCTTTTTCGTGGAGCAATGAAGCCATTACCGGTTTAAAATGTACAGCAAATTTTCAATCAGCTGGCATATTTATATTAGGCTCGTTCGAAGAGATGGAGAAAGTTATTTGTTTTTGTTTCTTTGTACAAATGATAATTTCGTTTTGAAAATGCAATCAAAATACAATTATCAAGTTTTGATATTTTCAAATATAATGTTAACCTTTAAGAAGAATTATCAAGGTTGGAATTTGTGTTTAAAAACAAAATATTTATGACAAAGCATGAGCAGATGATGACCTTTCTCAGGCATTTATTATGATGAGGTCAACAGCAGCAGGCAAGTTTGGCCATCGGATGGCAATAAAAACACTTCGCTCACACGATCAACCGGTTGTTAACCGCCTTTTTGTAAAGCGGTTAGCTTAACAAAACATGCTGATAGAACGGTCCCCTTTTCAACCCCTCTCCCCTAATAAGGACCTAGTTTATCCTAGTCTGCTTTAGTATACCTTTTTCCTTTTCACTCTATGAACATGTACCGATAGAGGGCTCACTCCCCATGGACCGCTCCCATCCTCTGATCTCACCCCCGGGAAAAAAGGTCTACTTGCATTGGATTGACCTCGTTGACCTCCGTATACTTTTACATTAGTGCTCGTCCAAAAATTGGACGCATACGTAATGAGCAATTTGTTCGCGTGGGGTTCAAAATTAACCAATGGCAGACACGATAAATACGAAGTATATGAATATTTATATGCGTCTTCGCAGAGAGACGAATCTTGCTCACTTGATAAATTCAAAATGTCGATTTTCTGGCACTGTATAGCCGCCGTTTCGGTCTAAAATCACACTTTAGGAGTTATCTTTGACATTGGTCCTCGCCCAAAATATGTTCCTCAGAGATATAGCTACATTTCCGCATATGTGACTATTTCCATGCTATTACCTATCTTTCAATATCGTGTAATAAAAAACCTTTTTACGTTTAAACAGAGACAAATAATTTGATCATTGTTTACGATAACTAGAGACTCTTACACAGCCACAGAAATACCCCCTTCACGCGTTTCTAGATGTACAAACAGCAAATTCAATATTAGCGCGTTATGAAGGGGTGTGATACTATCGTGACGGATAAAAAGCATCGTCCTTGTAATCCCTAGTGTGCTCAAGCACAGTTCTTTTGTAAATCCAATGCCAGTAGACCTTGTATTTGGTCGGTTCTCGGATGGGAAGTATCAGGGGGTGTTGTTCGATTGTGTGACAGTGAAATTATACAAGGCATACGAGTAGACTAAGTTTATCCCAACTGGATAAAAACCCAAATCTACACCATAGACCAGACAAAACATGACAAATCCTTTTCCATTTTGCAATTCAACATTTCTATTGTGCAGTGGACTTCCTGCACCCACACTGCTGGTAATTAAAAAATAATTAAATGCGAGCGCTGGAAAATCATTTACTTATGCTGGTATGTGTGGTAGTGTATTATTTAAAAACAGAGATGGGGGGGGGGGGGGGGGGGTGGTATTGATCATTACCAAAGAAGGGGAGGATGGAAAAATTGTGACCTAAATGGAGCTGATTTCTTGCACTGAACTGATGAGGTGGTTGTCGTTTAAAAAGGATTGAAAATCAAAATCTTGCCAATAACTTTTTGTATTGATATGATTGCTATAAAAACACAGATTTACTGATTTTCACTAAATGTAAAAATGTATAGGAAAATATCCAAAGCATGTTATCCCAAACGATTTGATAACTAAAATTTAAGGAACTGATTCTTGACTTGTTCCCATAGGTGTGCATATAATTGAGGAACTGATCACAGGACAACTGTGGGTGTGGCACCCCCCCCCCCCCCACCCTCCAACTTTCAATTGTGAAACCCCTACCCCCACCCACTACATGGTAAATAAACAAGCAGAAAAAGAGCAATATTATAAACACATATAATTCAAAGATCTGTCTGTGCTCCTGTTAATCAAACATGTTATAATAAAAGTCAATATTGATTTTGAAAGGTAAATATTGCTCAGTGTTATAGCCTATGGTTATTACGAGAATGCATCTCCATCTACATGTACATCGAGGGTTGACAACCAGAAGGCCTTCTTACATAAGCCACTGTTTGATCATATTGAGAATGAGATAGGTACCAAAAGAATCATTGTAATCCAAAGATTCTAAGTATAACAAGAAGACTTATCCAATTCTCAAAAATATGATCAAACAGTGAGGGCCTTCTGGTTGTCAACCCCCAATATACACTACCAAGCCAATCTCAAAATGACCAACAAGAGAGTTAAGGCCTTCTGGTTGATGTCAACCCTTGATATACAGGGTGAGTCAAAAAGATGTGTACTCAACTTTGGGATTTTATATCTTAAAATCTGTGCAAAAAAATCATGGATTTTTTTATTGAGGCAGACGGGTTATCTCATTAGCTTTCTTAAAGAATTTTAATTGGTTGCAGTAAACATATTTTATGCTCATTTGGGTAAAAGTCAACATTTTATAAACCGAACAAGATTTGCGATATTTTCTCTAAGATCTATTGAATTTCACTATTGAAAACGGTCCACACTCTAGTCTGAGCTGAGTCCGACTATCACAAAAGACAATTGTGTTGTTGTTGCTGCTAAATTTGTGTAATAATGACATTGTTTTGTCATTATTTCGCATTTAATGTTTGAAAAAACAACTGAGAATGTTTGATTTGTCTTTATTAATTAGTTATTGTGTACCATAAGTGAATCCACTTGTTCATTAATATCAAGCATTATTCAGTAAAATATTCAATATTGTGTTCGGTTTCAAAATTCAGTACTTTAGTCATATCTGGTAAATGTTACCATGAAATGTCATGATTGATTTGGTTGATGATAGTGAATAATTATTGCAGCATACATTGGATGCCTTCATATTCTGATAATAAATATTTTTATAATTATTTTACTTTGAGTACACTTCCTTTTTTTTTGACTCACCCTGTACACTACCAATACCAAGCTAAGATCTCAAAATGACCAAATAGTGAGTTAAGGCCTTCTGGTTATCAACCCTCGATACAACTCAAACTTTGGAATCCAACTATTGTAAATTTCAAGTTCAAAACTGGGCCAGCAATCGGAACAACTACCTTTAAGTTTAAAAGTTTGTTTTAAAACTGATTGGGGATATTTAAATAATCAGAAGATACATAAGTACCCACCCGACTGGCGTGTAACAATTTTCAAAGTCAGATCACAGTGGCTGGTGGAATTTCTGTTCAGTAGGTATTTTTTGTGCGTTCCTGCCCAATTGGCTGGTTGAAATAACATATAACAATTCAGTGTTTTAATTTTTTCTTGGATATTTGAATTAAGTTTTGTTTAAAAAAGGAGTCAATCAATTTCAAATACATGTAGGACTGTGGGATGTGCCCATACATTACCAAGTATGACACAATTACAGTATTGAGCTGGTTCAATTTATAGTATGGTGTTAAAATAACTTAAATGTTTCTCCCAAATATTTTTTTTCAATTTCACCCTCGTTTTGTGCCATTTTCTAAGTTCAAAATTTGGTTTTTGTCCAAGATAAAAGATTCTTCTTCCCGCATTTTGACAACACAGTATCCTGCTAGACATCCAATTTTATAAATAGCCTCCAATTTTGATCACTTTAGTTTTTATGATTCAATATAATTTATTATCACATTTATATTATACTTTATTATTTTATATATTACCAAAGCTAACTTCCATGCTTTGTCATTTAAACCACGTCTTTACCATGGAAAGCATTTCAATTAAAGCCAGGTGTATTCACATTTGAATACTGTTCATGTATTAAACCATATCAATGCATGGTTTGATGTCGATTTGATAACTATAAACAGGCGCGTAGCCAGCATTGTCATTCCGGGGGGGGGGGGGGGGGGAGGGCCGGGGCAAACATCAATGTCGTCCCTATTTTTAAGAGAGGACCAGACCGTGGCGTAGCTAGGATTTTTTTCAGGGGGGGGCAAGATTTCTAAAATTTTCGTAAAAGGTTGCCCCAATTTTTTTTCTAGTCACTTACCTCGTGAATTTCACGTAGGTGGAGGGGGGGGGGGGTGAGGTCAAAAAATTTTGCACAGTCCAAAAAAAAATCGCACAGTCCAAAAAAATCGCACCGTAAATGTACTACAGGAACAATTTCTCGTCCCCATTTTTCCGCTTCTCCGTCCTCATTTTAGCAAAAAAAAATTGCACAGTCCAAAAAAATCGCACAGTAAATGTACTACAGGAACAATTTCTCTTCCCCATTTTTCCGCTTCTCCGTCCCCATTTTAGCCAAAAAAATTGCAGTCCAAAAAAATCGCACAGTAAATGTACTACAGGTACAATTTCTCGTCCCCATTTTTCCGCTTCTCCGTCCCCATTTTAGCAAAAAATTTCGCACAGTCAAAAAAAAAATCGCACAGTAAATGTACTACTAGTACATACACAATTTCTCGTCCCCATTTTTCCGCTTTTCCGTCCCATTTTAGCAAAAAATGTCGCAGAGTCCAAAAAAAATCGCACAGTCAAAGAAAATCGCACAGTAAATGTACTACATGAACAATTTCTCGTCCCCATTTTTCAGCTTCTCTGTCCCCATTTTAGGTGTCCGGGGGGGGGGGCAGTCTGCCCCCCTGCCCCCCACTGGCTACGCTACTGACTATAAATATGACATGATTTATGCATTGTTAGTTAAAATCAACAAAATTAAGTGGTGGCAATGCTCAGGCGCCAGTTGCCTAATATTTAAGTTCATTTAGAAAAAAGTTGTGAATAACTTCAACTCCAATTGTACAAAGGGACCACAAATGTGTGTGAATTATGGAAACCTGTGTGTATTTCAATGAAGATTGCACCTGGGGGAATACGTGCATGAACACACTGCTATAGCTTCTTTTTATTTTAAAGAAACTTTACATTCATTATGTATATTGTATTGTTACATTGATATCATGTCATCTTTTTATGTATATGTAAATAAGGGAGAGCTCATTTTCTTCGGTAGGGGGTCCCAAATATCCGGGGGGGGGGGGGGGGGGGAGGTTTTGATTTTTATACAGAAGATAGGGGGTGTCATGAAATTATTAAAACCATTGTAATAGGGGGTTAAAACAAAATTTAGTTAAAAACCTGAATTCTTTCCGTGCTTTGCGCACATTTTGTCTACATTTGTCCGCACACTCATTTTTTCCTCCCGCATCAACTGTTTTCCCTAATGTTCAATAATCATAACTAGATGAAAATTAGAGTAGGGGGTCATAGAATAATCACGTTCGTTTAGGGGGGGGGGGGGGGGGGGTTATAAAAAAATGATGATGATATATGACACTTTTTGGGACTCCCTCTACCGAAGAAAATTACCAACCCTAAACCATTGGTTTTGTATGGTAATGCCTTGCATGGCCCTTATTAATAACGCGTGACCTATAGGCTACACATTTCCTTCATAGTTGAGTGGCGACATTTATAGCACTTGGCATACTTTTTCAGTTGCATTCAGGCATGTCAAAACAACTAAGTATTTTCTTCCTCTTGAAAACAATATGATAAATCTATAGTAGTTTTTCATTGTAAACCAAAACAATGTAAATTTCTTTGCAAAACAGCTCCAAATTGGGGTTTTCCCTTCTGACTGTGGTTTTAAACAACAACAATTACAATACATAGAACACTGGATTTTAAGAGAAATGAGAGCGCTTCTATACCAAATGACTGAGTCTGTCTTTGAGGAAGTTGAGAAAACAAAACAAATCTGTGACTAATTTCCCCCTGGTGGGATCAAATAGAAATGTTATAATAATCTGTGTGAATCCACTCTCAACAAGACATTTCTTTAAAAAAGACAACACCTCAGCTTAAACAAACAAAGATTTCTGTTTCAATGGGGTTGGGTGTATGGTTTTCACAAATTATTCAAAGGAAATGTTAAAGGTGTTAAAATGTAAAATAAATTTGTCTTGGCATGTGTGAAGCTTTCTTTTTATCCCCCTCCCCCAAAAAATAAAATTAAATAAAAAAAATAAAAAAATAAATGTGTGTGTAAGTAAAGTAATGTAACGTAACGTAATGTAACGTAACGTAAAGTAACCTAACTTAACGTGAAGTAACCTGAAGTACTGTAACTTACAGTAATGTTAATTAATGTAACGTAATGTAAAGTAACGTAAAGTAACGTAACGTAAGTAACCTAAGGTAAAGTAACGTAACGTAAACTAACGTAAAGTAACGTTACATTAAGTAACGTAAAGTAAAGTAACGTAACGTAAAGCAACGTAATGTAAAGTAACGTAACTTTCGTAACATAAAGTTCACCTACCCCCATGAATTGCATAAACAATTCAGATTTTATGCAAATTCAATTTTGTCTAAAAATATTTAAAGTAAAGAACCCATTTGTAAATATTTTCATTGGACAGTATAATGTCAAGACATTATTTTATCACACTATATAGACACTGTAAAAACAAAATTCCACTGGAAATTATCAATAATCAATAATCTAAAGATAAATAATCGATAGATAGTTTAATATGTGTGAAGCCGATCTGTGACATACAAAACACCCACTTTCGCGTCATACAAGCCACCCAATTTCTCTATATGAACATGAAACTTTCTAATCATGAATTTCAGGCCTACGTTGCCCTAGACAGCTTCACCTTTTCAAGTATGGTATACATTGTACTTATTTATTAAAACAAGTAATAGGTATGTTTTTTGCAGTTTAAACCTATTGTTGTCAATGTAGCACGCACAATATACCGCCCAAATGCGCCTTCCTGACAACGTAAATTCGAATATAGACCGCCAAGGGGGAAAAACTGCCCATAACACAGATTCTCAAAGAAGGAAAAAGTTACTCTTTTAAGAGTAACTTTTGGTTTTTGGTTAAAACCAGGATTATACTCATAAAGCGAATGATACCATAGAATAGTGACTTTTTTAAAAATTTGGTATAATTACAGCCGCAACATATTACCCTGCTACAATTATGTGTATCTGGAACTGGACCTAAACACACTAACACTGCCGGTAGTTTTGGGAGAAATTTCCTTTTTCAACAATTTGCAACTGCCTCATCGTGTATTATGTTGTGGTTGGACAGACAATTTACCTATGACAAAGCAATATTACCCAATTCATTTCAATTCTTATTCTTCATTACGACACAGACCACCATTTACATAGCGCATATGTACTGAAGAAAAAAAGCGAAAAGTCAGGTAAGGCAAAAAACAAAAAAAAAGTTGACTTGCCCTTTCCGACATCTAGGGTCGCTATTTTATTTTATTTTATTTTTTTCAAAGTAAAAAAACAAAATAATAATAAAAAAATAAAAAATAAAAAATTGAAAGAAGCACATAACAATAAAGAAAGATGAAAACATGTTTTTGAGTAGTATCTGCTTGTTTAAAAAATCAAATCAAATCAAATTAAAAAAAAAAATCAAATAAAAAAAAATCATTTTTTTTCTCCTCTTTAAAACGTGTTTTTGTGAAGTATTTCCGTTTAAATAAAATAAAAAAATAAAAATCCGACCCAGAACCTGGCCCTGAAAGGGCAAGTCAACTTCTTTTTCTTTTTTTGCCTAACTTTGGCCCATGTTAAAAAGTATAGGAAAATTCAAAACAATCAACTTTCAACATTTACAGCCCAATTTATTTGTTTATGCTTGTAAAAAGTCGAAACAAGCAATCTCACCACAAATTAAATGATTTACCATATTTATTTGGAGTGTTTATCTTAAGTTTTACAATTTGTTTATTTTTTGGTATTTTTGGTATACGTATATTACATTCTAATCTGTAAAATGTTCATAGAAGAAGAAAAAAATGTTTTTGAAAAAAAACCCTTCAATGAACCTTAATAAAGGTGGGGTACCGCAAGCACAATTAACATTGTTCATTATATGTTAGGAAAATAATTATCGAGCCCATATTGCGTAGTTATATGGAATAAAACTTCACAACAACAAATAAAACCTGCCATTTCTCAACATGCAATTTTTAAAATCCGCAGCGATTGAAAGTCCCGCTGTCGATGACGTCATAGTTATTGGTGCTCAAATTTGCGCAAGTGCATTTGTATAACTATGACTTCATTGACACCGGGACTTTCGATTGCCGCGAATTTAAAAAGTGCATGTTGAGAGATGGTAATTTTTATTCGTTTTTGTCATGTTGGTTCTATATTATATTTATTTCATCATCTTTATTAAAATAAAGAAGCAAACACACAAACCCAAGAACATCTAGGGCCTATGCTGACCCCAGGCGTGGGAAGTTACATAACACAAGAACATACAATACAGTACTAAAAGAAAGCAAAACAACGGAACTTATAAACAAAAACTATCCTGGCGGCACAAAAAATCTAAATAAACTCCTGGATGTTCCACTCCGGCTCAGGTCTGGCATTGTAGATGGAATATGAAGAGGTAAGAACGGATTTTGAAATTTTGTTTTTGAGTTCGGAATATTTTGTGTAAGAAACCTTACTTATGAAAAGATTTTGAAATCTTATCAATCAAGTACGTTTGAACGAGTTTTTCGCAAGTGGGCCAAAGTTATCAAAGATTTGGGGAAAAAACTATCTAGAAACTTAAATTTTCAAAATAAAAAAATCCTGTGAGAGACTATACATATAATACTACATCAACTAGTCTAGTTTACCACTAATATGTCTTCCATGCAATGAATACAAATCATAATGTAAACAAAGTGGGTCAAAGTATCCCCATTCTACGGTAGGTCCTCAAGACGGAGTTCAGACTGAAATGAACATAGAAGTAAATGTGTGATTCAGTTTTGATAGTAAATTTGTCATGGGCCTACCAATCTTTGGGCTATTTTTACAATGATGAAATGTGTCTATCGGCCGAAGCTTCCTAGCGCAGATTTAGGTTGAAAAATACACCCTTAGGCCAAAAAAAAGAAGGAGTTGTGTTGCCCTCAGCGACCGACCATAAAATCACAAAAACTAGGGTCAGCTTTTTGTCTTCATTTGTTTGTCTTCAAAATTGTTTCATTTTTATTTTATTTTTAGATTTAAATTTGTCCTTAAAGTGTCTAAATGTTAATATTTCTTGCTTGAAATGAATAAGTTAGCATTACTAAATGTTTTTAGACTATTATCACACTAGAAACATTAGTTAAATTGACATATAAGCCTATACGAATTTTGTCTTGACATAAACCATATATATTTTCAGTAAAAAAAAGAAGAAGATTTCCGACCGACCGACCCAATTTTAAATTTTTAGCACTTGAGGGCAACACAACAACTTTTTTTGTTGGCCTTATTCTCTGAAATTGTCCATTTTGATACCATTAGCACTAGGCCCATGTTGTGGTCGAAAGAAACACCCTTAATCCGATTTTCCGTTCACACGGATAGTTACAACATTAAACTAGACTGGCCCCGGGAATTATTCATATAATACTCACATGTTCTATTTTCTCTCATGAACCCAAATGGCAAGTAATAATGCGCTAATTTATAGTAGTTGTCAAATTGATTGATGTCATCTTGGTCCATGAAGACCTTCACCCCTGGACGGTAATGTTGACGGAACCACTTGGAGTATTTGGTGATAGATGACAACGTCTTTGGACAGGTCTGTAAGATAAAATCAAGTCCAACAATTTAATTTGATTCAATCTAATTTGATTCAATTCTATTCAATTCAATTCACCACAATTCAATTCACCACAATTCAATTCAACACAATTCAATTCAACACAATTCTATTCAACTCAATTCAATCAAAGTTCAATTTAATCAAAATTCAATTAAATTCAAATAAACACAATTCAATTCAATTCAATTCAACACAATTCAATTCAACTCAATTCAATTCAATTCAACTTCAGTAATATGAATACATTAAATTAATTAAAACCCTGGACAGTAATGTTGACAGAACCATTTGGTGATACATGGCGTCTTTGGACAGGTCTGTAAGATAAAATCAAGTCCAACAATTTAATTCCATGCAATTAAATTCAACACAAATATAAAAATACGATTCAATCAATTTGATTCAATCCAACTTATTCAGTAATACACACTGCAAATTATGAGCGTTTACTTTTGGACAAACTAAAAGTTAACTCAAAAAGTAAACACAAAAGTAAACACAAAAGTAAACACAAAAGTAAACGTAAAAATAAACTCAAAACTAAACGTTTCTTGCATTTTGCACCCAATTGACCTCAAAGCACGCTCCAAGTGAGTGAATATAATCACAGATGTTTCCACCATCTGTGATATAATAGGACAGTTATTGATTAGAGGCTGGGTGGAAAACAGCTTAGTTGTTGGGCTCACATAAGTGTTGAGTATTGCATTTACTTTTGAGTTTACTTTTAGTTTGTCCAAAAGTAAACGCTCATAATTTGCAGTGACAGTAAATATAAATACATTAAATTAATTAACAAGAGTACAGCAGTGGTAGGATTCTGATGTGTCTACGCGTCATAGACCTCTCACTTTCATGTTTGACGCATCAAGTTAAGTTACACCTTGAAATTAAACCAAGGGGTCAGGATCAAAATTGCACGGACCCCTTAAATTCGATGATGCATGAAAATGAAAACCTTACAAACAATTGAATTTGTCAGTCCATCCTTCACTTACATCAGGAACCTCTTGCAATTTTGATGGACCCCTTACATTTGGTTTTTGCAGTCCTTAATAAAGTAGGGGGGTCAAAGGAAAATTTCAAAATGCTTTTTGGGGCCTCATTCTGTTTTCTTTGGTTAAAACTTGTGCAGAAATGAAAAATACTGTTTAAATCGTCAAAATCGGAGCATTATTTCTTGCGTTGTGACCAAAAATGTGTTTCTGTAAATGATCAATTTCTTGCGAAAAAGGGCCAATTTTGGCAGTTTTGCAGAATTTGATTTTAAATAATGTCATAAAATTAAGTCTTGGTACCCTACAAGTCTGAAAATAACATATATTAGGAGTATAACTTGAATATTTTACATTTCTGCTTACATGAAAGGTTGAAATTACAGTGTTTTTGTGTGAGAGCATGTCAAAAAAGCCCCAAAATGTCCGAAAATGCCTCTGTCAACCAACATTCCTCCAATAAATTTGAATAAGTCCAGCTCATTAAATATGCGAAGGCTATATATTTCATACATAATCAGGGAATTGAAACATATCCCTGACCCATAAGGGTTTTTTGGGTGTAGAATTCATTTTTAAGGTCAAAATAGTGCTTATTCTTCGGTAAATGCACCTTTCAGATTTTCGCATATTTAATTAGCCTAATTTGCATAATGAAATAGTAATGCCTTATAATGGCGATAGTTAACAGATTTGAGCTGTGTAAATTACCCTTTTAATGTTTTTTTGACGTAGAATTCATTTTTTCAATCAAAATTCAGATGGGTCTGTGGCAAATACCAGTTTATAGTAAAATTGAATAATTTTGCATTATATTTGCATAATTTCGGCATGTAGCCTTTACAATTAGGTGATTTTTTTTGTTTCCAATACAATGGTAATATATCAAGCTTCGAAATTATACAATGATATTAAACTTGGTATCTTCAAAACATTGATATTAAGTGAGTTAAAACTTTAATGTTAGCATAACCTTGTTATAAAGGAGTGTGACCCCCTGGAAATAAATCTCAAAATATAGATCTGCTTTGTACAAACACTTTTCATATTGACAACAAAGTCCCAAATAGTAGTGCTATGGGCCTAAAATCAATTTGAAGAAGGCTGTTTATAGACATTACATTGACAATTGATAGTAATTGTGTACAGTAACTTGCAAGAATGTAAAGAGCAATGTTGTGACCCCCCTACTTAAAGGGTCCAGAAAAATTCAATAGGACTCCTGACATTTTTGAGCCAGCACTACCCCTGGAGTATAGAGTGAGAAAAGGTTATAAGGGGTTTTCAGCCTTGTAACATTTGTTTGTAACAAACCAACACAAGCAGGCCTATAAATTTAAATGGTTGGATTGCCCTTCCTTGACCGACCGTAAAAATCGGAAAAAACACCCTCAGTCGTGTTTAAAAAAAAGAAGAAATTTAAATTTATGTTTTAATTAACTTTTATAAATTTAAAATATCAAAGGGCAGAACAATAAACACTAGAGCTAATTGTGCTTCAAGAAGCCCATATTGGCTGCCATTTAATAGGTATGTAGTTGACCCCAGTGCGACCCTGTGTCTTACACATGATAGAGCTTGGGACGTTGGTTGTGGTTGCGGTGACCAAATATGACCGAAATCAACCATTTGGTTGATGAAAGATAGCAGTTCAAAGATTTTGACCCCAAGTTGACCCCATTTGACCTTCCCCATATTATGCACATGATCTATAGAGCCCCCCTCTCAAGTTTCTGACTCGGCTGCAATTCTTAAAAAGTTAAAAGTTAACTTTCTGATAGAGTCCTTGTCCGTTCACTTTCATTTCCCCCTACCCACAATAGGAAAAACCTAGCTACGCCACTCGACTCGTTGCTACATGTAGGTCATCAGATACCTGGCAGTGGTTAAAACCAATACCGTCATTCTCTAATTTTACAATAAAACCTGAAAATTGATACTTACAGATTTATGATAGTGTGGCTGTGGCATATATTCAATCTCATCCAACGGTTTCTTGATCCCCGGTGACGGGGGCTCACCCGCCGGATTTTCCAGTACCGTTTTTAAGTTCACACTAGTCCTTTTAACCCCGGTTGACTTCAACACAACATCATGATCAGGAGGACTAATAACATCACCATTATTAGGCTTCTTATTATCACCACTTTGTAAGCTGGTGGCCGAGTCTTGCGCCTGCTGACGGGAGGTATCGCCCCCTGCGCCTTCAGGCTTAATGTGTTTCAACATTGCCAGTATCTCATCCAGCTTCTCCCCTTGCGCTACCTTCTCTTGCTTGTGGTACCACTGCGATATATCGCTGGCCTGCTCCGATCGCTTCCCCTGCTGCGTGACCACCCATGTGTCGCTGTTCTTCAGGAACAAGGCAACTATGGTCAGCAAGGCGTAGATACTGAGACCCGTGATGAAGGCAAGTTGGATGGGCCTGGAGCGACATACTTTCCCAAGCATGCTGGAAGGCTTTGGTGATGGTCAGTGAGTGACTAATGTTGGATGCGATGAGTTAACTAGCCCTGATAATGACACAAAGTTCTACAGCATCTCATTGTATCTAGTACAGTGCAGTCCATTGAGGTGCTAAAACCAGTCTGTAATTAGTGCAAAAGAGAAAACATTTATCAACTTTGTGAACCATTTGACACATCATTTTGTATAATGGGCATAAGGTGACAAAAAACATGGGCAAACAGACCTCTCTGCATGGTCAGTCGATCTAGTGGGTTTTTTGGTGTGTTTTTTTTGGGGGGGGGGGGGGCAAATTTGAAGACAAGAAATGTGTCGGTCGAGCCTGTACAACAGGGTTTGTTTTATCCGTCGCCTAAGATTGGCCTATTTTCACTTATGTATTGTAATCTATTTTACTTCCACTTGACAGTGACGTAACTTCACAGACGCATCAGATAATTTACGCACGCTTGATATGTAGCTTCCATCTCTCTACGCATAGTGTGAGCGGTGGTGAATAGCATGTAGTGATAAAGACTATTCACTATGATGTATGTAGTTAATTATTAATTTTAAAATTACAGGTACCTTTCACAATATAACCTTTCAAATGAAAGCTGTTGTACATCCATGAGTGGTTGAAAAGAGTGCAGTGCCATATTCTAATTTATTTTATAAAATCATGCAGGTATGCAATATAATACCACTATAATTATATACAGGGTGTCCAAAAATGATTTATATGTAGGGAAAGTTGCATTTGTTTGGCATAGGCTTGCACGACATGGTCGCCATTAGTCGTAGTCGTGACTATTGGCGCTAGTCGCGACTACGACTATGTACCTCGGCACCTCGCAATAGTCGACTATTTCGACAAACTTGTCCACCCGGTTTTCAGTTCATAATAACCAAATATGGGTACAAAACATGGATCATAGATCTTGTCACCGTGCAAATACATTAGTGAAATGCATTGTGTAAGTTATCTGTCCTTGTGTCATACTCCTTTATTTTCATCCATTTACAACGACTAACTTAGCATCAAAACTTCGTCACAATTTGACCTCTAATAGTCGCGGCTATTAGGTGGTGACTAGTCGACTAGGAAAAAACCCTCTTGTCGTGCAACCCTAGTTTGGCTATGAATACCAATTTGCAAAAGTGCTCGTGATTCTAGCATCTGTATAATATTAGATTTTATGAAATTGGATGCTTGTAACAGAAATTACCGACTACTTTGTAAAATTGGTTTGATTTGAAATTTAATATCAAGTTTGAAAGTCTTAAAAATCACTGACTATGTTCATCAAAAAGGTATTGAAATGTTATGCCTGTAATTTGGTATAGTGTCTCAAATTTGTGACTTCTTTCAGTCAATCGGCATCATTTTTTATTATTATTTATATGGGCCTTCCAAACGGTACAATAAAAGTGTGCCTTGAATATTGTGCACCAAGTTCCTGGATGTGCGTCATTAATTTGTTCGACATTAATTTGTTTGACGGACTAAATTGGTGTTTTGAGCTGCCTGTAGAGAGAAAGGGAGATAAGATACACTTGTTTTGAGGGCTTGAGGCCATATTTGGGTTAAATATCTGGGTTTACAGTCACCCTAAATCTCAATTTTCAGCTTTGTATCTTATTTCAAAGGTCCTCTAATAGGCATTTAATCGCAAAATATTCAACGACGCAAAACACGCCCAATTTAAGGGGGTACCATTCCAACTTTGATGGGCCATAATTACGAAACGACTTGGAGTTGGAATTTTATATTTTGCTTGTGTTCATTGTACCTATAGATGTATACTAGAAATGATTTTCAGCCAAATCTGAGAGGTGACCTGTACCAATTTTCAGAATTTTGGTTGATTTGACACGGAATGACCCATATGAAACCTTTATTTGTGATTGTAGAATCCATATAAAACATCAAAAGAGAGGTACATGTTTGGTTATTCCAGTAGCCTTTGCATAGTTTTGAAAGTTTAAAAAAGATAAGTTAATGGCTTTGGTGATGACTTTGGTGTCTCCACTAAATATTATGTTTTGACATTTTGATACTTCTCTTTTTAACCTTATGATATGTTATTTGGTGATAATTCTACTTAATTTATGTCTCAGTTGTGGTTTCTATACAAACATTAAAACAAAATTGACCACTTCCTTCCTATCACATTTTGAAAAAAAAATAGAGAATTAAAGGGGCATTGAGAGATGTATCGATATACTAAAAGAGCAAATAACGTAAAGATAATCATCAACATAGCCCAAATCCAAAATATCATACAATTCCGACATCGCCTTCATGCCAAACTAAGCAAATAACGGCACTTCCGGGTTGAGATTTGCCGCGAAAGTCTGTGAGTAAAAATTAGCATAACTTCCGAATTCAGCACTTTAGTTTCGATATGATCATATCGAAACTAAAGAAAATCATGAAATTTTATATGATAAACGGCGAATGTTGGTAAACTATTTCAGATGGTAGTTATTATATGCCTAAGTATTACTTTGATGCAAAAAAAACCTGATTTCCAGGATAATTGAGGGTGCACTCTCATACGTATCTCTCAATGCCCCTTTAACATTTAGTGTCCTCCAGACTCCCCCTTTAATTATGAAACCTATCATCATCATCTGGATCTGGAATAAAATTTAAATTAGGTACTTCTAAATGAGTTAAAGGGAGTCATACAGCTTGTAACATCACAGCTCTATCTGAAATAGACAGAAAATCAGTTCATATGATCAATGTTATAGGGTCCCCAAAGTAAATGTTATGTTTTGGTGTCCCCTCTTACAGGCCTCTTACACGTGAAACCCCATTTAACCCGCCTGAACCAATATTTTAATTGCATTATTGCTCCAATTGCCGTTCTTAATATTTGGTTTATCACCATTTTGAAGGAACTTCCCCTCCAGGTAATGACCTTTTTTAATAGTAATTTACTACTTAGGCTACTTAGGGGGAAAAAAGATTAAAAGAAACTAAAATTACTCGCTTTGGTGACACACTACTACTCACACAGTTATATCCTTTGCCAGCCGGGATCTATGTTAGCTCCTCGTATCTCGATATACGAGGAGATAAGTTGGCTCTGACAGAGCTCTGTTTCATAGCTCTCATAGTACTACGTCGTGATACGAGTCAGTATGAGAGCTATGAAATGAAAGCATAATGTTGGGACGTCGCCGATTTTCGTTTCTAGTTTGTCTAATTTCTAGAAGTTAATATTCACTTACCTTGGTCCTGTGTGTGCTATGCACTCTTATTACATCCTAGATAAATTATCAGCTCCATAAATGTTACTGAAAATGAAATATTTACGATATAAAATCGGCCCTAACCTTAGCGAAATGCTGTGTTAATACTTGTTGAAAGGTCACCATGAAGGTCAATTCTCACTGATTCCCGGTCATTTAGACAACGGTCAGTCGTTGAAGAAAGACAACCTCAAATAAAGCGCAATGCAAATATCGAACTAGACTCGATCCTCATGTTTTCATTATTT
This sequence comes from Ophiura sarsii, assembly GCA_035610835.1. Taxonomy (NCBI): domain Eukaryota; kingdom Metazoa; phylum Echinodermata; class Ophiuroidea; order Amphilepidida; family Ophiuridae; genus Ophiura; species Ophiura sarsii. The sequence continues at coordinate 32,359,973 of CM069444.1, read as the reverse complement.
ACACATGGCCGCTGCCGTATAGAGGGAAGCGGGGGGACCCCGTCTAGGACCATTGCATATTTCAAACTATAGGCCTACTAATTGTTTTAACATCTAGTAAGACAGTTCCGTAGTTACGGACGTACATTTCAGACACTTTGAGGGCTTGCAAAATCTAAACTATACCAGTTGCTTGATTAATAACACCTGGGTTTCAAGTATCTCTAGTAGGAGTATAAAACCTGAAAATTCCTTTGCTGTACCATTTTCGGTTAATGAGATATGGCGTGAAAACCCTCCGTCGCGGACGTACGCAGAGAAAGTGATTTTTTCAGTACACCTGTATTCCTATCAAAAGTTCTCTGAAGTGTTCAGGTCTGTAATGAAAACTAATATTGTTTTGTTTGTAAGAGGGACAAACCTAAAGAAAACAAACAGAGAAAATTATCAGAACCTTTATCTTTAAGTTAAAATTGACTGATGTTTATCCGTCGCGGACGTACATATTAGTGTTGCGGACGTACATCTGTGAACACAGATGTACGTCCGCGACACTAACAAAAGACCATGTATTAAACATGTAAACAGATACAGAACAAAATAAGTTTTAAACATTAAGTATGAATCATCAGCTTTAGAAAAATACTTACTTCATTGGTTTCCAACATTACCAAAGTATTGAACAGAGTGGTTAAAAGTAGCAGCTTTTGGGAAGTGTACGTCCGCAACAGAGAAGGTACCAAATTTAATCCAAAAAGCATAATTCTTAAATATTTTGGTCATTTTAAGTAACTTTTTTATATGATACATAACACATGTTCATTGTTGTATTGATTGTATCAATTTGTAATACTTGCCTTAGTTCATTCATGGAAATAATTGCACTTCCATGGTGCGATTTCTACTAAAAAATGCCCTGTACGTCCGCGACAACCTCAAAATCAGCCAAACCGAGAATGTTAGATCAAATTCCAAATTATATCATGAAACTACAACCCATAACCTTTGATATGATACATAAATTAGGTTATATCGATGATTTTCAATTTTTTCAATTTCTTCAATTTGGGTTACCTAATTACGGAACTGCTAGTATACATAACAGTCAAAACGAAGTATTAATTATACATTGTATGTGTAATTAGTCTTGGATAATTGTTATAGTGTGGAAATATTGGCCAGTGAAATGTGGTGGGCAACCGGAACTCTGTGTGAGAGGAACTCTATGACGGAGGTGAATAGGTCATTGAACGAGGTCCTATTGCTGTCACCCATGATTACATAAAATATTAAAGTTCGGCATTTTTACTAAAAAATTTAGGGTCGTTAAAAAACCTTCAAAATCTCTGGTCTGGAAAGTGGAATTGATGGAGAAATCATACCATCGATGATACCATTGGATTCGGTAAGAAACGCTCTCTCAGCAAGGTAAACTTAAATTTAACTACCAGTACCAGGGAATATTTTGTTGTTTGAAACAAACACGACGTATGAAGTCAATGCTTGAAGCCTTACTCTTTGATTTTGTAGCTAGCTCATGATTAGCTCTGTTTCATAGCTCTCATACGTCGTGATACGACTCAGTATGAGAGCTATGAAATGAAAGCATATGTTCGTACGCTGGCGATTTTCGTTTCTAGTTTGCCTATTTCTAAAACATTTGAATACACTTACCTGGGTTATACATGTGCTATGTACTGTTATTGCATCCTAGATACATTTTCAGCTCCATAAATGCTACTCAAAATGAAATATTAATGATATAAAATCGGCCCTAATCACAGCGAAATGGAGAAGTCGTCAGCAAAGATGGAAGTCAATTCGCGGTAGTTTACGATTGGTTCCGAATATTTTCAATTAGTCTCGTTCCACGTTTTACTCCTCATGGGTGTACGCGTGTGTGCAAACATAGTAAATCACTAGGCGGACAACCAATACTACGATTTACGAATGCGATCAACTGTTAACAACAGCCTGGTTCCAAATTGTTGGCACCAGGCTGCTTTTAGTGAGATTCCGAAGAACGCACGTGACCTGTTTTCCGAAGATTTCTGATCTCAATTTTAAATGGTCTATTACCAAACGATACAATGTTCTAACATATTTGACATTTAAAACCATCCAATACGACAAATTATGTACAATTAGGGTCCTGGGTATGCAGTTTTCATTACGTAAATACAAGAAAGGGAATTAATGCGCTGTGCAAACGGAAGAACGCTATTTCATATGAACTCTCCGTATCGACCCTAGGTACATCCCCAAGTCTTCAAAATTACCGTACAAAAGCTGTACAAATATAGCCTGCAAGATAGCGACGTAGAGGGCGACGGAGAGTTAGTCTAATCGACCCTGAATTGACCCCTATTTCTTAGGCTGATTCCCGGTACCCAGAATCCCTTTTGGATGAGTAGTGTGGAGCCCATTGATGCAGGGACCAAGCAAACTCGACGGAAGATGATAAATCATTAAATGATATTTAGTCGTTAAAAAACCTCTAAAATCTCCAGAATTCGTGAGCGTAGAATTACATCGATGGTATCAAAATAATCCGTAAGTATAGTTCTATAAGTAAGGATAACTTAAATTTAACTACCAGAAAATTTATTTTTTGTTATGAAACAAATACGACGTAGGAAGTCAATGCTTGTTTTTGTAGCTAGCTCATGATGCTCTGACAAATCCACAACAATTCACAACCATACAATCTGTATTCACTTCCAACAACCCAAAATATCAAGTACGATGAAAGATTCTGATCACGTGAAGCATCTTATACATGTACTCACCACATTGGCAGACTTTGTGATGAAATCATGGACTCTATCAGCTTGTAATCTTGAGCACACACAGGTACTAAAAAAGTCGTAAGTCAATGTTTACATGTTACCCTCCATTAATTTTTGGTGTCTCGATTTATAATTGCAGCCGCGTTGAAGACGTCGAATGTCATACAAATAGTATTGACGACAATGACTTTTGCCCATTCAATTATGTGGTTGAGAGTATTCTAATGAAGAAGTTCACAAGGCTGACATGCCAGGTCTTTTTCAAACATAGGGGGCTCTGTTTAATCTTGAAAATCAAACACAGGCATAGACGGTCTTGGTCATGATTGTATCTTTTCTTGATTTGGGCAAAACCGATGTTCTTTAAGGAACGATTTTTTTTCTTCTTTTTAATTTTCACTTTTTATCTCTAATTTTACCTTGCTTAACCCTTACAGCCCCGTATCCCATGAAATCCCATTTCCCAGCCTGTCGGTTCCACCTGGCGCTGAAAATAATGGCCCCGGGCTATATAGCTGGGCGAATACACTCGCCCAGCACAGCTTCCCCCGTGGCGCAGTTGGTAGAGCGTTCGCCCGTCAACCGAGAGGTCGTGGGTTCAAACCCCGGGGCGTGGCACCTCTTGTTGTGTGTGTTTTTTTCGCTTTAAAACAATTTCGTTAGAAAATCCACCGGGAGTGATCTTAACTCCTTAGTCGGGTTTTTGACAATTAAACTATCAGGGGAAAAAGACGGGTCAAATGTGACGGGCCAAGATCACTGTTCGCACGCGATGGGGATCGAACCAGGGCCGCCCGCGTGTCAGGCGACCGACTAACTGATTGCGCTAGCGGGGGAGCTCGAATACTTTTCGAGACCATTGACAGCTCGCCGGATCGTGCCACGAGATAGAATCGTGAAGCACGCGGCAAAGAGGTCATTTGATGTGGCCTTTTGTGGCCTCTGGGCCTGGGATGGTTAGGGTTAAAGAGCGAGCCTCACCATAATGGGCACTGGACAGATCTGTGGGGGGGGGGGGGGGGGGGGCACTTGTATATATGAAGGTGGATATCAAGCTCGTAAAAAACTGCGTAAAAGGATTGTTTGGGGGGGGGGGGGGGTAGGGACAAAAAAAATCGCACGGTCACAAAATTTCGCACGGTCACAAAATTTCGCACGGTCACAAAACTATCGCACAGTCAAAAAAAATCGCACGGTCACAAAATTTCGCGTAACCGGCCCTGAGAGGCCCAACCGGCCCTGAGAGGCCCAGAAACAAGCGGCCCATGTGGCGATCGCCAAAACGCCACAGTGGCCAGTCCGCCCCTGTATACCAGGATTCATTTATACTTTTATAGTGAGTTTCCCGCCCCAGACACTGTTTTATTAAAGGTATATTATGTGATCTTTTCAGGGAACGCCCTCAACATCGAAAAAAAAATAGAAAGTCGATTTTCTTGCAGATTTACATTTCTGATCATAAATCATGCATACATTCCAAGTTACAGGGCGATACGATTCTTAATTACTTCAAAATCATGGTTTTAGAGTGAAAATAAACTGTCGGAATTCCGACAGTTTATATTTTCCACTCTAAATTCACTCTAAAACCATGATTTTGAGGTAATTAGGAATCGTATCGCTCTGTAACTTGGAATGTATGTATGATTTATGATCGGAAATGTAAATCTGCAAGAAAATCTACTTTCTAAAAAAAATAATGAATAGAGGGCGCTCTCTGGAAAAGATCACATAATATGCCTTTAATTAAAACATTAATTGACATGTGCAGATTGAAAATTTACTTAACCTTGTAGTGAAATAAAACACATGAAAATGTTAATTTAGAACATAAGAGAGTTTTAATGTACTTAGTGATGGTATGTAGGGTATTATGTTTAAATACTTGTTTAGGGTATGAAAAATTGATGAACAGGCCTACTTGTTTATGGGTTGGCTATATTTTTAAATACTTGATTAGGGTATGCTGTGGCGCATGAGAGAAATACTTGTTTAGGGTCCATTTTCAGAGGGCATTTATGAGCATGATATCCACCTTCGCATACAAGTGCCCCCACCCCCGGGGGACATATCTAAGAGGAGTGTATTGTTTGCACGCAATCGACATTCAAAATGATGTAGTTTCGCCAATTTTGATACTGATTTATGACCATTTTAGTTTAACAACTGAAAATATTTGCGCGCTTCGCGCGCATTCTTTCTACAGGTTTCAACATTATAATGGGACTCGAACCACACAAAATATTAGGTGGGGGACGTTAAAAACATCATACTGGCCCTAAGTGTTAGAAATGCCAAATTTTGCGCGCTTTGCGCGCGCGTATTAGTTTCATTCAATGTTGGCCCATTTAAGTGTTAGAAATGCCAAATTTTGCGCGCTTTGCGCGTATTAGTTTCAATGTTCTAGCTTAACAAGACGGCTTCAGGAAAAATTTTCATGACCATTTTAGTTCAAAAACTGAATTTTTCTGCAGGTTTTAACATTGTAATGTCTCTCAAACCACACCAAATATTCTAAATATTATGTGGAGGACGTATGAAACGTTATACTGTAGGCCTACCCTTTTTTGTGTTAAAAATCACAGTTTTTGCGCGCTACTAGTTCCAATGTTAATGTTTCAACATTTAACAAGATGGTTTCAGGGAATTTTTCTGGACCATATCTAGTTCATAAAATGAACATTTTTGCGCGCTTCGTGCATATTTTGTATACAGGTTTCAACAATATAAAGGATCTCGAAACACCCTAATTCTTCTTGCTTCAGAATGCTGAATCTTTGCCTTAAAAATACCGAAAACACATGAGCTTCACCCGACCAGGGGCCCTAAAGCGGGCCCCTGGAACCGGGGGGGGGGGGGGGGGGGGGGCAGTCAAACATAATGGTGTACACATGCGTGACCAAATTTTTTCCAGACACCCCCTAAACAAGTTTTACCCTGCAAGCAAAATTACCCCTAAACAAGTTTTTAGCGCGCTTTCCTTGCAAATGTTGACCCCTAAACAAATTTTTAGCGCGCTTTCCTTGCAAATTTTGACCCCTAAACAAGTTCTTGCCAGAATATGACCCCTAAACAGAATTCCTGGGTCAGAATTCTACCGCTGTCAAAATTATCAGCTGAAATGTCAGCCCGTTGCAGTTCGTCGGGATTCTCCGGTCTCTAGCGGATATTATTTGTGAACGCTACAAAACGACGGTCTTGGGGACGGTCTTTGCTATCTCGGTTTGCTATGGCGATTATGACACTAGAAACGAGTGACACACATGCGTTCTCAAATTGGAAATGAGACGCTCAAAAGAAATCTCAAAAACGGGGATAACATTCTTCTGGGAATGGGAACGGGGAACAACAAGTTACCCTAAACACGTTCGACCAGTATTTTAAGCCACCCTTTTTCTTGAAAATCAGCGTTTTTGATACCTTTAACGCGTCACTCGCGTGACGCGTCCAACACTGAAAAAACACCCCTTTTAACGCGTTTTTTTGGTCACGCATGTGTACACTCTTATGTTTGACTGCCCCCCCCCCCCCCCCCCCCCCCCCCCCCCCCCCCGGGCCTGGAACCCACACACTGGTCGCTCCGCTCACAAGGATACAACATTTGGCACAGGTGTTGCTTTACATAGACATCTCGATCATTTATTCCATTTTGGTCATAAAAAGAGAACTAAGTCGAAGCCAAGCAATTAACGTGTCTTATATGAAAGATAATTGTGTAAGCTCTACTTACAAACTTTGAAAATTGAAGAAAAAATTGATTCTTGGTTTCAAAATGCCGAAAATTAGTGAAATTATGGAAATTTGGCTGAAAATCCAAGATGGCGGCCGTGAGGTGTAAATGGTCAGAAAGAGGTAACTAAGTCGAAGCCAAGCAATTAACATGTTTTATATGAAAGATTATTGTATACTATTTACTTATAGACTTCAAAAATTGAAGAAAAAATTGGTCCTTGGTGAGAAAATGTAAAAAGTTGAAAAATCCCAGATGGCGGCTATATGCAATAAATGTTCGGGGAATAAACCTGTGTTGGCCACCCATCAAAATAGTCCTGGATTGTACACAGTGGGTCCAACATACTCTTAATGACGCTGTATGTTGACACCACTTTGAAGTCACACACATACAGACTCATTGAAAGAGTTACTTGGACTCTTGTTTGGAGAGAAACTTTGACCCTCTTTATTACTCACATAGCAGTGAGGTACACATTGGGTCCAACATACTCTTATGCCACTGTATGTTATGTTGACACCATTTTGTAGTCACACACATAAAGACCTAGTAAAAGAGTTATTGGACTCTTGTTGTGGAGAACCGTGTGACCCTCTTTATTACTCACATTGAATTGAGATATATATCAATAGGTCACAAGACTCTTTATCATGGCATTGTGCGTTGACACCATTTCGTAGTCACACACTGATAGAGTTAATACTTGGACTCTTGTTTGGAGAGAAACTTTGACCCTCTTTATTACTCACATAGCAGTGAGGTACACAGTGGGTCCAACATACTCTTACATGTATGCCACTGTATGTTATGTTGACACCATTTTGTAGTCACACACATAAAGACCTAGTAAAAGAGTTATTGGACTCTTAACTTGTTGTGGAGAACCGTGTGACCCTCTTTATTACTCACATTGAATTGAGATATATATCAATAGGTCACTCACAAGACTCTTTATCATGGCATTGTGCGTTGACACCATTTCGTAGTCACACACTGATAGAGTTAATACTTGGACTCTTGTTGGAGAGAAACCTTGACCCTCTTTATTACTCGCATAGCAATGAGGTACACAGTGGGTCCAACATACTCTTATGACACTGTATATGTTGACACCATTTTGTAGTCACACATAATAAAGACTCATTAAAAGAGTAATTGGACTCTTGTTGGGGAGAAATCTTTACCCTCTTTATTACTCACCTTGAGATGTACAGTGGTTCACACAGACTCTCTATGGGATTGTATGTAGAGTAGAGCACGTGTGGTCCAGTGGACTAGTTGCCGGTCTCCTAACCATAAGGTTGTGAGTTCTAGCCCCGCTGGTACCAATGTGTTTGTGTCCTTGTAGTCTACATTGCCTATTAGGGGGTTACTATATAGGGGTTATGTATGTTTGTTCATGTTGGTTTATGTCGCAACTTGGCGCTGATTTAGCTGCTGCCTGGACGTTGCATTGTTTAATAATGTATTCATTACTTTATGAATAATCGCGATAGCTGCGTACCAAGTGCGTTCCAATGAAATTAATCGTTAGATGAGAACGCGCACGCCGAGCGCAGGTTACTAATAATAGCCCGAAAGTACTGCGCCAAATAGTTCGATTGTTTTGCTCATTGACCGACCAATCAAATTAAAGCCTCATGCCGCGCCCCTAAACTGAATATTCAATGAGTTATGAGAAAACACGATTAAAGCTTATTTATGATTGGTTGAATGATAAAAATGTTAATGAGGGGATGACCTGACTTGGACTGTTTCAATAACTAAGAAGCGGTGGACAAAATAAACAGAAAACTAAATTATTAGCGCGAGCGTGATTATATCGGTATTAATCAACGATTTGTATAAATATGCATCTTTTTCAGTAATGAATGAGAATAATGACTGCTTAACAACTGTTTTCGTGAATTTGTTTTGAAATCCTCGGTTGTTTTTCTAGTCATTCGGAATTGTCCTCCAGGGGCTGCGCCCCTTCGGGACAATTCCTTAGACCAGAACAAAAACCTCTGATTTCAAAACAAATTCTCGAAAACAGATGTTACGCAGTCATTATTCTCTAATTATACAACTTTCCATGGCCATAGGTTCTTTAAGCTAAGGCAACTGCACTCTCAGCAAAAATGGTTCGGAAAGGGTAGGCTTTGAGTAAGCTCGGGATTCGATGTAGAACCTTCTGCACTCAAGGAACCTTTAATGGTTCTAAGAAGGATACAAATGGTTCCAAACCCAAATTGAAAGGTTCTTCCTGAGTCAATGGTTCCTTATAGAACCCTAAAATACGAAAAAAGGGTTCCATAAAAAGCTGTGAGAGTTCTTTATAATGACTTGCACTTCAGAACTATTTGACACACGGGTCCCAGCCAACATCGATCATGGGCCCACAGTGGGCCCTCACGGGACCCGTAATATTTTGTCCACTTTGGCCTGTATACGGGCCATGAGGGCCCACGGTCGATGTTGGCTGGGGTGTGCATCGGCTTCTTCAAAATTAACACCATGGAAAGTAGATTTCGTAAGGATTTATATATCCATTTTCATTAACATGATTCATTCAAGACGTCACTCACTTAGTGATTGTTCATAAACCAGATATATGCATTATATTAATGAAGTAAACTAGAAAAGTATGCAAACAGCAAAATAAATTGGTGCTTTAAACAATCTATTTCTAAATATTTCTGAAGAATCCTAAGGGTTCTATAATAACAAAACTGAAGAACCTATTTGGTTCTTTAAAGAACCCAAGAGGGAACCCAAGAGGGAACCCAAGAGGGAACCCAAGAGGGTTCTTTAACCCTGAAGAACCCTCAGGGTTTCATATAGAGGACAAAACTGAAGAACCTTTTTTGGTTCTTTAAAGAACCTTTCAAGAGGGTTCTTCAATGAAATGGTTCTTGGGAGGAACCCTATACGGAGGAAAACGTGAGGAACCATTTATGGTTCTAAGTTGAACCTTTTTGCTGAGAGTGATTAATTTGGACATGAAATAATTATGATGATATAACTAATATAAAAAATGATAAGAAAGACATCTTTGTTAAACAAAATACATCATATTTTAATGTTTGAATCCAACAATACACAATAATACTACTAAAGTTACAAGACATTTCCATTAAAACTGAAACCAAGATCTTACGTTTGTTGACCACATGTACATCCCACTACATACATGTACATTAGTGATGTAGTCGGTAGTAGAACGGTTATCCCATGTGAAGGGAGGATTTTGTAAAATGAAAGCTATGCAATCGAAGCAAATTGAATTAGTGTCGTCAACATTGTCAACAAACACGAAGAGAAAGGTAATTACGAGTTCTTAAAGGAAATACGTACTTTAGCGCTCAGATATGTAGCATTATTATTATTTATTCTCTAAACAGATCACTTCGGTATGTTTAAGTTTTTAAAAGTACCGCGTAATAAAGACAAAATCGGCTTTAGAAAAAAACCCAATCACGTGTATGACGTGGCTATCCCATCAGCACTTTCGACACATACAACCGGGCGCGAATTTCAAATAATCACTGGTTGGGGATGTGCAGTTTTAATTCGTTTAGTTGAACATTATAGTTCTGTGTTTAATTAAAATGGTCAATATACATTAGATAATTATTTTCCTACCATATAATGCATGGTTTAATGAATAGAACGATATTCCTTTAAAGGATTAGGTTTGGTTTGGTCCCGGGTTTTGTTTTGTTAATTGGTTTGGTTGGGGTTGGGTGGGTTTGGGTTTAGCTGGGTTGGGTAGGGCTAGGTTTTGTTGGGTAGGATGTGGTTGAGTTTGGTTGGGTTGGGTTAGGGTTGGGTTAGGTTGGGTAGGGTTGGGGTGAGTTTGGTGTGGTTGTGAATGGTTTGGTTTGGGGTGTGGGTTGGCCTGCGTTGGATCGATAGGGTTTATTTGAGTGGTTGGTTGGTTGGTTTATGTTGGTTGATCAGTCACACATAGTTTGTGTCTCTTTGAAATTTGTTTACACTTCTCAGAGGGTATAGAACGACTTTAACTGCATCGGACTATCAATTACACGATTGCACACAATGGAACAATCACATCTCGAAATTGCTTTTTAATCCCTTAACCATAATTATTCACCTATTATACAAATATTATCGTGCCTTTTAATGATTAACAACCATCATAATTATTCATCGCAACAATTGTTCCGTTATATTTGAATACTAACTAGGCTGTGATGCAATCATTAACATTAAATAACATACATTGAACTACAAACCAAAAAATAAAACAAACAAACAAGAAACAAATAAAAAAGTAATTATTAACCTATAAACGATTGCAAAATCTAATCTTAATTACACTTGTAACAAAACACACTTTGTGATAGCACTGCTTATAAAAGTATTATGTGATAGTACCGTTTTAACAAATAAGACACTGTGTGATAGTACCCGGTAGACAATCATATTCTAGTCACAAGTAATATATAGCAGTAGTATGCTGGCTAGAATCAGTGGATAACAACTGCTGAGGACTGGCGACAAGCTTAGTGCTGGATATGATAATATAAGAGAAAAAAAAGAAAGAAAAGTAAACCTTTATATATTATGGATTAATGATCATATCTATGTACCTTTGTTGTCACCCAGGATGTAAAATCAGGATTTATGATATGTTTTAATTGGGGTTCATGCCAAGCCATCAGTAAAACCCTTTGCCAATATGGTCTCCCCCCCCCCCCGGGTTTGCGGACCCGACGCTGATCAAACTGTATGTATTCCATCCATAGTTTGTTTGTTTGTTTGTTTGTAAGGTAGGTGTTCAGATTTGCTGGCCCGAATTTCAACTTGATGTTTTTTATTCTACGTAAAGGATCGATTATCCTTAAAATAGTCATATTTCAAAGTTTGAGTTGCATAAATCTAATGGTTCTTATTTAAAATAGAAGCACAAGGTGACTTGAAATTTTCCCACTGAGTAGTACACAAACTGGCCGGATGGTTAACCACCTTTGGCACTCCATATTGGCCTATAACGTCTAGAGGTATTTCACACCATTTTACTGAAATTTAGTTGCATTTTTGCATTCACAATGTTTAATTTCTCACTTGTGAAGGCTTCAGAAACTTACATCACCGATTGGCGACCATCTTGGATGGGCGCAGTTAACACGAAAATGAAGCATACTGAACTTTATCAATATACGGTAAGTTATTAGTCATCCATTACCGTATTACTAGGAAAAGTGAAACGGCAACATCAACATTCGTGTGCGTACCCTTGGCTTCAAATGGGTTCTATCGGTATCCAATAGCCATGATGGCTGCCTCTGGATTCGCATTAATTGAAGCCATTTTTTGCATCTGTGAAGCCATTTTGGGCAACAGAGTATAGCTGTTTTACTTGAGTGAAGTTATTTTTGGCGTAGGTGAAACTGTTTTGCCATAAATATAGCAATGTTGTGACTTCTCTGATGCCAATAATGGACTTACTGACGCTAAAACATCTACATGTATCACGCAGATACCAAGTCTCACGTAGATGCCAAGAAGACTTCACAGAATTCAAAAGCATTGGGAAACCACAACCTACGCCAACAATGACTTCACAAAGTCAATAGTATTCACACTTACGCCAAAAAAAGAGACTTCATCGATTCAAACATGACTTCAAAATCAGTTTGAATCCAACGGCATTTATCATAGCGATGGGAAGTTAATAGAATCCAGTAAAGGTTAAGTACGGCAATAAAGCCGTTTTCTGGTGACCTGATTTGTCAGAAGTAATATAACACTACCTTTACATACCTAAGGGTTCTTTGACCTCATATGTGGTGACCATTCCGCCGAGTTGGTGATCGTTGACATGGCAATGAAGCAGCCACATCCCTGCTTGTTTTAACTTCATTTGTACAGTGGTAAATATTCCTAGAATAGGGGTTAACGATGTTAATAATAAACTTTAATAAGCAATAACACACCAAGGTCGCTGCGCGATCCTGGTCGTCCCCGTTTGCGAGATTTACGTCATTTTCCCATCAAACTTGTCTAATTTAGTAAACGTGGACTTGCCAAAAGTCGGGACGAGTTGAACAAGTTGCAGTTGACTTCATACTAACTCGTGCGCTTTCGTTCGATCTGCCAAGTAGCTGCGAACGATTTAGTGTTTCATAAGTTCACTAATAGGTGACTTAAGATCGACCTTAATAAATTAGTTTGTTTTAAAAACCCACAGTAAACGGTTGTGCGTGGGGTTGTCTATGACATCATAACTTCGGGCATAACTTGTGTTGTGTATGCCCATTATACTCTTATTGCACCGCGCGCAAGCTGTTGTAATCCGGTATGGTATTCTTGCCTTACATATATATGGCCAAATTAGCAGTCAAGTCAGTTACCTGGAAACAGTTCGATGACATCCACCCTATGTGTGGTGTCCTGTTGGTAGACTACAGTCTGTCCATGAAAGTGTACGGTGTGTATATCGACCTCCTCTCCCACACCTATGATATACCATACGACAGTCTCCTCTAGGTACATGCCCAGGTGACGAAGATTGCCATACAGAAGACCATTGATACCTACGAGAAAACAGAAATATAGTTTATAAGACCCATTTAGTTGCTCTCTTGAAGTAACTGAGAGGTCGATCCAAACAAGTCTATTTTTCAGAACAGATTTGAAATGATGTATATCACGCTTCTGAAAAGCGGTACTTAGCATTTACATAGCATAGCGGGCTGATATAGCCTACACAAGAACAGAAATTTGCTACGCAGCTACGGAAATTCAAAATCTGCCCAATATGGCGCCAAATGACACTTGCAATCAGCTTTGATGTAGCTATATGTATAGCCGGCCACTTAGAAGGATGACATATTCCATTAGGCATGTTAGGAGCTAAAATAAAAATCGCGGAGGGGAACTTTGGTTGGTGATCTTGCTACAATATCGTTACGTATTTTCTGGACAAAATCGCATTGAAATCAATGAGTTCTGAAATTATGTAACATCTTTATATTTTGCCGGGCTACGGGGCCCTTCACGTTCGACCTCTGGGGGCAATAATATCAAAAGGCACATATAGGGACCATGGAGTATAAGTGTACCAAATATGGGCTTCAACTAAAGGGGGTCCTTCGCATTAGTCCTCTGGGGCTGATACTACCAAAAAAGGCACATCCAGGGGGTATCAGTCCCGGGTATCAGTGTACCAAATATTATGCCCTCTGGTTAATGTAGTTCTTCGGCTAGAGAAGATTTTATGAACCGTCTGAAGGAAACGAAGAAGGAAAAGAAAAGCACAATATCTCTGCCGGGTTTCACTCAGACAGAGATAAGTACTAGAACTAACTAACACATCATAAACGTACCGTGCATGAGGTTACTCTCCTCAAATTCCTCGTCTTCTTTGTCGACGGTATTTGGCTCCGGTGAGTACATTCGTATGTTATCGTCAAGGTACCAACTCTGGTTCTCATCAAGTACGGTAAACAGAATTACAAATTCCCGATCAACATCTGTCCGCCTTCCATTCGTACCCAACGTACCTCTTTTGCAAATGACAAGTGGGCCAATTAATCCCGAGTGAGTATCGCGTACCCGATCAGCATCGGAGTAGTACGCGTACAGGACACAGTTTGCATCGCCGTCGGCAGGACCGGTTTCAGCCGGGACATCCCAGGTGTAGGTCACTTTGTCACCCGGTTGGACTTTGCCGTCTTCGGCGGCGGAGTAGTCATACGCCAAGGCGTGGGGATGCATGGTATATTCTCGTGTCGCCATGTTCTTGAAGACAACTCTGATTTGGTCTCCGACATCGGCCTGTATCGTTGGACCGAGTATACCGGCGTATGGCTCACGTGGCATCTGTTCAGTGAATGTACCGTCGGTATAGCGTCGAAATACGGCTTTCTTGTACACGCTGCCGATAAATGGTCCTTCCTGTTTCACAAAGATATTGCCTTCGCTGGAAGTTGGAAAACGAATCAATCAATTGAAATTGACATATTTACTTACAATGCCAAAGTGCTTACAAGCAATGGGGAATTATTAAAACAGTTAGACTGTTCCTGTTCAAATTAGAGCTATTTATGGTAGGGCTTATGCCTAATCCAGAAACCTATAAGGAGTCGCTTGAATCGAAAATAATTACCGCGTTTAATGAAACCAAAAATGAAACCGTTAACCCAGGTATAATATGTGGGATCGTACACTGCAAAAAGGTTGCTTAAATATTTACTCAACATTTTACACAACGTTGTTCAAGTATGCAACCGGCGCTCAACCGGCGCTCAAATTTGCCCAACACCGTTGGATAACATGTTTTCACCAACAGTTGAACAATTCTAGTTACTCAAAAGTTGGGCAATTATATTCACTTAACAGTTGTTCAAGTATGGAACAGCTCAACTATTGAGCATTTTTAAACCATTTGTTGAGTGTTTTATTGTTTATTGGTTGTGGGCTTTTATTTAGTGATTTGTTGGGTATTTTAAACCTATACGAACATGACGAAATAAGCTTATTACATGGACGACCAAATAGATTTAGACCGATCTATCACATCATCTTCTTGACAGACCAAGCTTCAAACATTCAAAACCGGACTCACAAAACGCCTGTCAGATGTCACAAACTCTGATGTTAATGCGGATTCACCGTTTTATTTACCAGATTATAATTAAATCCAGATCCAGAGATCTCAGCTCGTGCAAACAGTTGCTCGTCACAAGACGCCATAATGATTGAATGACGCAATCACGAAATTGGCTTTTTTGGACAACAGTTGCCTAAAATTTACATGTGCGTAACTTGCATCAACTGTTGCTTGAATTGTCTTAATGCTCATGCAACAGTTGCCAAAGTGGATTATTTTTACGCAACATATTTTAGTAACAGAAACAGTTTCCACCAACATTTTAAGAACATTGCTCTCGACGAATTGGTCTACGCTGGTGATTTTTAATTTTTATACAACGCCTAACTTTCTACATAATTTTATATTGAATGAATTTTAATCAACACGTCAACCACCGGATGATAAAAGTACTTCTAGCAACGTATTTTAAGCAACCTTTTTGCAGTGTATGTCTCATTATGGACTCAGTTAAGGTGCTCAGTTCATACTCCCGTCGTTGCGCATCGACCGACGTCGATGCTGATGCGCAACGACGGGAGTATGAACGCACCTTTATGCGAACTGAGCTATAGACTGAATCAACTACCCCAATACGTTTACGAGGGTTGGCGATTGAATTTCAGGGGCATACTTATAATTTGGATAATATCAAAATCATGATTGTGGTGGATATGACAACCAACACCCGAGGGTTGAAATTAGGATGTCATAGAATGTGTTAACTCCTTCAATTTCCATGGGTCACTGCTGTGGAAGCTCCGGGGGGGGGGGGGGGGGGGGGGGGGGGTCAAAGACGTTTAGCTATAACCTGATAGTTGAAGACCAGTGATATACCCTGATAGCCCATTATCGTTAGTCAATTTTGGAAGCCGGTACTCTTACCTTTCCTCATTCAAAAGAGATTCGTTGTGTATATTAGCTATAACCTGATAGTTGAAGACCAGTGATATACCCTGATAGCCCATTATCGTTAGTCAATTTTGGAAGCCGGTACTCTTACCTTTCCTCATTCAAAAGAGATTCGTTGTGTATACGGTCCATCTTTCCTGGTGCGTAATCCCATTCTACTTCGACGGCACCTATGTAGTACACACGTAGGACATCTGGTGGAGGTACCGTCTGTGTGGCAGCCACACACGGAGATGTTACTGTGTATAGAGCTTTCATGCCGTTAACGAAATGACTGCCTGTCATGCATTCTATCCCCCAGACACCTGTGTGTACATTGTATAACAAAATGATGTGGGGCAAATGGAAACATGGGAATGACAATTAACAATTACCATGACATAAATTGCCCGCTTAGGAGCGCTATTAATTCGGTCTAGTAAACCTGTTGTTATCAATTACTACGAGAGGATTACCTGGTATATTTAAATTCGAGCAGTACTTCTTGCTAACTGCATGGGTGAGTTTCCATTATGTTGCAAATTACATCCATGCTCAATCAAGCGTTTAAAATACTCAACATGCTCAATGGGCATTGCAATACAGCCGGTTGGTTGTACACGAGAATTATGTCATTTATAGCAACCAGCTTTGATGGAAGGCGAATACTTAAATTTGTTGCCGGTTTTTAGGGCAACAATTTATAGCGCTGCTAAGCGGGCCTTGTAGCGTCATGACCACCAAATCCAACAGTATCCAACAGAAGCATCGCGCCAATGCACCCGGTACCCCCATTCCCCATCTCACTGCGCAATTACGCAAAGGTACATGAATACGCTCCGAAAAGTTATTGTTGGGAGCGCAACCCCCTTAGCGTAATGGACGATCTCGTGGACTCCGACCGCGGCGGCCGGGTTTTCGAGTCACGGGGGTGACACACCCATTTTCTCTCTCATTATTTCTCCCCAGTTTCCCGCTGTTAGCTTTAGTCCTGCAAACCCGCACCTGTTGGGTAAGGGTTATTGAAATGAACCGCTCAAGGAAGGAGGGATTTCTCGTTTGCGTTTGGAACGCGCGAGAAAACCAGCAGGAATCTTAAGCAGTTTTACTCCCTTCCCCTCAGGCGGTAAGGGTTTCCAGGTCAAATTGTAAGCTATTGTATATGAGCTGAAACATATTGCATAACGTGTCTTTGAAATTAAACATTTCCCCACTAAATTGAATAGTTATTATATTTAAAGATAACATATAACTTGAACAAGAAAATTAAAAATAAAATAATACTAAACAAGAATAAGAAGGGGAAACCCAGAAAAATGAATAAACCATAAACAAACAAAAAAATAAAATTAAACCAAGTAATATTTTATAAATATACCTCTGTTGATTGGCGTCATCCATGCTGTTACGGAATTCCCCGGAGTCAGGCTAACAGTGTCGACGCGTCCGCCATTGACTATTACCGTGTTACCCCGGAAGTAGATGGTGTGTTGGTCCGTGTCGCCCCCTAGAGTTGACATGTGCCAGCTGACATCGCGACCCTGACAGATCCCATCTAGCCCAGGTAGGTTGGCGTATGAGTAACCATTTATCACTGTAAATCAATGAATGTAGTGTTGCCTTTTCTTTTAGTTAGGATGGTAAAATACATTCGTAAATAGTCCTTTTCACCGGAAGAACGAATCTAAACAGGCTCTCGTGTCAAAATGGACTATAAAAGTCCAGTTTTTTTTCTTCTTCATAATTCCCAAATAATGTCAAAAATTAAGTTTTTTTAACACTAAAGAAAAAACAAGAACATTTACGTATCAATCTTGGGCTACATATCGAGTAAAAGGCAATTACGGGCGGGCATTTAAAGAACAAGGGTCAAGAACACAAAAGCTAGCGTACTAAGCTATGGCGTCATTGTCGTACTCTAGTCATGTTCGCGTGACCGGTATGGAATGCCTCTGGGGTAGAACAATTGACTGATGATACTGCTTGTATAACCTGGAAATTTGTCATTAGGTTTACCTTCTAATATGTTGGATGCCAAGACATCTTCGTCCTCGAGTGCGTCATCAGGATTCGAATCCGTGTATTCCCGAATATTTTCTTCTATGTACCAGCTTCTATTCTCATCCACTTTCATTAATAACACATGGAATCCTAAAACATCATCCTTGAAAAAAACATGAAGAAGTATTAAAAACTCAATCTACTAGTGCTCCCCCTACGAAAGCAATGGTGGGGTAATGTAATAATGCATGGGATGGTCATGGTCATATCAGAGGAACGTCAATTTACCAATCACAACGCTTGCGCTTGTTGCATCGATAAGATACTATGTCATGTCATGTTATTTCATCTAATCTCATTATATGCATGCCATATGCGGTTCATGCAAAGAATTGGACGTCATGTACCGATTCAGTTGAATGTAGAATAGGCCGGGTGGGATTCCCCTTTGTAGTCCGTTGCGCATGGCTATATGGATAGCCTCTATTATAAAACCCTGTAACTTTTGACAAGGCTATTAAGGGTCTCACAATATAGCTACGAGCGGCAATACTTACCCCCTGCCCGTCATCATTCAAAGTACCAGGTCGGCATACGAGTAGTGGTCCGACAAGTCCCGAGTACACATCCCTTTCAGGATCAACTGCAGAGTAATAGATCCACGTCAAACAATCTTCATCTCGTTCTGTCGGTCCGTAGTGTTCAGGAATGGTCCAACGATAGGTGTAGGATTCACCCGGTGCTACGGCGTCGTCTGATTTTACGCCAACACCTGTATTTTGAAGGAAAGAAATTAAACAAACAAGCAAACAAACATACGTAAACCGGGACTTTATGGTATTAAATTTGATCAGCAAATGTCCAGATCTGGAAACTGTGTATCAATAAACACAATAAATTCAATTATTTAAAATAATTTTCTAATAAACAATTATAATAATCACTAATTTCCCTCTACTATCCATCAATAATGTTCGGCGTCAGCTTGCTTTTGAAGCAGAAACGCTATGCCACCCATATTGTTACTCTCTTGCCTTGCACCAACTATACAATAACCGATTCAAACGTGCGCGCTAAATCTGGACAATTACGTGTACAATAAATGGAGTTATTGGTACTATTATCATAAACGAAACACTTATCCTACATACATAAACGAAACACTTATCCTACATACCAAACGCTCCATCGCTGTACCCATCACCTTCATTCGACTTGTTGTACATTACTCCGTGCGGATGAATGCTGTAATTTCTATTGGCTCCATTATTGAATGTCACCAAAATCTCCTCTCCGACCTCTGCCCTGATGACGGGACCCAGAAATCCCAAATGTTCCTCGTTCGAACCTCTGATGACTGGTGTAGAAAATGTACTGTCTGTGTATTCGAGATATCGCGCCTTTTTGTAAGTCCCGCCGATTCTTTCCGAGTTGTTAACAAACATGTGATACGCTGGACTTTTGAACAAAGTAAGACACAATGAAGGTTGAATAAATAAAGTAACACGTATCATGCTGGGCAATAAAACACTCCTATTATGTATTAAGGCCCCGAAACATGTTTAATATAATGTCTCCAATGTATCCAAAGGGTGTTTTGCCTTAACCATGTTCAAGAATCAAAATACATGGCTTTCCTCCCAAGCGACACACGATAACTACACGGATGTTACGTTTGCAAAAGGTCACGGATGTTAGTTCAGGTCAGGTCAGACTATTGACGAAGATTGCAGTGACGACTGAAAATTACTGGTATTCTAACCAAATTAAAACAATATCAGCATAATTTATTCTATTATAGGATATAACATTTTCCAACTGCATGTTTGTTGATAGAAACGCCCCGATTTCTTGCAGAAACGCAACAATCTACAGATTAAAAAACAAATACCTGCTAGGATCTGTCAACGATGTTGCATCAAATCCATCCTGACCGCTGGGGGCGTAGTTCCACAAAAACTCTTCCGCTTGAATAAAATATTCCCTCGTTGTAGTTGGTTGAAACTCGGCGGTATCCGCTGTGTCCCCGCACGTTGGGTCTACATTGTATAGTGCTTGAGTTCCCGCTGAATTATGGAAACATGAGGAATAACTTATGAGCATTGTATAGATCTATTGCTAAATTTAAGAACGAAATGTATGGAATTAAATATTATTATGCAACATGTCCGATGCTTCTTTTCACATTGTTATTTATTTTTAAGATAGACAAATCGACTCAGCTATGTTAAGTATCCGACGATTAGGCTAGTATTCTTGTTGTATGTATCTTCTCGCTGCCAGGAATTTGATATTCAGAGAACCCAGATCCCCTCTTCTTCCCCCAACATAAAGTATAATGACACAGGTGGCCAAAGACACAGTTTGCCCCTGTTTTGTTCCTGCTCAGGCCTAGGAAATGCATATTTTCTGACAAAATGGCAACAATGTCCCTCCAAACAGAGAAAATGTCCCACTAAATCATGTAAATTGTTACAAATTTCCAAAATGCCAAATTTTCATGCAACGAGAGTCCCAAATTTATTCACATTCGTCCGATCCCATAAAGCAAACATATAGCTTTCCGTAATGACACAGGCGGGTCAAGACACAATGGTAAACGTTCCCTTACCCTGGAAATGTGTAGTGACCTCTGAGGTCATAAGCCATGTCCCAGGATTCTTTGCGTCCATTAAGCCGTTTGAAAAAAGTCCCGGACTCGTACTAAATGTATCCCGTCGATGTTCACGAATAGTCTAATGGAGGATGAAAGAAAAACAATAATAACAATGTAATGGTGTTCAAACAATAATGCCAATATAATGGTGTTCAAACAATAATGCCAAGAGAATGGTGTTTCAAATAATAATTCCAAGAGAATGGTGTTCAAACAATAATGCCAAGAGAATGGTGTTCAAACAAAACTGCCAAGAGAATGGTGTTCAAACAATACTGCCAAGAGAATGGTGTTCAAACAATACTGCCAAGAGAATGGTGTTCAAACAATAATGCCAAGAGAATGGTGTTCAAACAATAATGCCAAGAGAATGGTGTTCAAACAATACTGCCAAGAGAATGGTGTTCAAACAATAATGCCAAGAGAATGTTGTTCAAATAATACTGCCAAGAGAATAGTGTTCAAACAATACTGCCAAGAGAATGGTGTTCAAACAAGAATGTCAAGAGAATGGTGTTCAAACAATACTGCCAAGAGAATGGTGTTCAAACAATACTGCCAAGAGAATGGTGTTAAAACAATAATGCCAAGAGAATGGTGTTCAAACAATAATGCCAAGAGAATGGTGTTCAAACAATACTGCCAAGAGAATGGTGTTCAAACAATACTGCCAAGAGAATGGTGTTCAAACAATACTGCCAAGAGAATGGTGTTCAAACAATACTGCCAAGAGAATGGTGTTCAAACAATACTGCCAAGAGAATGGTGTTCAAACAATACTGCCAAGAGAATGGTGTTCAAACAATAATGCCAAGAGAATGGTGTTCAAACACAAACAATACTACCAAGAGAATGGTGTTCAAACAATACTGCCAAGAGAATGGTGTTCAAACAATAATGCCAAGAGAATGGTGTTCAAACAATACTGCCAATAGAATGGTGTTCAAACAATACTGCCAAGAGAATGGTGTTCAAACAATACTGCCAAGAGAATGGTGTTCAAACAATAATGCCGAGAGAATGGTGTTCAAACAATACTGCCAAGAGAATGGTGTTCAAACAATAATGCCAAGAGAATGGGGTTCAAACAATACTGCCAAGAGAATGGTGTTCAAACAATAATGCCAAGAGAATGGGGTTCAAACAATACTGCCAAGAGAATGGTGTTCAAACAATAATGCCAAGAGAATGGTGTTCAAACAATACTGCCAAGAGAATGGTGTTCAAACAATAATGCCAAGAGAATGGTGTTCAAACAATAATGCCAAGAGAATGGTGTTCAAACAATAATCCCAAGAGAATGGTGTTCAAACAATACTGCCAAGAGAAATATGACTTCATACCCTGGACGAATATTTCGTCTCAGATCTACCGTACGAATAAGTTTTTGAAGCTATTTTGTGTAAGCTTATTTCATCATTGAAAAAGTCAACGCAAATGATGTCTCATCATAATCATGGATCCATGGATCAAAGTCGAATCACTTCAACAACCTTCTTATGTTTATGGTCAATTGATGGGGAAATGTAATCAAAATCGCCGCTAAATCGTGTTGTACGATTCCATTCTTTGTATTACCTGCTTGTTTAGAGACGACGTTATTCGGTGAGTATATTGATGGCCTAGACCTAATTAGGATCTTGAGTCTTTTTGACAAACAAAAGTATGTTGTCTTGCCATAGTATTAGTTGCAGTGTTAGTGTTTGTCAAGCTATGACAAACATTAAATGGGTTGTCATGTGTCGTAGACGGGATGGCTATCACAGGCCTAGCTAGGAGTAGGCTCGTACGTAGGCCTAGTTAATTTAGCCTAACATTTTTTAATCTTGTCAGTTTCGGTTTTACAATAAAAATGGAAGACGCCCGACTTCGATTTTGAATACGTTTCTTGAATTGAAACATTTATAAAATCACCTTTGATGAGACATATCCCTGCCCTGTAGGCTGTTTATCATGGGTTTTTTGCGTCCCAGTCAAATTTTATACTAGTTTGTTAGCCCTGTAATCAGATTTATTTCACTGATGCTTGATACGTGTTTGCCGGTGAGACTGAGACAGACACGCAACGTCAGAACGATGTTTAGCTTACAATCGCTTGACACATGACATACAGTGTACGTCCTTGTCACTTGTGTCATTTGGGGTCCATGATGAAGCTTACACAATTTCACCGAGTCTGCGCTCGCTGCTGAGGGACGTCCAGTTACCAGTATCTGTAGGGCAGGCTAGCCGCCGCGCTGGTGGTACAAACACACGCCAGTTATTCAAATCATGCAGACCAAATTTGCCGTTCATCATTGACATTTTACAACGATATAAAAATGGTGTTTTGTTGTGTTTTCAATGTAGTATTTATTGTTGAAAGTACAACCGCGAGTAGTCGTGTCGCGTGTATCCATGTTCAGGGCCCCACTCGCAAACATCTGCCTCTTGTTACCATGCAACGTCACACAAAACGCCCCGCCCCCAGGTCATTGATGTGCGTACAAGTACATTTGGGAGGTCTTGGCAATATATCAATAACCTGCGTTGTGCGTTCGCGTTTCCATGTAACGATCAATTTGAGTGGAAGCGCGGTGGTACGCACATTTTCAAAAGTTATGAATAACCCACAAACATTCCATCCAATCCCATGCGATGAGTACACCATGCGTAAGCGTCGCGGCGCCGGCATAAACGCAGGAAAGGCGCCAAAGACGCACTGCAGAAGTGCGCGTTATGGAGCAAACCACGCATTGTGAAGGCCCGGACGCACTGTTAAAACGTAAGCCCCACCCCGTGTTCAATTGTCTCATCTAAATGTCGCCGATTTCTCTGAGAACCAATGAGATTGCTTAAACTTTCTTAACTGTTTAAGAATGGTGCATGTACGTATGGCGATGCAAAATATCACTTTGGCGACTAGCGTATAAGTCTTACGTACAAGTCACAAATACGTTTGAGCCATACGTACTAGTTTTGCAGAGCCGCCTTAGGATAGATGAAATAAGGGGAGTTTTCCATACAATGAGACGTTACCGAGTTGAAACGAACAGACGGTACGTTGGAAATATGTGTCCCATTAAAAAAATCATACCTCTTGTCGGTTTTCCTAGTTTCTAGATAGGAAGCAAAATGTCTCGAAAAATATAAAGATATTAAATGGAATGCTTTGATTCTATTCATCATATTTCCTGATTCTTAAGGCTAAATTTCAATTATGAGGTATCAATTTAAAGCTTGATTTTTGCATGTTTTGATGATGTTAAAATCAGACATTGGATTAAAGTTCCCAAGAGCTATGTTTTGATGTGACGGGTCACATATTCTTTCACGAATAGAATTTAGGCCTACATTAAAACATCTAGTATTTATTTCAGAAAAACCTTGTTACACACTATTGTATTTTCTATATTTGAAGCTAAGTAAATGGTCTTTGTACATTAGCACCACTATATTGTTTTTAAAAATACGTGCTTTAAGCTTTCATGACGTCTGTGCTATAAAAGTACCCGCTTGTTTTAACGGACCCTGTATGGCATTAAAGGAAGGGTCCCGCAAGCACAACATTGAGCATTATTTGTTAGAAACATAATTATTGAGCAGAAATTACGTAATTATATGGAACAAAACACCATACTAGTCACAAAGATGAATAAAAACTGCCATCACTCAACATGCGATTTTTTAAATTCGCGGCGATCGAAAATCCCGGTGTCGATGACGTCATGGGTATTGGTGCTAAAATTTGCGCATGTGCATTGTATAACTATGACATCATCGACACTGGGACTTTCGATCACCGCGAATTTTAAAAAGTGCATGTTGAGAGATTGCGGGTTTATTTGTTTTTGTCATAAGAGTGGTGTTTTGTTCTATATAATTACAAAAGTTGTGCTCGATAGTTATTTTTCTAACATATAATGCACACTTTTATGCTTGCGGAACAGCTCCTTTAATAACTCATGAAACAGTATCTTTTAAATTGTGCTTTGTGGCTGTATGAAAGAGTATTTTCCCGTTGAATGTAACGAGACGTTTGTTATTCCATCTTACAATAAACAGAGTTTATGGTTAAAACATTAGGCGATAACACGATACCGAATAGTGCGTTCATAGTTTCAACCCAAGACTATAATATTAGTCGCTTTCATCTATAAAAACATGATCAACTACTGATGGTATATCAGCAGTTACTAGTTATCTGAGCATGTGTGAAAGCGACTGCGCCAGATTGCGACAATGTACTACTTATACACATAAACTTGGCACATGATACACTTTAGGAAGTTATCTTAACAAAACATTACCAACACATAACTTGGCACATGATACACTTTAGGGAGTTATCTTACCAAAACATTGCCATGGTAGTAGAGCGTATGTAGATCCGTTTCTGTGCCCATACTGAATACGTGCCAAGCCACACGGTCACCAAGACACATATCTAAACCAGGAAGATTACCGTAAACGTAACCATTGATACTGTGCATTTTGTTGCTTTCCTGAAAGTCCTCGTCGTCTGAATAAAATAGATAATCTTTAAAATTAGTTTCACATTCTCTTTACCATAAAACCCTGTACACCACGAAACATCATTTCCTTGACTTCTGAAAATATCTTTATTTATTTAAACATTGTATTGCCCCAACGGCATATACGGTATTTCACATGTTTGAAATTCAGGGAGGAGGGTGGGGTGTTGTATTTATAGTAATAATTAAAAATGTCCACATAAAGCGTCTTGGCAAATTATGTTTTATTTGCTGTCTCTGATGACGCTAGTGAGCAAATCATTGCTAGTCCCTTTAATATTACAGGCTATGTGCAATAACATAGAATCATGACAAATATCCATACCACTAATTGGCTCAAAATTGATCTCAGTTGCAATTGTTCTCCGTATCCAAGGCCCAAAGCACTATATTGTATTCCTATTTGTACCTGGCACAGACCGTGATGCAAATATCAGGGCGGGCTCTACGTGCAATATTGCACTGTTTGACACTATCAGTCCTTGAAGGATACTGGGGGAGGATGTTGAGTATTACAAAAAGCACAGAATCACAGTTAATCACAAAAATGAAGGCCTCGCTTCATGATTGACTGTACCGTTATTCTCTTCTTTTTTGTGTGTATAGGTCTACATTTTATTGTCATCGCAGCCAACCGGCTGAATTGTAACAACATTACAAATCAAATACATTAATAAACAATGCAACGTCCAGGCAGCAGCTAAATCAGCGCCAAGTTGCGACATAAACCAACATGAACAAATCAACATAACCCCTCTATAGAAACCCCCTGCAGGCAATGTAGACTAAGTGCCTTGCCCAAGGACACCAACACATTTGGCATCAGCGGGGCTAGAACTCACAACCTTATGATTAGGAGACCGGCAACTACTCCACTGGACCACACGTGCTCTGTAGGTTAATGTAGGGGAGACCGGGGCGTGTACGCCCTCGGGGAAGGTTCGTATGTAGCCAAGAAATCAATCTTTCACATACTGTCAATAGGTCCATTACAATCTTTAAAACTGACGTCTCTAAACCACTTCAAATGAAAATAGGGCGAACGCGTCCCGGTCTCCCCCATACTTTTAAGTTGATAATACATACCCGGATCTACACTCTGAGGATCGCCACAATACCCCACGATATTCTTGTCTAAATGATAACTGATATTCTCATCAATAACGGTCACTAGGAGAACAAAATCTTTATCCACATCCGTTCGTCCGCCCTTATCATCAAGGATACCTGAACATGATAATAAGTAGGAGTATATTTGAACGGGTTAAATGTTTTCGGTTTCAACAGATGTTTTCGGTGTCAACAAACAAATTCAGTTAATTTCCACCCAAACCGTCTTTGTTCGTCCCACTGAGCATGTTTTTTTGTAACATGGTTTACCAAGGGGGGTTACCACCCCCTAATAAAATCCAAACGGATATGCAGAGGTGCTTTTTTTAAATTTATTTTTTATTAATTCTTTATTCAATGATACATATAATTATACAAACCGTCTTTGTTTCCACATACTAACTATTTCCCGAAAGATTGACCGTCGTTTAAATTTCTGCTTACATAAGACTAAATTTGGTGTTTCAAATAAGAGATCATAAAAGTAAACAAAATATTTTTAAAAACAAACAAACATTAAAATCCAATTGTTTTTGAGCCATTTTAATTCAAATTTTCCAGAAAATACCGGAAAATAACGAAAATATTCGAAAACTTAAATGTGTAATATCTCCGCAACGGAATAAGATACGAATTTCAAATAAAAGCAAATGTTGTATTTTAGTACAACACGTTTTTGCAAAATTGTCAATTTTGATACCGGAAGGATGTTTTACATAAGCTCTCCAATAATGTTGACAAGCCTCATTTTGTGATTTTCTTTCTTTAATAATTTAGATAAAATGTGGGCATTATGCAATATTAAGCATGATTATATGACGAGCAATACTCTTTGAATCCACGCGCAAGGATTGTCTATTCTTCTCTTTGCTCATTATACCTGCAGTGGCGTGCGCAAAGGGGGGGGGGGGGGGGGGGGGGGGGGGGGGGGGCCTAGGCCCCCCCAGTTTGGTCTACAGTCGGGGGAACCTACTGCCAGTCGGGGGAAACTACTGCCAGTTGGGGGATGGACCGTCGCTAGATTTTTTTTGTGTGTGTGGAGGGGGTGTAATCCAAATAGACAAATAGTTGGCAAAATTGTACATGTAGGCGACAAATTTATGCACCAGGTTGGTATAAAAAGGAAATGTTATGGAAAAAAATGATGAAAACGCTCATAATTGTCCAATAGGCCTAGTAGTTGTTTACTTGGCTGTCTTTTTGACTGTGATATTGTGACTGTGCGATTTTTTTTACTGTGCGAAATTTTTTGACCGTGCGAATTTTTTTGAACCTAAATAAGTAACTGACCAGGTAATAAATGTGCTGATAATTCTAAAAGCATAACTCCTACATAAACATATTAAATTATAAACATGTTGGGAAATATCTCTTCTTGAATTTGAGATATTACACGCTAAAAATGGCTGATTATTAAGGAAGTTACAATCCCAAATGTACTGTCAAGTCTGATTTCCATTTTCACATTTTCATTTTCAACACGGGGACTCAGACCGGCAAATTATTGATTGCTGTGTGTAATATCTCAAATTTAAGAAGAAAATTTCTCAACAACTTACTTATTGTGATGACTGTATAGGTCTAACAGTAACAGCAAGCAATAACTAAAATAATTGGACGTAAGCCATATTTATTGCGCGGCATAGATTGCGAGCGTATGTAATGATATAGGGAGATTCCCTTTTAGTTCCCAGACATGTATTGTAACAATACTAGTGCTAAATTATGCCGCATTTGGTTCACGCGTGCTTTCGTTTATTTCTCATAAAGACTGGTGAACCTTACTTTAAAGAAAACTTATTGAAAACATTCCATTACTATAATATCTTTAAGAAGTAGGCCTATCTTCATGTTAAACGGATCACTACTGAATATGTGCTCCGGAGAATGTTAACAAAAATATACAATTTTAATAAGCTTAGAAATAATTTTCATTTCATTGTGCAGTTGTCGGTAAATAAATGTTGTTGTTTAATTAAAATTAATCTAACCGGCAAACAGCGTTATTTTATGATAAAAGATCAAAATAACCAATAAACTAAATAAGAATGAGAATAAAATGTATTTCTTTGTGTCGACCATACACGACTCCAAATATGGTACAACCTATAAGACCATCGTATATAGCAAACAGCTAAGAAATATTAGAGTTTAGATAATGGGGCTCTTCACCGATTTCCACATGTTGCCCAGACTGTTTCTAGTCGCATGACAAAGTCAATAATTGTTGCGACGACGAAAGTATCAACGGCATATCAATTTTTGTGATTACGGTTTGTGTGTAGGAATCCTAGTTTGATTGACATGGTCAATGAACTTTATAGATAGTTTTATGATGACAAATATGGTAAAATCTAATATTAAAGGGGTATTCAAGGGCTATTTAACATGAAGGTATAGAATTGTTATAGTGACTTAGAGGTGCATTGAAGGGAGTGTCTTCCGTGCACTCCCAGGACTCTACCAAGCCTACTTTTTGAACTTCTTTTTTAAGGTCCTTAAACATATTCAGGGTGTTACCAAAATTAATGTTAGTATGCTAAGGGTTATTCAAAATGGCGTTCAAAATGTCAGCCAAAAGGGTCAAATTTGATAAAAGAACAGGCCTACATTAGCCAAAATGTATGATGAAAGTATAGTTTTAACTAGGATGTATGTATTAAACTCACATCCAGCACGTTTGCATTGTTAACACACTTTGAATTCAAGATGGTCGCTATAATGGCCGCCTAAAACATAAAATAGCCAATAATAACAGCGTATTTTGTATCATATTCACCAAATAATTTAAGGCTACCAGATGGACACAAATAACTACCAATTGGTCAGAAGAAATTGGTAAGATGGCTACCAAATTGATTATAATATGGTCAAAAATAGCTGATTGGACCTTATCTAGTACTACATAGCTAAATACCAGTATCTAACTTTTTAAGCAGATAAGTTAGTGATTTCATGGTGATAATTATAGGCTTCAAAACCCTACCTATATTAAAATATCAAAAAAGATCATCAAAAGCAGTCACAATCACCACCAAGTATAATTACGTAGTTGTATGAATTCACCAATGACCTTACTAATCAGATATCCTTTATTTACTTGAATGATTGGGGTCATTACGGTATCACTCGCGGTCTTAAGATGATCTCCTGGGGTTATTAAATCGGGGTCATTAGACGATCCTTTTGGATCATTAAATGGTCATTTGGGGTCATAGAATGATCACCTGGGGGGTAATTAAGTGACCGTCTGGGTCATTATATGATTGCTTGGGGCCATTACGCTATCACCTATGGTCATTAAATTACCAAATGGTGTAATGAAATGATCATTCAGGATCGCATTGGGTCATTAAACAGTCACTTTGCGTGTCAATGGTCAACAAGGGTTATCAAATTATCACTTGAATCGAGTTAATAAAAAATCACTTCGGGTCATTAAATCATCCCCTGCGGTTGTTAGATGACAGTTTGGGCGGCTTGAGTAATCACATGATGGATTGGGGCCATTAAAATATCACTTGGTGTCATTAATGATCACACAAGAGTCATTACACGATCCCTTTGAGTCATTAAATGGACATTTGGGGTCATTGAATGATCACCTGGGGTTATTCAGCGACCATCCGGGCCATTAAATGATTGCTTGGTGTCATTAACCTTTTTACCTAGGGCCATTAAATGATCAACTGTGGGGGTAATGAAAGGAACACTCAGGATCACTTGGGGTCATTAAACAATCCCTTTGTGTCAATGGTCACTTAGGTTTATTACATTATCACTTGGATCGAGTAAATGGTCATGTATAGGTGTGTGTTAGATGACGGCTCGGGTCATTAAATGGTGAGTTGGGGTCATTAAATGATCACCCAGGGTTATTCATTGATTAGCTTTTTCGGCGACCATCTTGGACATTTTAAAATATTTAAAATATTACGTTTTATCATAGAAATATAATGAATGCGGTTCATTAGTTATTTAAC
Organism: Ophiura sarsii; assembly: GCA_035610835.1. Classification (NCBI taxonomy): domain Eukaryota; kingdom Metazoa; phylum Echinodermata; class Ophiuroidea; order Amphilepidida; family Ophiuridae; genus Ophiura; species Ophiura sarsii. Next base: position 32,329,718 of record CM069444.1, on the reverse strand, counting down.
TTCAATCTAACCATGCATCTGGGGGCTATTTTAGAATGCGATAAATATTCAAAACTTGCACAGAGGTGAGTCGTTTATCTGTAGCATTAGTTTAGCAGTTTAGAACATGGTATATATGATGCGATATATATGCTGTTACGCTATTTTTACAATTAGTGATCTAATACATACATCCCATTGTTAAAAAATATACTTTTATCATACGTTTTGTGTGATATTATGTTCTTTATGAAATTTGACCCTTGGGCGGCTTTTTTGGACGCCATTTTTAAAATAACCCTTTAACATAATTTTACCAACATTAATTTTGGCAACACCCTGAATGTGCTTTAGGACAATTAAAAGGAAGTTCAAAATGTTGGTTTGGGGAGTCTTAGGAGTGCGCAGAAGAACCCAAATAGATACTGCGCCTCTAATTCACTATATGCATTGAATATATAAATATATACCATTGTCCCTTGAATGCCCCTTTATTGTTAAAATTTCAGCCTATTTGTCACCATTAAGACTATCTATAAAGGCCATAGACCACGTCAAACTAGATTGCTGATTTATTCAAGCATCGCATAACAGATTAAGCAACTAGCGAAAATAGTTGGCAAAAAACTACAAAGCTGAAAAAAGTGCCCTAGGCCTATAATTTGTACTCCCTTGTGCCTTTATTTTCTTTATATTTTAGCAGCTTTAAATACGGACAAGCATTAGATCAGATCAAACTGATTACTGGTGGATAGTACATTGTTCACAGATATGAATTGCACCAACAACACAACAATTAGATTTTTGCCCAAAAAGGGTATTTTTATGCTGATTTTTGTTTGTTTTTGTCACCCCCTTCATTGGAAACCTAACTATCTAAGCACTTTAATTTAGCCTAGATGTAGAGCTGTAACAACAAATGCCGTGATACATTTAAAGCACATTTATTGCCTTTGGATAGTCTACTGGAGTAAAATAGTTTTTTTCATAACTTTGTGATCACACTAATCACAATACCGGTATATGAAGGATTCTTGTCACATGTGTCATGTCATGTGTGTGATGGTCTGGAACTGGGTTCAATATGTCCAGGTCTTCCTTCCACATGTTCAACTTGGGCCCCATTAAGCAACATCTTTTACTTTCCTACATTGGCCTTTGAACATATTGCATTTCAAAGAATTTGGGGAAAACACATATCTCCCGTTTGAAACAACCAATTTGAACGAAACACAATTTAGGTTAGACCTATAGCTAAAATGGTGTTCTTGTTATGTATTCATTAAAGGAGCAGGGAGAGATTTCTCAAAAAATCAAATTCAGTAGTTTCACCTTGTTTTATATATTAAAGCATTACGTGTATGCGAAAAACCCAACTTCTGAAAAAAATGAGGGCTCGCTCCCTCCGTGAAGGATCTCTTAATGCCCCTTTAAATGTATTAAACATTTTATTAGCAGGCTCAGGAGATCCGAAGGCCATAAAACCAATGTACACAAGGGCCAGCCTCAACCCCATGTACCCCTCTGACCCCATTCCGGGACCGGAATATTGTGTCTCACCCTGTATTTCCTATACTGTTTAGGGCCTGGACATTGGAAAGGTTAAGATAGGTTGCGAAATCGTGACGTTCGTAGTATAAAAAAGAGGAAGAGCTATTTGGAGAGATTTAAAATTATTTCTAGAAAATAAAGAAGTTAATTATAAATTGCATTGAAATTATCTCTTTCTGGAGGACAATTGGTGTGATGTGAAATTAAATATGAATTTGTCCAGACTTTGACCTTGGTTTTCATTCTATTTGCTGCTAATCATGGATACACAGTTGCTTAAAATGTTAACACTTTGCACGCAAGTTTTACAATATCTAAAACAGAATATTCAGAAACATTTCCCAAATGTCAGAGTCTATCTCAAGGATTACTGGACCGATACTTGGCATGTTGGTACTTTTTTCAATGCATTTCTCATGGTGATTTCAAATATGGTAATGTAATTCAACACTTTTGACATTTTTGAACCATTTTGTGCAATTTTGGAATGTCGTCGGCAGCTGCCTGTCGCGTGGAAAGTGTTAAGGCAAGGTCAACTTAACAATTCTTACCGCGTCTGCATACAATAGAGGCACCAACGAGTCCCGTATTCGTCCCAAATGCAGTTGTGATGTGGGTATGATAAGGCCAGGCAATGCAGTCTGGATCCCCTTCAGCGGGCCCGGATATCTCATCTACCACCCACTTATAGGTATGACTCGCACCCGGGGCCACGCTGTCGTCCAATCTCTCTTCGGCGGGGGTATTATCTTCGTACTTTGCACCTGTATTTACATTCAAGAGAAAAGTAATATGCATATTGTTCTAATCCCAAGATATGTTTAACCATGAGTACTTGGAAATATGATATGATGCATTTTAGTATTAAGTTGTTTAGCTCATCCTCAAAAGAACCGCACTTGTTTTCTAAACATTAATTTTTAAGAGATTATGGTTGTAAACATGATCCTGTATCAAACTATTTTAATAGTAGGCCTACTTTTATACATGGATTTTTAGTATAAAATTCGAATTCATGAATATATTTGTATGAATATACAGCACAGAGGAGAGGTACGCATGGGAAATAATTAATGTAATACTCTTCACATCGTAACCTCCACACATACATTGCATTATAAAAATGGGTGTGAAATTACGCCTTGTCAAAAGAAGAAGTCATCGGGTGATAAACTTGCAAAATATTCCTGAAAAAGGGGTCTTTGAGTGACAGTAATTAAAAAGATAAATGGGAACAAATGGTGAGAGCGAGACTGAACAGCTGAAAGGTGTGGGGGAGAGTGTCTTCAATAACAACTTCACCTATCGGTGTATCTCCAAATATGGGAGTGCCTCCCCGATAATCATAATAATACCCACTTCAAAAGACTTGTTGTACAGCATCCCATGCGTATGAAGAGAATGTATGGTCGAGAGGCCAGATTCTTAAATTCGATTTGAAACACATTCCTGAAAAAGGGTCTTCGGGTGACACAGTGATTAAAATGTTCAATAAATGGGAGTAAATGGTGAGAGCGACACTAAAAGAAGGTGTGGGGGAGAGTGTCTTTCATAACAAATTCACCTATCGGCGTATACCCAAATATGGATGTGCCTCCCCGATAATCATGATAATACCCACTTCAAAAGACTTGTTGTACAGCTTCCAATGCGAATGAAGGAAATGTATGGTCGAGAGGCCAGATTCTTAAATTCGATTCGAAAAAATATTCCTGAAAAAGGGTCTTCGGGTGACAGTGATTAAAATTTTCAAAAAATGGGAGTAAATTAATTAATGGTGACAGCGAGATTAAAAAGGGGTGGGGGAGAGTGTCATAATAATAATAACAGCTTCATCTATCGGCGTATCCCCAAATATGGACCCGATAATCATGATAAATACCCACCTTCAGAAGACTTGTTGTACAGCATCCCATGCGTATGAAGTGAATACGGTCGAGAGGCCAGATTCTTAAATTCGATTTGAATAGTGTCGCCCACTTCGGCATACAAGATGGGGCCGAGGATACCTTGCCAATCAGATTTTGGAATCTGCTCTGTAAAAGTGCCATCGGTGTAGGCGAAGAAGACTGTTTTACCGTAAATACTGCCTATACGATCGGGGCCTCCGATCAAGTAGTTTGCTTCAATGCTGCAATATAAAGTAAGGTAATATATAAGGTGTTAGAAGATTGTACATATCGTATGGCCAAAAGGGTTTAGATCGCGAGCGATCTGAAAAAGGGTACCTGGCTGCTGAAAATTAGTAAATCCCACAATACAGCACGGTCGATACCTCAAAAATACACTACAACAACAAGTACCCAGCAAACACAGAACGTTTCCGCAACGTTGTACCTAGGTTGCAGTTAGGTTATGTAATTTAAAACGTTTTAACAACGTTTTTATAACGTTACGGTTTGGTTGTGATATGGTTGTTTTAAGTTGGTCCGTTGAAACGTGGGTAAAACGTTCTCTGAACGTTACAGGTATGTTCTAGTTTGGTTGCACTTAGGTTGTGGATAGGTTGTCATTAAAAACGTTATTACAACGTTATTATAACGTTGCGGTTTGTTTGTTTTAAGTTGGTCCTTGGAAACGTGATTAAAACGTTCTCTGGACGTTGCATGTTGATCATCGGAAACGTTTCCATAATGTTTTAACAACGTTGTAACACTTAAATAGTTGGTTGTTTTAGTTTGGTCCTTTAAACGTGAAAAAGACGTTCCCTGAACGTTGTAGTTTAAGTTCTAGTTTGGTTGCACTAAGGTTCTGGTTAGGTTGTCATTAAAAACGTTCTTACAACGTTAATATAACGTTGCAGGGTTGTTTGTTTTAGGTGCCAAATCACACCCAAACCGCAACGTTATAATAACGTTGTACAAACGTTTTAATGACAACCTAACCACAACCTAAGTGCAACCAAACTAGAACTTAACTACAACGTTCAGCGAACGTTTCCCCCACGTTTACATGGACCAACTTAAAGCAACCAAATCACACCCAAACCGTAACGTTATAATAACGTTGTAGAAACATTTTAATGACAACCTAACCACAACCTAAGTGCAACCAAATTAGAACTTAACTGCAACGTTCAGAGAACGTTTTTCCCACGTTTCCATGGACCAACCTAAAACAACCAAATCACACCCAAACCGCAACGTTATAATAACGTTTTAATGACAAACTAACCACAACCTAAGTGCAACCAAACTAGAACTTAACTACAACGTTCAGCGAACGTTTCCCCCACGTTTCCATGGACCAACTTAAAGCAACCAAATCACACCCAAACCGTAACGTTATAATAACGTTTTAATGACAACCTAACCACAACCTAAGTGCAACCAAACTAGAACTTAACTGCAACGTTCAGAGAACGTTTTTCCCACGTTTCCATGGACCAACTTAAAGCAACCAAATCACACCCAAACCGTAACGTTATAATAACGTTGTAGAAACGTTTTAATGACAACCTAACCACAACCTAAGTGCAACCAAACTAGAACTTAATGCTACAACGTTCAGAGAACGTTTTCCCCACGTTTCCATGGACCAACCTAAAACAACCAAATCACACCCAAACCGCAACGTTATAATAACGTTGTAGAAACATTTTAATGACACCCTAACCACAACCTAAGTGCAACCAAACTAGAACTTACCTGCAACTTTCAGAGAACGTTTTTCCAACGTTTCCATGGACTAATTAAATAATGAAATACATTTTATTTGAAAAGGTTTATTACGAATCAAACTTTTAATACAAAACAATTTGGCATTATAAATTTGTACTAATCTAGGCGTATACAGGGTGACCCAAAAAATGTTAACACTCCGGGCACATGAGATATCTTAAAAGGACAGGAACCCACGGGTCTAATCTTGATGTATTATAAAAGCTGAGTAAATAAGCTTTAATTTGCATTTTATTGCTTTCCAATTGGTTATTTAGAACGGGAGATATGCTTCAGCAAACATGAGGAAGCAAAATCGGCTTGGTCCAATCCTCTCAGTATGAAAGTAAAGCTTTTAAAATGCACGAAGCAAGAAGCAACATGATTAAGTCACACACACACGTATCAGTTAATCTCTTCTTTGTTCTTTTCAACGCATTCTTTCGATTCTTTTCAAGCTTAAAAGACATAAACAAATATATTCCACATAAATAATATAGGTATTTTGTCATGAGTTCAAGTTCTATACTCTTTTTCCATGTGCAATGGGTAGCTGTCAGTAAAGCAGTCTTTAAAATTGAAATTGAAACATTTTATGTTCTTTGTTGAAATGGTCCATCCAATTAAATAAATTAACTAATATTGCACTGAAATAAAACTAGTATTGCACTGAAATTAACCATAAATCAATTGCACGTAATGAATCCTTCAATTATATTCAATAATCGATACATTTTAACTAATGATTAAATGTTGCAATGGTATTGTTACTTTTGAATTACTGCACAATAATGTTCTTGGCATTCTTACAAGTTCGTAATCATAGTTGTAATTAATGCAAATTGGACCAAGCCGATTTTGCTTCCTCATGTTTGCTGAAGCATATCTCCCGTTCTAAATAACCAATTGGAACGCAATAAAATGCAAATGAAAGCTTATTTACTCAGCTTTCATAATACATCAAGATTAGACCCGTGTGTTCCTGTCCTTTTAAGCTATCTTATGTGTCCGGAGTGTTAACATTTTTTGGGGTCACCCTGTACAAATGAAATTGATTATAAATCAATTTATTTCTTTTTATTTCTTTATTTATATTTTATTTATTTCTTTATTTAGGCCTATTAATTTTATTATCAGACGATTTTCACTTTCGCGCGCTTAATTTTTCGCCGTAAACATGTAACTGTTTTACATCATTTTTTTTAATCACTCACATCTGGCTTCATCACAACGTTCATATAACGTTTACACAACCAAATTATGTTAATTACGCTAATTTGCATATTTTACCTGGCCTTACATGAGTCGAGTAAATTGTGGAAATAGCTCATTAGCATAATTTCAATGGTACAAAAATTAGCACCGGTGCTCGTTTGTAACCTTTAAATTATGGTAATGAGCTTATTTGCACCTTTTATTTATTTAAACCTATTTAAAAAAAAAAGTTAAGTAGATATATACATTTAACAGCTTTTAACACCATAGAAAGTATTTTGATATGTATACGTAAGTTCTCATATGTATGGCTAAAGGCAAGTCATTGTTCACTAATGCCATGTACATGTACATTGTGCAAGAACATACACATGAAAAGGTCAATGCCCCTGCAGCCCCGCCCCTCCCTCTATAATACCACTACCATTCCCTGGTTGCCATGGTGTATATAACCGAATTTGATGAAAGTTTTTGAAACGTTGTGAAAACGTTCAAGACTAACGTTCATACAACATAAAAATGTGTCGACAAATAAACGTTCTTCTAACGTTGGATCGCAACGTTCCATGAACGTTGTCACGACGTTCCGATAACGTAATAAAGACAGTATAAAAACGTCATTTGGACGTAATGGTATAACTAACAGAATTTCAAGAAAGTTTTTTAAACGTTTGGGACGTTGTGATAACGTTGTGAAAACGTTCATGACTAACGTTCATACAACGTAAAAATGTGTCGACAAATAAACGTTCTTCTAACGTTGGATCGCAACGTTCCATGAACGTTGTCACGACGTTCCGATAACGTAATAAAGACAGTATAAAAACGTCATTTGGACGTAATGGTATAACAAACAGAATTTCAAGAAAGTTTTTTAAACGTTTAGGACGTTGTGATAACGTTGTGAAAACGTTCATGACTAACGTTCATACAACGTAAAAATGTGTCGACAAATAAACGTTCTTCTAACGTTGGATCGCAACGTTCCATGAACGTTGTCACGACGTTCCGATAACGTAATAAAGACAGTATAAAAACGTCATTTGGACGTAATGGTATAACAAACAGAATTTCAAGAAAGTTTTTTAAACGTTTAGGACGTTGTGATAACGTTGTGAAAACGTTCATGACTAACGTTCATACAACGTAAAAATGTGTCGACAAATAAACGTTCTCCTAACGTTGGATCACGTTCACAACGTTCTTTGAACTTTTAATCATAACGTTCCAAGAACGAAAGTGAAACCTTGCCACGACGTTCCAACAACGTTATATGGTTAGCTGGGTACCGTATACACTATACGAAAAATATTATTTGGAAATAAATCTTCACTTGATTCTGTTCCGTGCTCACAGTGTCAAGCGGGGCCGAAGGCACCGTACGCGGATAGCCCGCCGCTAGGCGCTAGTAAGAAAAGGAGCCACAGGCCGCCTGCGGTCGAGGCGACTAAACCCGGCTTGTTACGAACCGATTTAAGTTACGTCCAATTTAGATGAGCCCCCCGCAGTTGCGATACGGTCTACCAACCGACCCGTGTAGAATTTGCGAACTCAACCCCTATTTTGCCCGAACTCTACCCCTATCGTAGAGGGCGCTGTTGTACCTAGGATGCGTGTTTTTTCAGCAAGTTAGATGGTTCGCCGCCAAAAATATGCGATCTCTACCACTATCGCTATTATAGTATGCAATCAATGTGCAATGAATTAAAATTATTGGTTTTTTTGTGTGCCACTGAGTCATATATTACAATTGTACTAGTTCGCGGATGTGTCAAACTCTACATAATTATTCAGCATAGCGCGGTTCGAACCCGTGTTTCAAAAAACATGACACTCAAGATATTTGTTTTCAATAAAACTAGGACACTAAGGGTGGAAGAAATATGTATGGGTCATTCTTCGGTAAATGTTACATTTCAAATTTCTAGAATCTCGGTTTTAAATTTCAATTTTTTCCAGCTTTGAATATTTTTTCACAAAGTGTACATCTGTAACATATTAAAAACATGTTTGGCACAATCTTTACGGATATTTAATTGATTTTCCCTTTTTATTTATAGGTTGGTCACTTGCTCGAGTCATCTCCGTCACATTTTCAGTATGAAAATCCATTGGAAAATGTATATGATTCCATACTAGAAATTGATATACATATCCCAAACTACAAATAAAGAGTATTCTCTTCAAACAAATCCAATTATTTTATTGTTTCAGTATAACATACCGATTTTAAAACTTCGCAAAAGTTTACAACCTCAAAAAGTACCGTTTTTTGGTAAATTTTTTGACTGTCACTTTATTTTTTATCGACACCCTCTTAGAGAACATACATTTCAGCTAAGTTGGCATGAGAATTTTATTTATAAATTACAACGGTCATGGTTTATTCCCGGGTTTATACGTAATTTGATGTCCTTGCCATGGTAGTGGTGATTAAGCTTTGGTAATGACGGTCTGCATGTTTAAATTGATGAATACAATGACAAATAATCGCCGAAATGTGTAGACTGGGTCCCCGCGCCCCTCTATATGGCCGCCATCTTTAAAAATGGTGGACCAAAAAGAGGGACTGGGAAAATTGTACGCCCAAAAAGTGTGCATCTACTCGTGGATTTTGCATATATGAATATTCATACCAATACCGAGCATGCGCATTTGTACACAGCAACAACAGAAATAGCATCCGATTGGTCCAATTCAAAGGCAGTGCATCGAACGATCGTCACGCTGTGTCCCGCGGGAGGCAAACGTGCGCCCTATCGCGTCACGCGGTGTACAACGCCGCGTGAAACTACCGGCGCACTGGTGCGTGAATAAGCTCATGTTTATTCATTTTGGAACTGTATTTTTTTCCAGTCTTCACATTTGAGCACCCTCGCAGGGGCCGTGTGGAAAATAGGGAAGACAGGATGATCAAGTCTACGAAATGTGAAAACATATAATAAAAAACGCGCGGTATTAACAAAGCGTTGTTCCATAGATTCCGCCCAAAGTCGCCCAAAATAGCTTATGGGAGCACATCACTAAGTCAGGGCCTAAAATAAGGACAAATCTCAGCTGCACATATTTTTTTGGCAACGGTAAACTGTGACAACAATGCACTTCTCACTCCCGCCCTGATGTTAACACTCCCTCTCCCCCTTAACATTAAATTAATTTACACCAAGCTCGCAGAAATTGGTAAGTTTTAGAAGGTCAAGATGACGGTAAAACGTCATTTTTAGCGGGGACGTCCCCCACGTGAAAAAGCGGCCTGACTGTGCCGCCTATGGTCAATGGGGGGACAGGGGCATGATCGAGTCAAGCCAATCCTACTTATTGGTGTTGGTACAGTATAAAGGGCAAGGTTGGTTTTCACAAAATTAAGGTAAAATGCCTGTGTTTAATCAAGCTTGTCCTGCAATGAAATATCTGATTTGTGTACTGATAATATACACATCAATCAAATATCATATACAATACCTGTTTGGCTCCAATAATACTCATTTTGGCGGTCAGATACAAGTCAAGACTGAAATGAAATTTAATCTAGTCAGTTTTGGTTTTCACAGAAAATTACTGTGTGGACTCAACCTTGCCCTGTAAATCGTAACTCACACATTTGTAGCTATTAACCCATTAAACTAAGTGCCAAACAAATTCTATTTTGTAAACTGAAAAAACACACAGCAATTTTGTTGTAATTGGCTTTACTATTATAGTCTATTTGGCCATCACGAGACAGTGACGTAACTGCGTAACTAAGCGCTAAAGTAATCCAAGCGTATAAGCGCAATTTTGGCGTACGCAAGGGTCAAGCATGCAATGACACTGCTACATTGCGCGCCATATTTCGCCATGCGAGCATTTTGCGCGCGGCGCTCTTCTGAATTCATTCGCTGATGTAAACAGGTTTCGCGAATTTGGAACTCACCTAACTATAGTATAAATATGATGTCCAGGGTGTGCTATGGTAGACTGTTGCTACTTCCCATCCGTCTACCATTCATTTTAGGGGGATTTTTTACATTTATTGTTGGTAATTTCAGATTTATATAACTATAATCAACAACAAAAAATGTCGATCATAGTATTTATGATTCCTCAGCGTCCTGCGGCTGGTGCGTAACATGAACAGCGTTGTGAGGCATGTTTTTGTACGGCAATCGGAAATTGTACGCGTAACCATCGGGACATGTGGTTTTGTAGCGTATTGGCATCAAACATTGGAAAAAAGTTATATATATAAAAAAAAAATCTCCAGCGTTTTATGATTTTGTTATGATGGGGATTACGTTTATGAACAGAAATACACACAAAAATGTAGTTCAGTGTGATGAAATTTCCAGATATCAAAGTATCGGGACATGAAATGTGACATTTACCAAAAAATGACCCGTATATTGACTATCAAGACGGCAAATGAGAATAGCCTAATCCTAATAACACAATGTTCCGAAAATATTACGCTATGCGTTGTAATGTGACGGCTAAGCATGCAGTATCGCATGCTACATAAACGTTAATAAGTTAATTGTTTCGTCGAGTAAACACAGAACGTGAAGCAAGTCGTATGATACAGACAGTAAATCAATACATTTTACCTTGAAGTAATGTCAGTTATACTACATGTACTTACTTACATGTTTATTCCAATGTCATTAAAATGATAATGATAATGTTGTTTTCATTTTTTCATCAGCTATCTTGGTATAATCATGGTATAATGGCCGCATCTTTTAAAATGACCGCCATTTTAAACTTATTGACCATATCTCAGCCCACTATGTACTTGGAGTTGTGATTTAAGTGGCTACACCCAGGTTTTGGGGTTATGGGATCTATTGGTACAATCACTTAGGCCCGTATTCTCGTACGTAGTTAAACACGGTTTTAAGCTAAACACGCGTCTAACTTTGACTTTAGACACAGCGTTTAACTAAACGCGATTCTCGTACATTTGTTTTACTTAAACACGCGTCTAACTCGCCGAAATGTGTCTAACTTTAAACATGGGTATGGGGGTAGTTTAATGCGCGTTTACCTAGACTCGCGCACCAACTGTATGCCTTGAATGATCACTGACGTGCGGCTCGTGTAGTCTTTACAGGTACCGTGTATTTAATGCATTCGGTCGATATCTATAGTAACCAATTACATAGGCGTAGCCAGGATTATTTTATCCGGGGGGCACTCAGGCTCGGATCCAGTAAAGTTAATGGGAGGCCCCAAAATTTGAATTTGATAAGGTACCATCCAAGCAGTGCGCAGCACTGCCCTCCGAGCTATGCTCGGAGCCCCCCTCAGAAGTAGAAAAAATTCAATTTTGGAACTCATTTGGTGCGATCTGGTGTATACTTTTGACCAACATTTTATCGAAAAGCCACCTCTTCATTTCTAATAAATATTTTGTTTTTTATCAATGCACGAAAGAAGTTGAGCATAATTATACTAATATATTCTATATATTTGCTACATTACTGGCAATAAAAACATTTTCTTTCGGGTAATTCTATCTTCTTTTTTGTACGTTTTATGAATATCAAAATCTTATTTTAAAAGAAAACTAAAGCTGCAAATCAAAATCATATATTTTTGAAATTATTATGAATCAGATACCTATAAATTGACGAAGTAAAGAAAAAAAAGTGACCTGATACCTTAATAGGCGCGCGTAGCGCGCGAAAAATGTGCTATTTTACAGTTTGCAATGAGGCTTGCCTTCATAAAAGTTTCATAAAGATAAAGTTAATGTTTGAAGTCACATTAGCGCGTAGCGCACATTTGATAGGTCCTACTAATTTGTTATGAAGCTAAATGTAATGTTTGAAGGTTCATGCGAGCTTAGCGCGCAAAATTGCATATTTTACACTAATTTTGTCATAATTGAGCGACGTTTTTTGCTGATAACAAGCTTCTAAAAAGAAATGAAAATATTTTGAGGTTCTAAAACATCCACCCACCCTTCATCCACCCTTCACCCACCCTTCAACCAACAAGAAATGAAATCACACAAGGACTGGTCATGGTCCCAAGTCTTATCGTTTGTGGCAAGGACGCTGGGGCATGTGCGTGCGTAGCGCGCAATTTTGTTTGCTATTCTACATATTTTGCCAATTTTCGCTGGTACAAGCTTTTAAGCTTGTACCAGAAAAAACTAAAGCAAATATTTCGAGGCCCATGAGCAAAACGCGCGAAATATTGGCTTCTCAACACTAACTAATTTTGTCATGATCGAGATACATTTTGTCTTAAAATTAGATTTCAAAATTAAAGTTAAGGTTGGTGTCAACCCTGTTTGGCGCCAAATTTATCAAGCACTGTAACTTTTAAATTATAAATGTGATGTACATAAAAGTATACATTTTTTGTAATGAAATGAGTCAGAGAATCCATTTTTGGTATCAAATTTTACTAAAATTAGTGATTTTTACATTTTTTGCCCAAAAATCACCTTTTTGGCGTCAAACATTTTCAGACAACCTAACAATATCAGTTTTTGATTAAAAATTCCAGAATTTCACCAAAATCATCTAAAGTCAATTATCTAGGAGCGAATTTTTTTTTTTGGCTTAAAATTTGTTTGTTTTGAAAATATTGACCAAAAAGTGCCAAAAAAATGTTTTTTATCTCAAAAATCTCATTTTTGGCACTTTTTGGTCAATATTTTCAAAACAAACAAATTTTAAGCCCAAAAAAAAAATTCGCTCCTAGATAATTGACTTCAGATGATTTTGGTGAAATTTTGGAATTTTTAATCAAAAACTGATATTGTTAGGTTGTCTGAAAAATGTTGACGCCAAAAAGGTGATTTTTGGGCAAAAATGTAAAAAACACTAATTTTAGTAAAATTTGATACCAAAAATGGATTCTCTGACTCGTTTCATTACAAAAAATGTATACTTTTATGTACATCACATTCATAATTTAAAAGTTACAGTGCTTGATAATTTGGCGCCAAACAGGGTTGACACCAACCTTAACGTTCATGTAACGTGCGCGCATAGCGCGCGAATTTTTTTTGGCTATTTTACATCAATTGTGCCGCGATCGAGATACCAACCACGCAAAATTGACTTCTTTACATTAATTTTGCCAAGATTGAGATACATTGTAGCTTCTATTAAAATGTCACATTTTATTTTTATTTTTTTACGAAAACCCCTGGCTTCTTTATACTTATTTGCCACATTTGAGATATATTTTGGCCTTATGACACTGCTTTTATTGTTAAATGTTTTGCTATTTTACCCGGTTTTGCTAGGATTGAGGTACATTTTGGCTTCAAACTATCTTCTTAATTTGCAATGAATTAATTTTTTGGGGAAGGGGCACATACAACGAAAAATGCTATCTTTGTATTTGAACGTCATAATTTAACTATGATTTCTCTTATAAAAATTGAGGCGACAATGGCAAAATTGGGTGACAGGGGAGAAGGAGCGGTCGGCCCCTTCTTAACCCTCTGGCTACGCCATTATTGCCTTGATATGCCGGGATCTGGGCCGGGAACGTACAAAACAAGGGATGGGGGGGGGGGGGGGGGGGCATGGAAACTTACTATGTAACAAATAAAGAACTCTATATCCTCTACTATTTCTCTTTTCTTTCTTCCTTTTTCTCCTTTTTCTTTCTTTTTCTTCTCCTTTTTCTTTCTTTTTCTTCTCCTTTTTTTTTTTTGGGGGTGCCAGGGACCCGGGGGGCACGTGCCCCCCAGGCCCCCCCCTGGCTCCGCCAATGAATTAGGGCCACAATGTAATAAATACCTGTATACAATCAACGCAGGACCACTCAGGGAACAATATTTGCAGAGTTTAAAATCGTGTTTTGTTAAACACGTCGTTTAAAGGATAAACTCACGTTTAGGTTAGACACGCGTTTAGTTAAAAGCGGTTTTAAGCTAAAACCGTGTTCAGCACGAGAATATGGCCCATATGGTTTCCATTTTTTTATTTGGCAATAATGTTGTAATTTTATTTTATTATGAATCCAAGTTCAGAACTCCTTTTGAATGTTGACTACTTTAGGGAAACATTCCCTGAAAACAATACCATTTATTCACATTTTCTTTTCAATTTATAAACTATAAACTATATAAGTGAAAGTTTCCCTGATTGTTCACTCAAAATGACCTCCTTTTCATTTGTTTTATACCCATAATCCTTGATTTTATACTCATGTTCACATAAGTTTTCTGGATGTTTTTGTTTGTTTGTTAAGTTCCGGTTGTTTTTATGTCTGGTGGTGTTCTTTGTGTTTATGTTTTTTGTTTTGTTAGTAAAAGGTATTATTATGCCTCTGAGGTGTTACGTGCAAATTGCAATTCACAACATGTAGGCTTTACACTCTAAGAAAAAAGGCTTCCACTTAAAACCTTTTCCAAAAAAGGTTCTTCACTGGTTAAAGAACCTTTTTGGGTTCTTTCCTGATAACCCATGGGTTCTTTGTAGAACTAAAAAAGGTTCTTAAGACAAGAAAATGGGTCTTTGTAGAACCTTAAGTATAGTGAAGAACCTTTTTGGGAAACTAGTAAAGAACCTTTTAAGGTTCTTGAAAAAAGTTTCTTTAGCCAAAAATAATAATGTAAAACCAAAAAAGATTACTGTTGTTAACACTGTTTTTCACTCTTTTAAACTTTGTGATGAGCCCATGAAGAAAGTCCCTAGACCTACCTAAATTTTTAAGGTCCTTTATAGAACCTTTTATAGTTCTTTATAGAACCTTAAGAGCTCTTAGGGTTCTACATAACGGACAGAAAAAGGTTCTAAGTGGAACCCTTTTTTCTTAGAGTGTAGATAGAACTGTGATAACGAAATATATACATAAAACAACTACAAAAGATTGAGTTGCTTTTCACAATTTAATTGTCGATTAGAGCTTGGTTGATTGTCGATTAAAGCTTGGTTGACATACTAAATAAGCCAGCTTGAATAGAAACGTCAATGTATGATTTGTTTGAAGTGTGTCAAAGCGCCGACTGAACAGACTAAAAGTGATTTGTACTAAGACTACATTGAAATTGAGAAATCCAATGTAAAATTATCCATCCGTGATAAATATAATTGGATTGTTTGTAAAGTTGCTTCGAATCAAATTTCTGTGGCGCGTTCGCCAAATAGGTGCCCGTTCTTTCTGACTCACTTTGTATGTATCACATTGTATAATGCCTTATAGCCGTTCTTAGTTGAATGTTGGTTTATTCATGACCGAAGAAGCATTGTAGTGAATGCCATAGATTTTAATTTATTTATACTCCTTAGCCGTACGTATAGCCTGTATGTCTATGATATAAACTGCGCCAATAAAGTATCTAAACACTTACAAATGGTCAGATTTATCGGAACCTGAAATAGTCTGCAAACAAATAATTAATTAATTCGATTCACAGTTATCTTCTGCGCATTTTGACACCTCTTTTGTTGCGCTACGATGTTGTTTGGCGGCGGATTTATGGGCACTTGAGTGGCTTAAGGTCAAATTCAAAAGTTGCAAAAGCCCCTATTCAAGCAAGAGCGTTGTATTGTGACGAATAAGATCAGCATTAATTGTTAATAACAAAACAAAAAAGGGTCAGAGATGGGAGGCATGAATCAATAATTTTTAATTAATAAAACTGGTGTCTTTTGTCTTGATTTTGTCTGTGTGAGGTGCTTGTGTGAGTTCCTTTCTGGAATTGGAGTAAATTGGAGCTTTTGCAACTTTTGAATTCGACCTTAAGCCACTCAAGTGCCCATAAATTCGCCAAACAACATCGTAGCGCAACAAAAGAGGTGTCAAGATGCGCAGAAGATAACTGTGAATCGAATTAATTAATTATTTGTTTGCAGACTATTTCAGGTTCCGATAAATCTGACCATTTGTAAGTGTTTAGATACTTTATTGGCGCAGTTTAGGCTAATTACATGCGATACACCACCATGACCACGGGGAAAATGATTAAGTTCATTATCGTTGTTCCAAACGGGTTTCACTTTGAGAGATACTGGAGCCAAACTACTAACCAAGCAAGGTAGACGGTTTCCGTCTGTATGTAAAGAGCTCAATACGTAATAATATAGCACAACAATACGTAACAATTTTATACGTATTGGGCTCAAGTGTTGTTACTTAGAAGAAAAAATGGTCAAAAAAGTCACCACCCTGCCCGATACGTAACCACAAAAAAAAATAGAATTGCATTTTTCACACCCTCCCCCTGTAGTGATTGATAGGTATTTGGCTAATAAGTGAAGTTTTTTACTGTAAAACCTATAGAGCAAGGTGACTTGTTTGCCCTTTTTTCTAAATAACAACACTTGAGCCCATAATACGTATCATTCAATACAGAGGGAGGGGGTTTGAAAACTGTAATATAACTTTGATTTTGATCAAATTAATTTGTATTGTCACCTATTGGGCTGGGTAACTTTTGTTTGGGCAGGGTACCTTTTTGTAACCACACGTGACGTGACCATTAGAGGGAATCCGTAAATTTTGTGGCGCAAAATGTATTCCATTACGCAGTTATAGGCCAAAATGCAGTGAATAACTGCCAAAGGTGGTTTCTGTCACCTTGTGCTTCTAAAATAAGAACCATTGGAATACGATTATGTAACGGATGACCCTTCATGTAGAATAGAAAACATCAAGTTGAAAATCAGGCCAGGAACACCTACATTTAACATCCATGTATTAGGTATGTATAGTTTTTGTCTAATATTATAAAGGATTGCTTCAAGGTATTATAGAACTTATAATAGTGTGTAATAAATATGTATTAGAACTTACTCTTTATTTACCTATGTATCAATCAGGTCAGTATAGTTTTTGAGGTGCATAATTGGTTAGATGTAAGATGGGGTTTTTTACTGACCACTTTGCATATTGCATGCACACATCAAAAGCTGGCCACTGAATCTGACGACGACTATAGGGCTCCAGTTTAGTTTGAGCCTACATCTATTGATTGATTCCCAAATGGTTACCAGGTTAAATATGAAATACTAATTGCATTTGCATATTAGCCACCAGGTGACCATCCGGTGACCATCCGATGGCCACCTGATGCCTACTAATTTTCATGTGAAAATTTATCGGATGGCCATCCTATGTCCACCCGATGGCCATCCGCTACCTCATGGTACCCGGTGGCCACCCGGTGGTCACCGGGTAGCCCCCAGCAACGTCCCTTTTTTTGCTATGGGCTTTTCTTCAAGATGTAACAACACTTGCGCCGCGCGCCCAATACATATCAACTAATCAATACAGAGATAGGGTGTGAAAACTGTCATAAATGTTAAGTATTGGGCAGGGTGACTTTTTGGCCACTTTTTCTATAGTAATTTCGTAGTTGATCTACATAAATAGGTGTTTCTAGGACTCGGATTCATATGATAAAAATAAGAAAATCTACAAAACCACGAAGACTATTTATCAGCAATATCAGGCATTACTTAGGGAAGCTTACATATGAATAGTGTTATTAGGCCCTTCACAATCGATTTTTAGTTTCCTGTTGGAGGTTTAAAAAGGGATGAGGTGATTTTTAATTATTAATTATGAATTATTGATCATTTTCTTTATTTTCATTTTAATCATTTCGCCCTTTTCACTTGCAAAAACTGCTGTTGTACTGGTTTCATTCACAATCACCCGTGCCGTGCTTTTATCCATTATGAATTACATACAACCTTGATGTTTGTTTATTCTCCCTGAAGGTGATCCAAGTCAGAAAATGTACAAGATGTGTTATTAAACTGACATTTTATAAGAAAAATATACAAAATAATTAAAATCAAATCATGCATTTTGCCATTTTCAATTTTGGATGAGGGCGGTTAACAGGAAACTCAAAATCAATCAGGGAATCAATTGTGAAGGGCCAAAGGGCCTTATAAAGCTTTATAACATGCAACTAAGTAAGTTACCCATATTTGAAATAAATAAGCTTTTAAACTAGCCTATAGCTTACTTTAAGAATCGTCTTAAAATGGCTACTTAATTATTTCTTACCTATTTTCTTGCACCGTTTGATTAACGATTACATTGGATTTGGTAGGTGCATAGTCCCAATCGACATCTACCGCAGCCAAGTAATGGTCCCTCCTGATGCCTTTAGATAGACAAAATCCCATGAGACTCAAAGTAGCTGCTAGTACTAGAAATGTCGAAGCAGGCATCATTAATATTCGCACGTGGACTGATTCTCTCTTGGTTTATAACACATGTACCAGTCTTTGATATTATAGTATACAGAAGTTGAACGCCCGCGGTTGTGGTAAGTATCAGTCTAAATCGCTAATGATCCCCCGGTTGTCGATCAGATCAGATTTCGGCGTGTCAACGTGTTTACCCACCAAATGGTTTTATACTTATGGTGACTATACTGAACTTGAAAGTATCCAGCTCCCGGGATCCAGCTAAACCAATTATCTATATATTTTTGGCATAAATATAGTTTTAGGGTTAGGCTCTGTTTCCCATTCATGAAATCTGTGGAAGCGTGGACAAGCCCGAAACGGCGTGACCTACTAGTGTTGATGACCTTTATCAATTGGAGCAAGCTGTGTTCATGTGTTGGTTGGTGATATTATTTATTGTTATATTTAGATTATAGGATTGTTCAGCAAAGACTTGGTTTAGGCTAAAGACTACTAGTATCTATTTTATTTCCGCCCGCTATCGACACTGATGATAAGACCAAGGGTAAAGCACGCAAGTGATTCCGGTCCGCTTTATTCCAGATTTACGGTATATATAAGTATAAGTTGTTCCATGAGTGCCCTGTGAGGGCACGAATGGAACATTTTACTTGTACGCCTCACATTGCCAATAGTCCCACTGTGTCAAACTTGATTAATGAGGGCTCACCGAGTTGTTATGATTTTAATACATGCTCCATAAAAACAGGCTGGTATTAACTTACAAACCATAATAAATACACACTTAACTGGAAAAGTATCAAATTTAACCCTTGTTTCAAATTGGTGCATAGTTGAACCCTGACAAGGAGTCATTTTTAACTACCTATTTTTAAGTGTGCAGAGGATATTTGACCAGACATATCTGCCATCACTGCTTCTGCCCTTGTCTGTTGGTTTATCTTCATACTATGCGCCGACATCTATACAACTCAAAATATGGACAACCCCATCCGTCACACCATAGTACGGCAACCAAAACAAAATTCCCATCTTGTATTCTCTAAATAGCAGTTGGACAGCAGAGTGCTGTTCTATAATTTTGCCTGGCCGGGTTTAACTCTATCCCCAGTTCAGTGAAGGTTCGCAATTCACCACTTTCGAAAATTGATACCCACTAAACTAAACCGTTGAATGCCTCCCCTTTCCCCGTCCTGAATTGTCTGTAACGCACAATCCCGGATCAAGTCGATGCTGGCAATATCATTGTTATCAAATGTGATTGACCTTTTAGTCATAGGTCAACTTATCTATTCACTTACCTAAGTAATACCACCGTCAATTATTGCCGGGAGGGGGGTAATTCATTGCTTTTAGTTTAGCAATGGCAATGACCTCGGTGGTGTAATATGTGCCGCGGCCGGGGTGGGTGCATGGGTGTAATGAGAAATTTGGTATTGTAACACATGTAGGTTACACATTTATTTCTAACGGCGTTAAACAACATACTGTATGTAAATCTTAATGGTATAGGCCAAATAAAAAAAAAGGTTTGTCTCAGAAGAAACATGAAAAACGACTTTGCGAAACGCGATTTTCTTTTTAAAGTGAAAAAATGCTATGAGAAATGCGGTAATTTTTTCAAACCTGAGACTTGCTTTGTGAAGCAAGAAAATGAAACTGATATAAATTTAGTTCTTCACAAAGTGAAATCAAAATTTGAAGAAACATAGTCCAATAAATCACAGTCAGTTGTTTTTCTTGAGTTCAAATACTGTTTTATTACATTGAAAACACACACATTCTATACAGTCAAAACTTGGCTCACACCATAATTTTCAAAAATTCAAGAAGAAAAAAAAGAGCTAAAATGAGAATTTCAAAAACTACGCGCGCGGTATTTTGTGGCAAACTTGTTTTTTCAATTTTTTTACTTGGACTAAGATATTTTCTTTGATGTGCAAGAGAGACCCACACCTTTTGACCTTGGAAAAGCATTTGCGAGAAAAAGTATTTGAAATATAATTTAACTTGCATTTTTGCCGTTTGGCATCGTTCCACCAATGGACAGCTTAATTTATGTCCCTGTTATCAGTCAGCTCCACAACGGGAGCTTGAGGGCGTGCTTGAGGGCGTGCTATTTAGTGACGCACTACGCTTGACGCTTAGTGACGCTTAGTTTTGACCTGGTATAATCAAACATGCTGTCGAGTGTCGAAAATACTTTAACAAGCATTATTCTATGTAAAGGTCATGTCGATAAAAAATAAAATAAACACAATTTTATTTTAACCTATTTAAGGACTAACATTTACAACAGTGATTAAAATGGTGTAGTCAGTAATAGTTTTATAAGTATGATATGGAATGTGAAAACTGAAAACATGTCTTGGTTTTAAAACCTCTCATGTATCTTTCTTTATTAATGTTGTTTAGTATTTGCTATTTTGATCGTGCTGGTTTTTTCGCTCTTGCTCATATCTTTCATGCGCCTTGAGCGTCTTGCGGATTTGCGCGCTTTATAAATGTTCACTATGATAATCATTCTTATCTGAAGCATATATATATACACACAGCAACTGAGGAGTGTGGATGGGTCCCATCCATACGAAACAAATTTGTATTGCAATGTGTTGATTTCCAATCACTAATTTTTAAGATTATTTCGCTCCTATTTATAGTTGAGCACTATCTCTAGTGATGGTTTCATCTAGATTTATATTGTGTATATATATATATCCTTTACTGGAATTGAGCACTTTGATTCGAAAGATAGTCTACCCATGAAATCGATTCGATGTTCATGACATTTTATATATATATATACATATAGAGTGATATAAAGTCATGAATATCGAATCGATTTCATGGGCAGACTATCTTTCGAATCAGAGTGCTCAATTCCAATAAAGGAAGAGCTATATAAAAATTCAAAGTTTAGACCTTCCGAGAAAGGGAGTCGTTACTCTGAGTTTCATGCTTAACGCAATCTTCAGACGACAAGGTTGAAGTTGTACATGGTTATAACAACGCGCGCATTACAATATATCTTCCTTGTCGTCTGAAGATTGCGTTAAGCATGAAACTCAGAGTAACGACTCCCTTTCTCGGAAGGTCTAAACTTTGAATTTTTACATATAGAGTGAGATATAGATACGACTCGGACGAAGCAAGTAGGCAGTACAATTATATTCAAGCTTTCGACTTTATTGTCTTCTTCAGGATACTACAGAAAACAAAACAGATAAAACATGTAAATAATAAAAGTTGTACATATATGGTTATAACAACGCGCGCATTACAATATAATTAAAGTATAAAAAGAGTATAAAAAGAGAGGGAACGAGAGACTCACGTGTATACGGTATGTAAACAAAGACATTGGAAGTGCGTACAAATGTGAACAGAGCGCTCCGTGCGACGTCAGTGCGCCTCTTGCGATTAAGCGCGTGAATACAACTACACAAAGATTTGCTGCTATTTCCGGACAATGACGACATACAAAATGAGTGGAATAAAACACTTTTTTATTCATCATGTAAGCTACGCGATACGGCACTCTCAGCCGCAACAGCCAAGGTCAGTGATCTCAATAAATCAATAAATGATCAAAAAACTAAACTCTGGAACCTAGTACAAAAGGATGATTACCACAGGATCTTCAATGAACTGAATCAACATTGCAATGGAACACGTAAAGAACTCACACTGAGGAAAGAATACAAATTCGCAAAGGATAAGAAATCAGAATACAATGTTATGGGCACAGGTGTATCGCCAATGCGCACAGAGACTCACACTGAATCACATGTGCCCCAGTCCCCCAATAGCCAATCTCAGGCTGCCACACGCACTGACACTCTTCCAAGTTCCAACAGACATTAAACACGGCAGATCAAGGAGGTATAAGAAAAATAAATACACTCATAGACGGAGATACAACTTAGGGATCACGTCAAAACTCGACCGCCCGGCAACCGCCGGTTACGGCCGGTTCCGCCCGGTTCTCACAAAACGTGTCGTCTGTTATAATATACACACATAATGAGGTCAAATAGTTATACTCTGGTGAACACGACCGGTTGATAGTGCCTCGTCACACGCGTGAGCAATAACATCTTGAAGTAATGGGCTCAGTTGACAACCAGTACAATACAGCTATTGATTTTCGCTGGGGTTCGCTTTTTCAATCTGTTTATAGCTCAATTAACTTTTTAAAATCAATACCGAAAGTCTATGAATGTTTTTTTTTATAGAACGATTATAGAGAGAGCTATTATGACCGCAAAGTAACAGATTGATAGTGTAAATTGGTCCGGTTACAGCATTAAGTCAACCGGCGATTGTTCAGTGTTGCATGCGCGAATATTCATATACCAGTAAAACATTTGACCTGAAAGAACCGGGCGGAACCGCCTGTAACCGGCGGTCAACGGGCGGTCGAGTTTTGACGTCTTCCCTTAACTCAAAACAACAAAATCACCAATGATCATTCTGATATGAAATCAGGTAACTCAGATAACACCACAAATGTAACAGGAAATGCTATTGTGAATCTCTCGAGTCACACGCTTCTTGACGATGAACAAAGTCTTTTAGAAAAAGGTCTTGGTTTCTGTCCTAACCCTCCTGACATCGACCATTTCAAACTCAACAATGATATCAAGGCATTCAGCCGACGTATGCGTATCAGAGCCCACTTTGAGTCCAAACGTATCAAGGAGGGCGGTACTACATCTCAAACTTGGAATAAAACACCTAAACTGCAGCCAAACAAAAGTGCCTGGAATCCTCCACAAAATTTTCAGCAGCTTGAGTGTTATCTTGAAAAAGTTTCTAATGAGATCCAAAATATGGCTATATCTTGCAAAAAACCACATGACAACCTTACCATTAGCGAAGACAGGCGTTAAGATCATTGCAACATAAACATGATCTTATAATTAAACCAGCCGACAAAGGAGGCGCGGTTGTACTGATGGACAAGACGGACTATATCGCGGAAGGGCTAAGACAACTTGCTGACACGGACACTTACGTCAAACTTTAAGAGGACACCACAACCGACAATCTACAGAAAGTAGTTACAGCAGTCACTAAAACAAAACTTGACACTGACACCCAACAAAGGGTAATCCCTAAAGAAGTCAACTGGTCTCAGCTATACCTAATTCCCAAAATTCATCAAGATACATTCCCGGTCCCTGGAAGACCCATCGTGTCAAGCGTCAGTTGTCCTACCACACAGATATCAATTCTTGTCGACTTCTACTTTAGTCTACTCGTATGCCTTGTATAATTTCACTGTCACACAATCGAACCCCCCCCCCCCCCCCTCCCCCTGATACTTCCCATCCGAGAACCGACCAAATACAAGGTCTACTGGCATTGGATTTACAAAAGAACTGTGCTTTAAGCACACTAGGGATTACTGGGGACGATGCTTTTTGTGCGTCACGATAGTATCACACCCCTTCATAACGCGCTAATATTGAATTTGCTGTTTGTACATCTAGAAACGCGTGAAGGTGGTATTTCTGTGACTGTGTAAGAGTTTCTATAGTTATCGTAAACAATTATCAAATTATTTGTCTCTGTTTGGACGTAAAAAGGTTTTTTATTACACGATATTGAAAGATAGGAAATAGCATGGAAATAGTCACATATGCGGAAATGTAGCTATATCTCCGACGAAGATATTTTGGGCGAGGACCAATGTCAAAGATAACCCCCTAAAGTGTGATTTTAGACCGAAACGGCGGCTATACAGTGCCAGAAAATCGACATTTTGAATTTATCAAAGTGAACAAGATTCTTCTCTCTGCGAAGACGGTATATAAATATTCATATCATTCGTATTTATCGTGTCTGCCATTGGTCAATTTTGAACCCCACGCGAACAAATTGCTCATTACATATGCGTCCAATTTTTGGACTAGCACTAGTGTAAAGGTATACGGAGGTCAGCAAGGTCAATCCAATGCAAGTAGACCTTTTTTTCCGGGGGTGAGATCAGAGGATGGGGAGCGGTCCATGGGGAGTGAGCCCTCTATCGGTACAAGGAAAAAGGTATACTAAAGCAGACTACTTCTACTTACGTCCATTAACTACGCAGACGTCGTCCTAAAGGACACCACCCATTTCCTCCAGAAAATAGCCGAGCTCAACCGCAAATACCAACCATTTCCAGAAGGCACATTAGTCTGCACTGCGGATGTAAAATCACACCAACATCGATCATAAGACAGGACTAACAGCATGTAAACTGATCCTCACTCTCAATACATTTGAATTCAATGGTCAACCATATCATCAAATCCGCGGTACAGCAATGGGTACTAATGTGGCCCCTAGCTATGCAATTGCAACTATGGCTCATGTCGAGAATGAGATGCTGAAAAACGCTGCTATCAAACCCCTCATCTGGAAACGATACATCGACAACGTGTTCTTCATCTGGACCAACTCTCCCACGGAACTCGCTCAATTTCAACAATACCTCAACGATTGCCACCATAGTCTCAAATTCACTTTTGAAACATCCCTTAGCGAAACACCCTTCTTGGATGTATTGGTGTCAATGAATAATAGCAAGCTAACCACGAAAGTATACAGCAAGCCCACTGACACCCACCATTATCTAACACCGTCATCTTGTCACCCTCCCCACACGTTCAAAAGCATCGTATATAGCCAGGCACTCCGTACAATTAGGATATGCTCAGAACCAGACGAGGCCGTAGTTCAACTTGGTGAACTTAAAGATCAGTTCATCAAACGTAGATATAATGAGCAGATTGTTAACCAACAAATCCAACGGGCAAAACAGCATCGACGTAGCGACCTCATCTCCTACAAAGCAATGGAACCCAACAAGAGAGTCCCTATGGTCATCACATGACCCCCGTCTGAAAGCTATCGGTAGCATTCTACACAAACATCTACCAGAGCTTCATGATTCTGACCTCATGAAATAAATATTTCCTGAGAGTCTGCTAACAGCTTTCAGACGCCCTAGAAACCTCAGGAGCCTTCTGGTTAAAGCGAAACTACAACCTGATGACAACAATGAACCACCAGGCTCCTTCAAATGTAACGGCACTGCATTATTTGTCGGGAACATACGGTGGAAAGTAAGAAATACACAAGTTCACACACAAAGAAATCTTACCCCATAACGCAGCATATGGATTGCAAATCTACATGGGTCATCTATCTCATCACTTGCCGCAAATGTAACAAATACATTGGCAAAACCCAAAACAAACTATACACACGCATCAGCAACACACGCTCCCAGATCAAGAACTTCAATACTCCGAATAGCCTTAAACTACCCTACGCACAACACTTCAACCTACCAGGTCATTCAATACATGATCTTTCACTCATGCCCATTGAAAAAATGAGGAAAGAATGCAATGGCGCCATTTTACACAGAGAATCATCACTCATTGCTAAGCTACATACTCTGGCTCCAAATGGCATGAACGTTGACGAATAGTCAAACTTTCGTCTTTGTTATTTATTTGCTCTCAATAATCATTTTTTGCAGCATGTGGCCCGCGTAGGCCTTTTCTGCTCTCGTAGAGCTTTCATTTTATACCCGCGTATTTTGCCGATGCGTACAGTCGCGCGCAGTTTGTATTCACGCGCTTAATCGCAAGAGGCGCACTAACGTCGCACGGAGCGCTCTATTCACATTTGTACGCACTTCCAATGTCTTTGTTTACATTTATTATTCTTTAATTTGTCTTGCAACCGGACACCGTATACACGTGAGTCTCTCGTTCCCTCTCTTTTTATACTCTTTTTATATTTTAATTATATTGTAATGCGCGCGTTGTTATAACCATATATGTACAACTTTTATTATTTACATGTTTTATCTGTTTTGTTTTCTGTAGTATCCTGAAGAAGACAATAAAGTCGAAAGCTTGAATATAATTGTACTGCCTACTTGCTTCGTCCGAGTCGTATCTATATATCTCACTCTATAACTATTAACTTCGACATGACATGCTCTAAGCGTATGGAGATCAACACATTTCTCACAGTATACATATTTATACATATATACATATATTGCAATTATATTTCAAATGTCATATTTCAGATGGGAAAAAGGATTTGTATAGTATAAATCAAAATTCCAATGTTTAACTGATAAAACAACGTAATTTGTTACAATGAAAAATAGAGACAAAAGAACAAGTGACCCAAGTGAGATTCGAACTCGTAAACATGTTTGATTAATTATCTAACGCCTTAACCACAGGGCCATCGAGGCAGATGACTGCACAAAGAATCAACAAATACCTGATACTTATTTAAGTTGTCGTTATTTTGCCAATACTAATAAAACTATAATATAAGGCTAGAATATTGTCCAGTATTATATATTATTGCCTGTGATTATCCCCTATTTACCATTTCGCTTCAAAATTGAGGTGTATAATATGAAATTTCGACCTAAAACACGTAACTAATTTAATGACTGGTAAGGTCATGTTCAAGAACTGTCATTTAACTTGCAAAAAGGAAAGGAAAGGACACTTTACGCGGGAGTTAGTTATCCAACTCCATTGGTGTTAGGATTATTAATTTAGTATTTAGTTGTACCTAGGATCTTAGTACCTAGGATCCAGATTGTGACATTTAGAATTTTTACGATGGGTATTTGCGATTACGTGTTAAACCAATACAAATTGCAAATCATGTCCCACATCGTCTGCTTTGTGGGAGCAGCTATTATACCGCCCTCCTATGTTCTGTTTTTGTAAGTTCGTTGTTAGAACGCCAATTTGTCCATTATATTTCCCGAATCTAGACCGTCGTAGCGGTTTTATACCTTTGACCCGATTCTAAAATTCGGTTCCGATACAGACCTCTGTCCCGATTCTAAACCTTCGTTCCGATTCTAGACCGTTGTCCCGAGTCTAGACCTTTGTCCCGATCCCGAGTGGAGACAATTGTTATAGGACAAATTGAATGAGCACAAAAATGTAATAGGACTAACATCTTTTTGACTAATATTTGTGGTTGAAATTCGAACAGGTATGGACATGTTTGAGCAAATTAACATTGGACAAAACCTTTTGGACCAAATGATACTGGTTGCACTGGGACTGCAATTGATGACGAGTGTGTCATAACGCGCATATAGTAAATTGATACAAACACTTTTTTTCATGAAATAATTTGGTTCCTCCCTTCCTTCCGCCACATTTTCACCATAAGGTTACCGGAAACTAAGGTATAATATATTTTAGCCTAACTTGTTTAACTGTATACTTGGTGCACACCACCAAAATATTTTTTGCGTACTGGTGTTTTTAAATTAGAATAGAGACTTGGTAAGTCTAATTTTAGCATCCTAGAAAAGGAACAAAGCGTTGTAAATGTACCTACATGTTTTATAACTTGGCATAATTTGTAGATTGTTTTCTACATATAAAGCCTAAAACATAGTCTAGATTTTCTTGACAGGTGGTACTCTTTAGATGATTTCACTGTTTTCACCGACTTAGAGCGTAATTCCCTTAAAATACCTAAGTGGCTGTCATTTTCTCCGGTAGTGGGGGGGGGGGGGGGGGGGGGGGGTGTTCCAAATATCCTTGGGTTATAGTTCTTTTACACGGAAAATAATAAGCCTGTCATGAAATTAATACCATCGTAATAGGGGTCAAAAGAAAATGTTAGTTAAAAAACTGCGCGCTCAACAACAACAAATGTTTTGGCCTTTGTTTTAATACTCTCAGCACAAAATAATGTGATGGAGGTATGTTTTTACATGCGAACATGTATACATAATTAGGTCATAGGGGTCATCAGCAGGGGGCCAAACTTCTAACAGCGGGAATGGCCTCTGCCCTCCCACCCCCATTGTAATGTACTCACGCCACCGGAACAGTCAGTTACTGAGACTCCTATCCACTACTTCACAAGTCGCAATCAATGCTACTTGTATTGTATGCCTATCATTGCAATGTAATGATAATATACTGATTGCGACAAATTCAAGGTCCTCCAAGCCAATAAGAGAAAAGTGAAGATAAGAACGATTATTTAATGTCCAAGCTACCGTTAAACTTCATCTATAAGCCCCCATTGACTAATAGTTAATAAGCTGAAAATAGATAAAAAGGTATGAGCGCCCTCTTTTGATCTAGAGAAATTAGCACGAATGAGTTTAGTGTATTCGATATTCAATACTATAAAGTTGTATTACTATCTAAATAATTTCATGGACAGACGAATTGCTCAATTGGTAAAGCGTCAACTTCAGTATCACGGGGTTGGTGGTTCGATTCTCAAGTACACCCTTTGCAATTTCTTTTGAAATCCTAGTGATATAGAAATTAATGCAAACTTGAATGTAAAATTATTACTCAATTATACAAGCTTTATTTTTATTTTTTAAAAAACAAGCGCATAATTAATTTGATTGTAAAAAGTAATAATCTTAATAGTCTAACCTTTTTATAAGCTAAAACACATTTATACTACAAATTAACTACAGCAAAATGTATTCATTGGCTTATTTTAAATGTTTCACACAGTAATCTTAAACGTTTCCTTCATCATGATTTAAGGGAGAATTATGATGATGCATATTAGGTTGGTAGATCAAGTTAAGCAACAAAATGAAAGTAACTATGCAAACCACTATAATCCTGGTCTCACAGGATTATAATTGAATGGCTATTATTAAATCAATTTATTTCCAATAAGATAGAGGGCCGTCCATTTATACCGACCCATCAATCATACATGTAGTTATAAAACAGTATCTGACATAGCAGTCCCGTTTAGATCAATTGGTAAAGCCGACGTTTGGGCTAGGGCAATTGTGATCGCAGGTTCCAGATGACAATACCTGGTTCGAATCTCACTTCAAGACTTCTTCTTTTGGAAATTTATAAATATTTACGGTGTATATCAAATTCTTAACTTTGTTTTTACCATGAATAAATAGTGAATCTATCTTTGTCTTTAATGTGGGTTTTCCCTCTTTTTTTCTCTCTTTCTACTATTTTAATTTTTAATTTTAATGTTATCACAATCGTTTATAAATAGTACAAACATTTAAATCAACCTCAACGACTTAGTATTTTTGTGAAGACATGCATGGATGGAGTACAATGAGACAATACGTTGATTACAATTCACTGCTTTTCAGTTCTGCTACTTATGGTCTTTTGTTAAGTTGTGGTTTTTGTGAGTAGTTGGCCTTTGTTGGTTCTAGATGACAATTCCTGATTCGAGTTTTTAGAGACACCATGTATACATGCAGAGGACTTCTTTAGTCACAGTTTATAGACACAGTTTCGTAATCCTAAAACTAATCCGTTATAAATCAATAAAACGTGGCCACTATACTACCATTTACATGAATGTAATGCATGACCTTCAATACCACGTGAGCTGCTCAAACTACGACATGTTCATTAGGCTTGCAATTTAAAGGCAATCCGTCAAACGTGTGTATTATAGTTCCGAAAAACTTAAACAGACTTAAAAAGATGTAAATAAGTCCTTCGCGTGATTTCTTTTATTATTTCCACTCAGTCTTGTTTTATTTGTTTTGTGCTTTGTGTTTCTCCAAAATAGGTATGGCACAAACGTGTAATATCGCGTTTCGAATCAATGAGGACAACAGGCAAACAGTCAAAACGTTATTGACTGGCCATGGCTTGCGTGTCCAGTTTGATTAAATTTGGTTTCATTTAAAAAAATAAAATAAAAAACCAACGAAAAAGATAGATTCCTTGTTCATTCATGATAAAAAATAAAACACTGTCAAGAATTTGAAAATTATGACCTTTCCAAAAGAAGAAGTCTTGAAGTGAGATTCGAACCAGGAATTGTCATCTGGAACCTGCAATCACAATTGCCCTAGCACAAACTGTCGGCTTTACCAATTGATCTAAACGGGACTGCTATGGCAGATACTGTTTTATAACTACATGTATGATTGATGGGTCGGTATAAATGGAAGGCCCTCTATCTTATTGGAAATAAATTGATTTAATAGCCATTCAATTATAATCCTGTGAGACCAGGATTATAGTGGTTTGCATAGTTACTTTCATTTTGTTGCTTAACTTGATCTACCAACCTAATATGCGTCATCATAATTCTCCCTTAAATCATGATGAAGGAAACGTTTAAGATTACTGTGTGAAATATTTCAAATAAGCCAATGAATACATTTTGCTGTAGTTAATTTGTAGTATAAATGTGTTTTAGCTTATAAAAAGGTTTGACTATTAAGATCATTACTTTTTACAATCAAATTAATTATGCGCTTGTTTTTAAAAAAATAAAAATAAAGCTTGTATAATTGAGTAATAATTTTACATTCAAGTTTGCATTAATTTCTATATCACTAGGATTTCAAAAGAAATTGCAAAGGGTGTACTTGAGAATCGAACCACCAACCCCGTGATACTGAAGTTGACGCTTTACCAATTGAGCAATTCGTCTGTCCATGAAATTATTTAGATAGTAATACAACTTTATAGTATTGAATATCGAATACACTAAACTCATTCGTGCTAATTTCTCTAGATCAAAAGAGGGCGCTCATACCTTTTTATCTATTTTCAGCTTATTAACTATTAGTCAATGGGGGCTTATAGATGAAGTTTAACGGTATCTCGTATCGAGTATTCAACATTTACGGACCTAATAACAAATCCAGTCATTCTAAAATTACATTGAAATTGTCCAAGAAAGTCTACGTTTTAGATTTTGATTAAATGGCATGATAGCACCTTAAATTCATGGCTTCGCACCCCTATAGCTATATGCCAAAGTTATAATTCCTTTTTCAACAAAGACATAATCAATGAATTGAAATTATCATTGGACTGTTTTACATTGTACATGCACTGTGTGCTATTGTAAGAAATTTTTCATTTTTACTGATTTATTTTGAAGAAATCTTACATGAGAGGGTTTCTATGTATATCATCTATCTAAACAAGGTAAAAAGTTTTTTGGCTCCTTTTTGGTCAACATTTAAAAAAATATTAGATTAGGTATAAAAAACAACGGACTCGGGATCGGGAAGTGTCAGTATGAAGGCCTTCAGCGAATTTGCCATAACTCTGTCGTGATGATGATAATTTACGGTACCAAGTCCTACAGGTGGGTATATTTATAAGTTTTAAGAAATTCTTGTGGCAAATATCAATGATTAGACAAATATAAATGCGGCCATTTATTGTGTGATATTGTTTAAGCCTACATTTAGGAAGATTAGTCAGTTTACAGATTTCCTTATTTTATACTTTTTAGGGGTAGGGATTACATTGCTTTCTTCAGCAGTTAGCATCCATATTACATTGCTATCTTGAGTAGATAGTACCTACATATAACATTGCTTTCTTCAGTAGCTAGCGTCCTATTACATTGCTTTCTTCAGTAGATAGCACTGACCACGGCTTTGATGCTGTATCCGTGGTTATAAATCTCGACCCCCAACTCTTTGAGTTACTGCACCAGCTGTTAGTGCCTAAGGCGCTTTGGGAACCTGCTCCGGCCGTTTGGAGGCAGGTTTTGACTAGGGTTTTCTGTAGCAGCAAGGCCTTCACACTAGTAGGGGTCATTGTGAAATTTAATCAATGCAGATTTTGTTTATTGTTTGTGATTTTAGGGACAGAAATTAATAAATTACATAATATATCCACAAATTGGTTCGAACGAGCAAAGCCTGAGGTATACATCCGATGTTATGAAAAAGAATTTCATTTCACGGTGTATACATTTCAAATTCTCTCTCCCAACTCTCTGAGTTATTGCGACACCATGTGGATTGCCTACGGCGCTTCGGGGTAAATCTGCTTCGGCCGTTGTGCAGGTGCGACTTGGTCTTTCAGTAGGACGGCTTTCACACTAGTGGGGGGTTCTTGTGAAAATTAATAAATGCAGATTTTGTTGATTTTCGTGATTTAACGTACAAAAATGAATAATTGAGATAATAGCCACAAATTGGATTTTCAACGGGCAAATTTGGTGGTATAGGCTATATCGGAAGATATTGAAAAGGAAAATATTTGATGTTCACTGTTTTGAACAATGCAGCAGGGCATGATGATTTCACCGCGTGTGGTTGATTACAAAATATCATCATCAGCTCGCACCGCGCTGTAGTAGGCACACATGTAGTTTAGTCAACAGAGTTAAATAAAACATCATTTAGACGCACCATTGCGCTAAAAAAGAATCTTGTGCCGCCAAAAAGCAGTTGTGCTATGCCAGGGTTTGGGCTAAACACACTCACAAAATAAGGCTACTGTGTGACCTCTGTAGATTTACCCAGATTTACCTGGCATATGACATGCCCGATATTCGTATTCGGACCAATATGAATGGAAATGACTTTCAATTGAAAAAAAACGCCTTTTGTGATTCGATGATGATTTTAGGGATCAAGTCAATGTATTGTTTAAAATACCGTCTAAAGTTCAAATATGTTATGGTATGTTATGGATAATATGGATGAAAACATGTTTTTTGTTCAAATTCAACTAACTATCAACATTTAGTACATGTTGGTAGATTATTATTTATTTAATTGATTATGGGCAAAGCTGAATTTGAACATGCCCGAGTACATTTGCCGTAATTTATGGCACATTAAAGATTGTTGAACATGATTACTAGTATTTCGCGAACAATTTGTATGTCTTTCATGGCCAAAAAAAATAAATCATGTTTCACATGGGACACTTTTTTGACACACCCTCTAGTACAAGCGTGTACTGAAACTCCCAAATAAAATCAATTGGGAACGCATTTGGTCTCTTTCTTTCAAATTGAAGAAATAATGAGATATTTCCAATTGAAACTGCTACACCATTACTTCCAGTTCCAGGTAATTCCATTCTGAAGTACTATATAGAAATTATTTATGATGACAAGTGCCATTTGTGTTTAGAGAAAGAAAATATTGATGAACATGTTTTGGCTATGCCCAATTATAACCATTTTTTGTCAAAATGTTGAATTATGGATAAATGATACACTAAAAACTAGCATAACAGTTTATTGTAAGGATGTACTAAATAGTATTTGTTAAAAAAGGTATATTAAGTGTCACTAGGTTTGGATTAAATGTGTTCATGAAATGGCCAAGATTGTCAGCTTTATCGCAACTTTGGGGGAAATGTGTCGATTTTGCCAAACTTTAGGAATTTTGCCTTGTGACATACGGCCTCGACCTACTTTCAATTACGAACAATCAATTATGGATCAATTATTATCAAGGAAATTGTCAGAGTGTTTTCAAATTTTAAACGTAGAACATTCTTCGGGAATCCCTCCACAGGGACGAAGTTATCGGACAAATATTGATGCACCGGTAACCGTTTCATTGATATTGGCATTTTATTATGATAAACAAAAGAGTAATTTAAATTAAACCCGATGAAACCTAAACTAATAACGTTGGTAACGTTGAATCTTCAATAAATCTTGGATAATTATTTGATAATTCAGTGTTACCATGGTTACCAGATATATACAGCGTAGTTTTCAAATTTACTTGCCCATCTCAAACTTCATCAAATTAAGTGATTGTTGTTTATATAAAGAATATTATATTATTGAAAGATTCTATTAGTATCTCGTTATTGTTATCACAATATTGTATGCTTCGTCCTCCGATAATACGAAATATTGTATGCTTCGTCCTTCGATAATACGAAACTATTTATGCGAAATATATATAGCCTATCTCCAATAAATCAACGTTTAAAAGAATGTTGAAACAAAATAAAAAATAAAAATATGAATGGAAAAAAATTACAAGCGGTAGACAATGGTTGATGAAAGAGGTCGATGTGGGATTACGGGCGGCTAATTTGAAAAGACGTCAAAGCAAGGCTGTCATAGCCCTGCTTTGACAGGGACGACAGGCTGAATGGTGAGCCCAGCACTGTGTCGTCAGGTGCTGGGCGGCACGCCGGCGGCGAAATGCAGTCATGACCAGTCAGCTGTAGAACGGGCCCGTTTCAATTGAGGGCGCTCTATTTAGTGACGCACGGCGATTCATCAAGTGACGGAAGTCTGTCGCCCGCCGGAATACGAACAAAAAACACTTTTCAATAGAGGGCGGGGTTGGGAACGGGACTGCGCTTCTAAGGGAACGGCCTCACGTCACCGTAATTTTCAAAATTCATAAAAAGCCGATTTTGCCGATTTTAAACAACAAATCTCTCGTATCACAGAGATAACCGTTACAAAGGCATCACTCCTGAATACTATAGGGCTTATATTTAATGTATAAATTATCACACTTACCCTAAAAATTCTATAAAATGGTGTAATCTCGTCTAGAAAATGGTGGTCTCATCGCAGCAAACCGGTCAAAAAGGACATAATTTTAGCTTGTGTCGTGTGATATTGGAGTAAAAGGTTAAATTCCCGGGTTAAATTAAATCATCAAACTGGATGTCGTAAGGAGTTCTGGTACCTTATGCTGCCCTCAACTCGGTGGATAGTTACTTTTTATGCAGATACTTGGGGGTAAAAGGAGAAAATTCAATCATTGCGCAAATTGACGGGTGTGCGTTACCTTGGTTACGTATACCCGTCGTTTTAGAGCGCCCTCAATTGAAACGGGCCCCCGTTCTACAGCTGGAAACTGGTTTGGCCGAGAAGTCGTCGCTAAACATTTTGACAGGGCTTTTTTACTCAATACTGTCAGTGAAATAAATACATTATAAAATAAATTAATAAGATTCCTTTAACCTACACCTATTATACACCTGAACAAAGGGGGACAACGACATACAGCCTACACTTTCACAGTGGCAGGGTGCTATATAATCTTTATATCCACAAGCTTTTTATTTTGTAATCGGGATCAAAGGGAAAATCGCAGGAGGAGGAATCAAGGGGGAATCAAGCACTGGACGTGTTGTGTGTACATGTAGCAGCGGGAGTGAATCAAGAGTAAACACATTTAGGAAACTCCAAGAATACATGTAGAAATTTCTATTGGCCACAAACCCTGCCATAAACCTACTTTACTTAAAAAACCACACAAAAAACAACCATTCATCCTATACACTCCCACAGCATGCTTAAACCCCAAGCAACATTCCCATATTTCCACCGTTGAAAAAGATTTATGAAATATTAAGCAGTTATTAATATTAAAGCAACAATACTTCACGACAACGCTTCAGTTCAATTTTTTAGACTAACATTTTTAATACACCAGATCTTCAACTGAAAAAAAACACACATTAAAAACCCACCACAACAAACAAACTAATATAATGTGGCTAAGATTGCTACAAAAAATGCATAGGTAGCATACGGGAAAGAAATTATTTACTGAATATCAAAACGATGTCGTATCTACCAATAAGGCCACAAAAAAAAAAGAGTTGACTTGCCCTTTCCGACCGACCCGAATTTTCGGAAATCTAGGGTCGCTATTTTTTAAAAAAAATTTTAATTTTTTTTTTTTTGTTGTTGAAAGAAGCACATAACAATAAAGAAAGATGAAAACGTGTTTTTGAGTAGTATCTGCTTGTTTAAAAATCAAAAAAAAATCAAAAAATCAAAAAATCAACAAAAAAAAATCAACAAAAATCATCTTTAAAACGTGTTTTTGTGCAGTAAATTTTCAAAAATGTTCAAAAACCCCCCCCAAAAAATCCGACCGTCCGACCCTGACTTTGACCCTGAAAGGGCAAGTCAACTTTTTTTTGTTTTGCCTAATGTATAAACAATATAAACACACACGTCAAATTTTAAAAAAAGTTGTTTTTAGACCTATACGTACTGTTTCCCGCCCGCGTCCAAAATAACCGAGAATTGCAAAATATTTAATAAATTTATTTTTATTTAGGACTCCTTTATAATTACTCTCATAACTTTCATTTGCATTATTACTTTGATGCTAACAGATATGAAAATAAACAAACAAAGAATATGATTATATTATTACTTGGATATGCACAATCCTCGATATGCGTTGATATTGGTTGCGACCACTTGTTTTTAAATACAGGCAATAAAAGATAAATTAGATAATTAACTTTAAATGTCACTCCGTCCATTTTTCAAACTTGAAACAGTATTTCAATTGGCCTTGATCAGGCTTCTAAAAATATTCAGACAAATCACAGTCCGATCTCGTCCGTAACTAGCTGGTGTACAATTCATCAGAGAGTCTAGTCCCTCCGTGCCACACTTCGGCGCACATAGTTGAATACAGTATGCTTAGACGAATGACTTTTGATTTACGAGCGAATAGCTGCATTCCGGAGTAAATTCCTAAAACGGACTCGTGTCTGTTTCCTCCAAAAATATTCATGATAAATGGGAATCTAACTCGAGGGGGCAACTCAATTCAATAACGACACAAAGAAACGCGTTAATGGGTTCGCCATAAATTCAATAGAGTAGTGTTGCTAGATTAGTACATAACGCACTCAATTTAGGGATTGGCTCTTTATTCTGCTTAATTGAAGCTAATTAGCGCACGATTTTAATTTGCAAACAGCGATATTTTTATTGAGGAGACAATGCCCCACATGTCTATACCAATCGCATGCTCCAACACGATGGGTATCACGAAATGTCCTACGGGAAGCACTTTTCTCGGGTTTTACACTGTACCAATACACCAGGCATTCTCAAATGGTGGCGCGCGCGCCACTTGTGGCGCATCAAGGCATCCAAAGTGGCGCGAGAGTGGTTAAAATTTGTTTTTAAAAATAAATCATATCATGATATAGCCAGATTTCATAGGCCTATGACGGTCAGATGTATAAAGACAGCATTTTTTTCGCGCGCTGTGCGCGCATGTGCCCGCAAAAGAGTAATATTAGTTATTATGTTGCCTACATATATATGTTAAAATATTTTGTGACGGGAATTTTGCCATTGTAAATTCTAAAAAATATGACCAATGGAGCTTCAACAAAATGGTTACTAATATGTGGCGCATCAGTAAATCTAGTTGAGAACGCCTGCAATACACTATATTGATTATGTTAAAACACTCAGGGGGTTGGTGGTCGGGGAGGTAAAAACAATGATAGATCATTCTTAAACAGCCCCGGTACTGTCCAACACGGGACTGTTTCTAACCCTAACCCTAACCACCCAGGGTTGGTCACCCTTGTTTCAAGCCGACTTTTTATAAATGTTGGGAACTCACTGAAAACAACAGAGGGCGCTATTTGTTTATATTCGCGGAATCCCTTAATGGAAGCTAAAATCTTTGTACTGCATGAATAAAATGCTATTTTATGCCAATATCTGTAAATACGGGATATTTTGGTATGTATATTATGTAACCAACACATTTTTCTTTCTATTTCATTTCATCTTCTATTTCTAAACGAAAAATAAATATTATTTCTCATTCCGATAGTGCTTGAGTTGGCGAACGTCCGACCTGCCTTTTGCTTTGATTTTGAAGGATTTAGCAGTGGGAAATGTAGGCTTCTCTACATTCTTTCGAAATTTAGTCCGGATTTATTAGGCCGAGTTGGATTGTTAAATTTCCAAGAATTTTCTTCTGAATCGAATGGTATGAATTTTCTGCAGGAACTTTAGAATATAATAAAACAATAACATATAATCCTTTTGGCGTTTATAACAAAGTTATGTATAGTATTTATTCACGTCATACTGAAATGTGACGTTAAATAAATAGAGACAAAACGCTCAATTTCACTCGAATGTCCTCCGCTATAACTAACGCTACCTGGACGAAAATACGGCTGGATCATGTTTTTTTCTTCTTCTCATAACTTGAGTCTTTTTAATCTTTTAACCTTAATTTTTTTCGCTAATGACAAGAACGAACAATAATCATGATAGGAAACATATGATATAGAATTTATCCCTCAGCTTTATTTGGTTGTCACACAGAATACATTTCAAAGAGTAATTTGAGGTCGCTTATTTTTCATCAATTAAAACTCGCTGTATTTTCTATTCTATATCTTACGATACGGGTGGTCCAACATAAAAAGTCCTATACGCAATGCTATTGAAACAAGGGTGTGGGTCTACAACCTTCTAAAACAACCCCGGGACTGTCCATCCCCGGACTGTCCACCGGGACTAACTCTCAAACCTTAACCCTAATCCCTAACCCTAACCCTAACCCTAACCCTAACCCTAACCCTAACCGACTTCTTGACTTCTTCTTCTTCTTCTTCTTCTTCTTCTTCTTCTTCTTCTTCTTCTTCTTCTTCTTCTTCTTCTTCTTCTTCTTCTTCTTCTTCTTCTTCTTCTTCTTCTTCTTCTTCTTCTTCTTCTTCTTCTTCTTCTTCTTCTTCTTCTTCTTCTTCTTCTTCTTCTTCTTCTTCTTCTTCTTCTTCTTCTTCTTCTTCTTCTTCTTCTTCTTCTTCTTCTTCTTCTTCTTCTTCTTCTTCTTCTTCTTCTTCTCTTCTTCTTCTTCTCTTCCTTCTTCTCTTCTTCTTCTTCTTCTTCTTCTTCTTCTTCTTCTTCTTCTTCTTCTTCTTCTTCTTCTTCTTCTTCTTCTTCTTCTTCTTCTTCTTCTTCTTCTTCTTCTTCTTCTTCTTCTTCTTCTTCTTCCTTCTTCTTCTTCTTCTTCTTCTTCTTCTTTCTTCTCTCTTCTTCCTTCTCTTCTTCTTCTTCTTCTTTTCTTCTTTCTTCTTCTTCTTCTTCTTCTTCTTCTTCTTCTTCTTCTTCTTCTTCTTCTTCTTCTTCTTCTTCTTCTTCTTCTTCTTCTTCTTCTTCTTCTTCTTCTTCTTCTTCTTCCTCTTCTTCTTCTTCTTCCTTCTTCTTCTTCTTCTTCTGCGGCCTCCGTCAGATTTGACGATTGGCTGCTATACGATCACATCTCCCGGATCATCTTTCTCCAAAGCTCCGTCTTGTGCCAGACGCTTGGCCTTTATAAGACTCATACCAGTCCATTCCTTGATGTTGTCAAACCATTGTTTACTTTGACGACCTCTTTTCCTGCTGCCCTTCCACTTTTCCTTCTATGATGTGGAGCGCCAGGTAAGCTACCACTGCCTCTAATGATGTGCCCAAAGTAGGCCAGCTTTCTTTTGATAAGCTCTCCTAGCAGTTGTCTCTTTACACCAAGTTCTTTCAGGATACTTATGTTGGTTCTTTTCTCCTTTCCAGGTTAACTCTTAACATTCTTCTCCAGATCCACATTTCAGCAGCCATTATGCGATTTTCATCTGCTTTGGTTAGAGTTCATCCCTCCAGACCGTAAAGGAGCACGCTTCCATACCAATGCTTTTACAATCTTTGTTTTAGGGTTTGTTGTGAGGTTGCGGTCATTCCATAGGTCCCGGAGGTTCTATCATCCTTCCCTTGGCCATTCCGATTCTAGCTCTTATATCAGTTGTGCAACTGGCAGATGTTGTTTTCACAGAGACTAGGTATTTGAAGCGACTTGTTCAACATCCTTACCATCGATTGAGATATTATGCACAGGCTGTTCTTCTCTAGTTATTAGAAGTTTTGTCTTTTTTGACATTGTGCTTGAGATTGAGCCTGCCTTCCTGTTAGCCTCTCGATGTCTTCTTCAGAGGTTTCAAAAAGTGCTGTGTCATCGGCATATCTGAGATTTGAAATTGGTTAGTACCGCCTACTTTTATCCCATACTGGTTTACATCAGCATCTCTCATGACTTTTTCTGTGTAGGAGACGAACATGTGTGGTGAAGCAATGCATCCCTGCCTCACACCTTTACCTAGGTTGAATTCATCTGTGTTTTCACCATTCCATCTGATCCTTGCCTTCTGATTCACATAGAGGGATTGAAGCAGTGCTACAAGATGTGCTGGAAATCCCATCTCTATCATTGCGGAGAAAAAGCTTGATGTGGCTCACAGAGTCAAATGCTTTAGAATAATCTATGAACATGATGAAAGCTTTCTGACCTATTGCAATGATTTTCTCCATCAAGATCTGCAAACCAGCATATCGACAGCCTTTCCTGTAGGCGGCTTGCTCTTCTGGAAGTTCTTGATCTAGTTTGGCTTTCAGGCGTAAGATGATGATGATCAGTAGCACCTTACTTGTATGGCTGATGAGGGCAATTGTCCTGTAGTTGGAGCACTGTTTGCGGTCGCCTGATTTGAACAGCATGACAAATTCTTGCAATTTCCAGTCATTTGGCCAGTCGCATTTGATCCAGATGCATGTACATAACTGATGTAGTGCTTTAATTCCGTGCCTAACCCTAACACTTACCCTAACCCTAACCCTAACCCTAACCCTAACCCTAACCCTAACCCTAACCCTAACCCTAACCCTAACCCTAACCCTAACCCTAACCACACAGGGTTGGTCCACCCAGGGTTGGTCCACCCAGGGTTTGTCTACCCCGGGACTGTCTACCCCGGGACTGTCTACCCGGGACTGTCTACCCCGGGACTGTCTACCCCGGGACTGTCTACCCCGGGACTGTCTACCCCGGGACTGTCTACCCCGGGACTGTCTACCCCGGGACTGTCTACCCCGGGACTGTCTACCCCGGGACTGTCTACCCCGGGACTGTCTACCCCGGGACTGTCTACCCCGGGACTGTCTACCCCGGGACTGTCTACCCCGGGACTGTCTACCCCGGGACTGTCTACCCCGGGACTGTCTACCCCGGGACTGTCTACCCCGGGACTGTCTACCCCGGGACTGTCTACCCCGGGACTGTCTACCCCGGGACTGTCTACCCCGGGACTGTCTACCCCGGGACTGTCTACCCCGGGACTGTCTACCCCGGGACTGTCTACCCCGGGACTGTCTACCCCGGGACTGTCTACCCCGGGACTGTCTACCCCGGGACTGTCTACCCCGGGACTGTCTACCCCGGGACTGTCTACCCCGTGACTGTCTACCCCGGGACTGTCTACCCCGGATGGAAATTCATGTGGGTATATCCAATGCTGCATATCTACACTAGGTATAGG
The DNA here is from genome assembly GCA_035610835.1 of Ophiura sarsii. NCBI lineage: Eukaryota > Metazoa > Echinodermata > Ophiuroidea > Amphilepidida > Ophiuridae > Ophiura > Ophiura sarsii. The sequence goes on along the minus strand of CM069444.1, from coordinate 32,288,285 downwards.
AAATCATTGATTTGTGTGTGATTACTGCATGTCATAACTTTGTGCTATCTGAATTGAACGAGCCACCTAGGTATCTGGATGAATGGGTCTGGAGTGATAACTGCAATTTGCGGGACAAAGGGTGTGTTTAGCTGTGAAGAATGAAAGTCTTTGCTATCTTTACACACACATTTTAAGTGCGTAATCATACACACATCAATGATTTCCTATACCTAGTGCAACTTTTCTGTTGTTATGCGCAGTCATTGAAACCGCCATAACTTAAAAAGTATCCATTCGATGTTGTTGAATGAGATATCAAACTCCGGAGAAGAAATTTGCTCATTAAATGTATATCTCAGATTTTTGGTACCGATTATCTATTTTGAATTAGCCAACCTCAAAGCACCTGGTCAGGGACTTTTGTTGCTAGGTGTATACATGCGTGACTGCTTACAACGCATTGCATGTACAATGCAAACAATGATGTCACATACTTTTCTTCGCTGGTCACTTAAGCAATCATGACATTAAAAGTATCCACTCAATGTTTGTGTGAAAGAGGTGTCAAATTACGGCGGTGGAATTTAGGCACTTCATTTATATCTCAAATTTTGGTACAGATTATTGAATTTGAATTAGCTTACATATATGCACTCCTGACTAGAACTTTTTGTGTTAGGTAAGGATGTTCAGTATAGCTACAATGCAAAAGTATTGGAACGCTTTTCTGTGATTAACGGTAAACGGTCACCCCTGACCCCCCCCGCCCCCCCCCCCCCCCCCCCCCCCCCGTGCAATGTTGAGTGATGCCAATGGCTTCAGCAGCTTGCTAGAATGACCCAACATTGATTGATTTGGGGAGGAATAATCTTATTTGAAGGTGTTCAGATAAGCACAGAAGACAATACGCATTAATCAATTAGCTTGGAAATATTATATACATGCATTATCCAAGAAGTGCGCTCAGCGTTCCAGGGACTTATTTTCAAGATTGTAGGTCCCTGAGCACGAGGATCAATGCCAAATTGTCTACCGTGGGTGTGAGGCATGAATGCTATATCAAAAGAGAAAATTGTTGGCGGATAATGGCATATACGAGGGGGTATCAAAAAAGTTTTAGAAATCACCCGGAAGTGAAGGAGCCACAAACTTTATTTTGATATGTAATCCTTCAGACATCTTTACAAAGTCCCTGTGCAAAGTTACACATTTCTCCCATTATTTATTACCTGTCCACAAACCGCCATTGTAGAGATCCTCAGATTGACCGCCATTGATTGATTCTCAGATTGCCTCAGATTGTGTTATTCCCAAAACAGCAAAAAATAGTTTTAAAGTTTTGACAGAAAGGGGTCAAAGGTCATTACAAACAAGCTTGGTGACAATAAACTTATGGGTAACGTGGGGTGTGCACAGATTGACCTCTAATGACCCCTACAAGACCTTTGACCCTTTGTGTCAACACTTTAAACTATTTATTGCTGTTTTGGGGATAACACAATCTGAGGCAATCTGAAAATCAATCAATGGCGGTCAATCTGAGGATCTCTACAATGGCGGTCTGTGGACAGGTAATACATAGTAGGAGAAATGTGTAACTTTGCACAGGGACTTTGTAAAGATGTCTGAAGGATCACATAACAAAAAGAAATTTCTGGCTCCTTCACTTCTGGGTGATTTCTAAAACTTTTTGATACCCCCTCGTACATGTATGAATTACAGTGCTGTCTAAATTCACGTACGAGGAGAGAGATATAAGAGCATTGGGGACTCGACCGTTGATCAAATACAGCACCAAGGTCAGGGGTGACCGTTTACCGTTAATCACAGAAAAGCGTTCCAATACTTTTGCATTGTAGCTATACTGAACATCCTTACCTAACACAAAAAGTTCTGGTCAGGAGTGCTTATATGTAAGCTAATTCAAATTCAATAATCTGTACCAAAATTTGAGATATAAATGAAGTGCCTAAATTCCACCGCAGTAATTTGACACCGCTTTCACACAAACATTGAGTGGATACTTTTAAAGTCATGATTGCTTAAGTGACCAGCGAAGAAAAGTATGTGACATCATTGTTTGCATTGTACATGCAATGCGTTGTAAGCAGTCACGCATGTATACACCTAGCAACAAAAGTCCCTGACCAGGTGCTTTGAGGTTGGCTAATTCAAAATAGATAATCGGTACCAAAAATCTTGAGATATACATTTAATGAGCAAATTTCTTCTCCGGAGTTTGATACCTCATTCAACAACATCGAATGGATACTTTTTAAGTTATGGCGGTTTCAATGACTGCGCATAACAACAGAAAAGTTGCACTAGGTATAGGAAATCATTGATGTGTGTATGATTACGCACTTAAAATGTGTGTGTAAAGATAGCAAAGACTTTCATTCTTCACAGCTAAACACACCCTTTGTCCCGCAAATTGCAGTTATCACTCCAGACCCATTCATCCAGATACCTAGGTGGCTCGTTCAATTCAGATAGCACAAAGTTATGACATGCAGTAATCACACACAAATCAATGATTTCCTATACCTAGTGTAGATATACCCACATGAATTTCCATCCGGGGTAGACAGTCCCGGGGTAGACAGTCCCGGGGTAGACAGTCACGGGGTAGACAGTCACGGGGTAGACAGTCACGGGGTAGACAGTCACGGGGTAGACAGTCCCGGGGTAGACAGTCCCGGGGTAGACAGTCCCGGGGTAGACAGTCCCGGGGTAGACAGTCCCGTGGTAGACAGTCCCGGGGTAGACAGTCCCGGGGTAGACAGTCCCGGGGTAGACAGTCCCGGGGTAGACAGTCCCGGGGTAGACAGTCCCGGGGTAGACAGTCCCGGGGTAGACAGTCCCGGGGTAGACAGTCCCGGGGTAGACAGTCCCGGGGTAGACAGTCCCGGGGTAGACAGTCCCGGGGTAGACAGTCCCGGGGTAGACAAACCCTGGGTGGACCAACCCTGTGTGGTTAGGGTTAGGGTTAGGGTTAGGGTAAGTGTTAAGCACTAAGTGGTAAGCACTACATCAGTTATGTACATGCATCTGGATCAAATGCGACTGGCCAAATGACTGGAAATTGCAAGAATTTGTCATGCTGTTTAAATCAGGCGACCGCAAACAGTGCTCCAACTACAGGACAATTGCCCTCATCAGCCATACAAGTAAGGTGCTACTGATCATCATCATCTTACGCCTGAAAGCCAAACTAGATCAAGAACTTCCAGAAGAGCAAGCCGCCTACAGGAAAGGCTGTCGATATGCTGGTTTGCAGATCTTGATGGAGAAAATCATTGCAATAGTTCAGAAAGCTTTCATCATGTTCATAGATTATTCTAAAGCATTTGACTCTGTGAGCCACATCAAGCTTTTCTCCGCAATGATAGAGATGGGATTTCCAGCACATCTTGTAGCACTGCTTCAATCCCTCTATGTGAATCAGAAGGCAAGGATCAGATGGAATGGTGAAAACACAGATTAATTCAACCTAGGTAAAGGTGTGAGGCAGGGATGCAGGTAATTCATGTTGACTGTTTAGCGAATAGGAAGAAAGCTGATGATCATGGTCTTATCCATAATTAATTAGTTGTTACAAATAGTTGACAAGTTTGTTGAACCACATCTCAAAGACTACTAAATATCCTTTAAAATGGGACCAGAATGGTGTTTAGGGGATGACTAGTTATTGTTATTGTTATTGAATCTGTGTCTGAATTTGTAGGGAAAATATTTACATGGCATGAGTTATATATACCTCGACTTCAGTAAGGCTTTCGACACCTGGGTATATGCGGTCACATCCTTACATGGACTCAATCATTCCTGGACGGAAGAAGACAAAAGGTTATACTTAGAAATGGTGCATCAAAATGGCTCAACATCACTAGCGGTGTTCCGCAAGGAGCAATTTTGGGACCATTGCTGTTACTACTGTACGTGAACGATATTCTTTCTGTTGTTGCTACTACAGCCAAAATGTTCGCTGATGACACTAAAGTTTATAAAAAAATTCCTTCTCTAGCCGATTGTGACTTATTACAAAAAGACCCGAATGCCCTTTCTGCATGGTCAAAAACCTGGCTTCTCGACTCCAATGCCAAAAAAATGTGTGGTTCTTCGCATCAAGGCTGCAATCGAGTACCAGTACTCCCTGAATGGAGTTTACCTACAGGAAGTAGATAGTCAGAAAGACTTAGGTATTACTTACACCGTCAATTCATATTAACGAGATAACCAAGAAGGTCCGCCAAAAGACAGCAATGATCCGACTCGACGAGGCAAAAATATCAACTCTCTAGTCCGTCCAGCATCGGAGTAAGCTTCTACAGCGTGGAGCCCTCTAACAAAGATAACATTACCAAATTAGAAAAGGCGCAGAAAAACTGCCTTCGCCTGTGCAAAGACAAAAATATCATCATGGAATCTTTGGATGAAAGAAGAAAGACAGAGCTGGTTGACACGTACACATTCATTAATGGTCACTACAAAACCGCATCTAACAAGTACTTCTCTTTACCATGTCTACCCACTAGAGACCTCAGGTCATTCCAACTGTTTGTCAAGCGCACTAGGACCAAACTTGCCGGCCAATTTTACTCTAACAGAATGGTCAGTCCATCACTCACAACCAAAACTAGTCGGGCACACACTTGACTAGCTTAAAACTAGTCAGTCTGGCTAGTCCAGCAAGCTTGACTAGTTTATTCTAGTTAAGCGGTACTTCAAACTATAGTCGGGCGAGCTGGACTAGCTTCAGATAGTGGAAAAACTAGTTGAGAATGCTTGACTAGGTTAAAATCAGTGCTTGACTAGTTTTTGCACCAGCCTCGACGAACTAGTCAAGCGGGAACCTGAAGACTGACTAGTTTAAAGCTGAGATCCCAACTGCACATGCGTTGATCATAGCCTCATCGAGAGAACAGCAACTGTTCTGAGCGCTGACGAAATTTCTCTTTTTAGCGGAAATATGTAACACAAACATGAAAAGAATGATAAAGGTGCAACACCAAACTGCAAGGGTCAAACTATAAGTTTGGCCACCAAAGATTCAAAGGAATTCAGAGAAAAAACCTGAATGAAAAGCATGTGGTAACACAGGTGCAAAATTCGGCACATGTGCGTCTCTACGACACTGGCGAGTGCCGACCATGTAAAAACCACCAGATAGTTCGCAGAATTCCAAAATGGATGAAAAGAATGGGCCGATTAGAGTGATCTGTCTTAACGCAGAGCAACCAGCCATATCAATTTCAACGCATGATACTTCATGAGTCTGAATTTGATATAGATAGAGGTCACGCTATTTTCCCATAGCAACCAATGATTAACTAGGCAAAAGGTAGCTAGTCGAGCATGACTGACTAGGCAAAAGCTAGTCCAAATGGGCACCATCTGGACTAGCTTTTAGCCAGTCAAAAACTAGTCGAGGGACTAGTTTAACTAGTCAAGCAGGCTTGACCAACTAGGCAAAAGCTAGTCGAGCGACTAGCCTAAATTGGCTTGACTAGATAAAAGCTAGTCCAGATGGGCACCATCTGTACTAGCTTTTATCTAGTCAGGCTTACCAGTTTAGGTTTTCAGTGATGGAACAACCTTCCTGAAACAGTTATTTCTGCGTCTAGTCTGGTATCTTTCAAGAGCAACTTGAGAGTCTTTTCATTTGGAGTAAAGGACTAATCGACCAAGTAATCAAGTAAGTGAGTATCAAGTATCATTGAAACGTTCATGGGCTGCACGTACAGCTATTATTAGCTCTCTATGATTCTTATCGCCATTTTTATACTTCTGTTTTTTTAAAAATTGTTTGTATATAATTTTACTGCTGTTTTTCATATTGTATTGTATGGACGCATTCGCCAAATTGGCGGATGCCACTGTTCTGAAAGTGTATGTCCGAATAAATAAATAAAATATCTGACGTAAAATCAGGGATACCGCGAGATAGGAGGCGCCAGCGACACCAACCTGGTTCCAATTCGAGCCAATCGGGCGTGAAAATAAAATCCCAGCATGCGTCACCTTTAGGCAATCTCTGACACATGCTTATACTGGAGTTCACGATGCACATTCGGTAACACGTAATAGTGTTACTGTAGCGGCTGTGTAAGAGATTATTGTGTACGAAAAAAGTGATCGTTTTTATGTGTCCATTTTCCGGACGTATAAATGCTACTACCTATGCGACCATGAAAGATAGAAAATAGTCACGTATACAAAAATTTAGGTATATCTCTAAAGAAAATATTTTGGCTGATGACCATTATTAGAGGCTCACTCGTAAAGCTACAATTTTAGTCCGAAAGGTGGATAATCGTAGTACAAGAAAACCGCCATTTTGAATTATTGTCTGCAACTAATTTACGCGATTGCGCAGTAGTTCACATTTGCGGCATATTTGCTCCATTGACGCAAAGCACTTCGGGATACGGATAAAATTTGGATGCAAATTTAAATATGTGTACCATGCTCAATTCAACATATATTATAGAGGGCGTCCACTTTAGCATGGTAATGGCGGCACCCATGGGTGAACGAGTCCGCAGAACTGGTGGTTTCGAGATTCTTAGCGTGAGACCAGGGAGGTGTTAAATAGAAAGGAGTGTGCACGACATTTTAAATCCAATTCGAGTACCCTCTCAAGTACCACTTATCCGATTACGCCTTTGTACCAGTCAGATACTATGAAAGGCCCTACCACTCCAAGCATCCTATTCATTAGAAGCCTGCGTTACGAGTTTCTGTCACAGTCGACCGCGCATCACTCTACTTGATCGTACTATGGACCTGTTTTGAAAACGACCGGTTGTGACCTTTAGCGGAGAAACATTTTCGAGTAAATTTCTTCGTGACGTAATTCCGGCCAGTAAATAAATTTCGCCAGTATCTAATTCCTTGCGAAGTTACGAGTTATGACAGCAAAACCGCGATCAAAATTGGACGATTATAGCGAAAGTTACGACATTTTCGGCAATTCCCCACAATTTATAAGTATAAAACACTTATTTTTCATACTGTTATCATATTTTTACGCGGATAAGTGCGGACATTATAACATAAAGCAAATTAAAGTAGACTATTTTCCGCATCTATTGCATGTAATTTTGTTAAGGCCCAAGTTGGCCCAAATGTAAAAAATGTGTGACAATTTCGGGAAAAAAGTACCGGAAGTACTTCTGTCTGTGGATAAGATTAATGTGTGCGGCACTAGGTTTTGATGTAGGTGTCGCTGAAGCAATGTCTTGTGGGTCAGTAAAATGTCCATTTGGTTCGAGTCTCGGCGATCGATCATCATCTAACGGATTAACTTAATGCTAATCCCGGCATTGATAACTAATGGGCATAACGCACGTGCGGACAATAGATTGCCTCTTCGTGCACTCTCCTTTCTATTTAACACCTCCCTGGTGAGACCTAATGTGAATCAAAAACATGGCGTAAGCACGACTATCTGGCCTCCAATTATGCTCCTGGAACACATCACGCAATATCAAATGGCATATATAATATAGCCCTAGGAGCGTAACAAAGGGCCTAAATTTCTATATCGCCATGGCTTAGCGTGAGACTTAATTTGGGTCAGAAACGTGCCATGGTTACGAGCCCTAAAATACCTTAGCAAAATTATGCCGATGAAAACAGTATTCGAGACCACTAGTAGTCATCTCATAAAAATGCACAGAGTTGACTAAATAAACACATTTCAAGTGAATCTCCACTATATATTTGCGGTAAATAAGATTGATTTAGCTCACAAGTTTGATTTTTGTAGCATTATGCTACAAGGCCCGCTTAGCAGCGCTATAAATTGTTGCCCTAAAAACCGGCACCACATTTAAATATTTGCCTTCCGTCAAAGCTGGTTGCTATATGACACAATTCTCGTGCGCAACCAACCGGCTGTATTGCAACGCCCATTGAGTAGTTTAAACGCATGAGCGTGGATGTAATTTGCAACATAATGGAAACTCACCCATGCAGTTAGCAAGAAGTACCGCTCGAATTTAAATATACAACCAGGCAGTCCTCTCGTAGTAATTGATAACAATAGGTTTACCAGACCGAATTAATAGCGCTCCTAAGCGGGCAATTTATGTCATGTTAGCTTATTATTATTTTATCATGATCTTTTATTTTCGGGTCCCGGGACTAGACATTTTGGGGTGGGACTCGATTTAGTTTACGCTTGAGTTTGTGCTTAATATGTATAGCCTTTAATTCTCATTTGAAAGCTTTGCTTTATTTTCTTAAAATGTTGAAAGCTTATTTTTTGAAAAGGGGCCAATAAGTTATCTTTTAGATCGAAAATTGAATGAGGGAAAAGAAGGCCTACCTACCGATCCTTAAAAAAATCACTTGAGGGCAACACAACAACAACAAAATGTTTGGCCACATTGTATGTGTATGTCTACTCTCAGCACAACTTGTGGTGATTATGTGATGGTGTGTTTTTCAATGCGAACTTGTATACATAATCTAATCATGGGGGTCATCATCAGGGGGCGAAACTTAGCGGGAATGGCCCATGCCCTCCCACCCTCTTGTAATGTACTGACGCCACCGGAACAGTCATAGTTACTGAGACTCCTGTCCACTACTTCCCCGGCTCCTTTCTCTGCACAACTGATAACCAATGAAGATTTCTTGTCCAGCCCAGCATGCTTTGCATGACTATGACTTGTGTGGGACTTTTCCTTAACCCCCCTGAGAACTACCGGCCGATTGGTCAGAAAGATAGATACATGATTTATTGCACCAATCAGATACATTTTTACAACAGTTGTGTCCCTGATAAAGATTGGAGTGAAATATTTTACAAGCTGCATTTTAATTGGCTATTCAAATGAGTATATCTTGCAATAAACCGATCAGAACCACTGTAAGATAGGCCGGTAGTGCCCAGGGGGTTAATAGAACATACAGTATCAAACACTTTCTAAAAGTAATTAGCAGCTGAAGTCGTCTAACTTGCCTTCAAATACATGATAAAGTTAGACATAACTTGGCTACATATGAAAAAGAAGTTGAATCCCAACTAAAACTTTAATACATACTAGGCGATATTCATAAAATAAAGGGTCCTCCAAGAAAAACAAGAGAGGACTTAATTGAAGTCGCATCAATACTACTTGCAGCAGTTTAGCGAGTCGAAATTTATGAGACCATTTGGTCGTGTCCGTCTTTCTCCATGTGTCCTGATGCTCGACCCACTATTTTAGCGACCTTTTTATATATATTGTTTGTGTTTATTGTGTTATATCATGCTATCATAATATGTTGTTAAGCGCCTTGAGGCCCCTTTGGGCTAAGGGCGCTATATAAGCGCTTGGTATTATTATCATTATTATTAAAAACATTATTATGCCTTTCATGGCAATGTAATGATAATACTGTTTGGGACAGATTCAAGGTCCTGCAAGCAAATTAGAGAAAAGTGAAGATACGAACAATAGTTAATGTCCGAGCCATCTCGTATCGAGTATTCATCATTTACGGACATAATAACAACTCCAGTCATTCTAAAACTACATTATTAGCCTACCTTGTTATTTTCTCTTCCCACAGTTGCATCCGTGCAAACATCATTAACCCTAACTCTATTTCACCACACGGCAACAGAATTTTTTTCCGACACCCAAAATTCACCAGAAAGGTCACCCCGATCCCCCCGGGATTTGAACCACGGACCTCCAGCATCAGGGCCCAGATCCTAGCCACTACACCACGGCTCCCAGTCGACACTCGGCGAGTATATTCGCCTCGTTATATAGCATGGGTCCGTGTTGTGGCCAAAAAACCTGCACGCCGGGTTATAGAAACACTTTTTCCGCACAGTTGCCGTCGGGTGTAGTAGAGTTAGGGTTATATATGATGAAAATTACCAAATTTGGAATGAAAAAAAAAGAATATTTTTACTGTATAACCCTAACTCTATTTCACCACACGGCAACAGAATTTTTTTCCGACACCCAAAATTCACCAGAAAGGTCACCCCGATCCCCCCGGGATTTGAACCACGGACCTCCAGCATCAGGGCCCAGATCCTAGCCACTACACCACGGCTGCCAGTCGACACTCGGCGAGTATATTCGCCTCGTTATATAGCATGGGTCCGTGTTGTGGCCAAAAAACCTGCACGCCGGGTTATAGAAACACTTTTCCCGCACAGTTGCCGTCGGGTGTAGTAGAGTTAGGGTTAATGATTGATTGACATGAGACACGATGAACACCAATGGCCACTAGGCGACGGGAAAACCGCTGTTGTACGGGCCCGACCAACCCATTTTTTTCTTCAAATTTTCAGCAACTAAAATTGAACATTTTTGGGAAAAGTGTTTTAAAACATAATCTAAATGTTTGAATTTTTAACATTTTGTTGTTGAACATTTCGTAACATTTTGAAAATTAACCCAAAATTCCCGACAACTGCTCGACCTTACCTGGGAGGTCCGTTTGCCCGTACAATCGGGTTTTTTTCGTCGCCTAATATGATGCTTGATTGACAAGATTGTTAACATGATGAACATAAATGGCCATTATACAATGTTTTGGTCGTCATTCTCTCATTCCAATTCAAACCAAGTGAGCAATACTGCTCCTACAAGATAATAAAGATACTGGAATATTTGTATTTGTCTCCATATCGTTAAAAAAGTCCATCCTTTGGTAACGTCATTAACTCTCTCTATACACGAAACTACAGTCACTATAGATTTGCCCAGTAGAAACAGCCAGATACCGTTAATTAAGTTTTGTAACCGCAAAACCTTCACAAAACAGGTTTGTTACCGGTAATTAACGGTAACCTTCCCAGTAGAAATAGCCACCCGATTAATCTTAACGTTATGTTCTGACCGTGTCACGCTGGAATATACGCATTATGAAGCAATCTTTTTCAGGTGGGTCGGCATTGTTTGGTATAACAAAAGGTCAAATGTCGTGGCCCATCGACCAGGATCGTTACTCTTAGGGGTACATTTTCGCGAGTTGAAACAGGCGGTTTAAAAACTTGCCGGTAAAACTTACCGTTAAATCTTACCGTTAACTTAACAGTGCCCCAGTAGAAACACGCTCTATTTGCAGCTATGAGTAAAATAAGTATTTGTGCTATCATACGCGGCACGTACCTAAATGGGCATTGAGAGATATGGGAGTGCGCCCTCAATACTTCTGGGAATTAGTGTTTTAGCACCTCATACTAATACTTACTAACAACTGAAACCATTCACTTTCATTCGTCGTCTATCATGTAAAATTTCATGATTTGCTTTTCGATGAAGATCAGAATCGGAATTATCAGCATCACTCACCACATAAATTGTTTCAACCAAATTTTCATCTCTTTCTGGTTAATTGATCACATCTCAGATGGATTATTATGTTCCTTTTGTTAGAATATGTCGACTGCAGTAAATTTAAGCGACAGCAAATTAGCAAATAGAATTTCACCCAATGCGCATGGTGCAGGTACCTAATGCCATCTGCGCATTGTATACATACTTTGGCTCCCACGCACAATATTGTCAATATACATGGTTGTAAATGTTTCCTTTCGTCGATTGCAGCCATAACGCACATGATACTTGAATAAGATAGCATCTTTAATAATACTATCAGTGAACCCTACCATGATATTGATATACGTTGCACTACATCCAAATAAATCATGGCAGCCCTCGATATATATCTTACGTTTGGAATCCTGTCATTGATAGCATCGATTCTCACCGTGGTTGGACATACCTTAATCCTCATAGCATTTCATCAGGTGAGAAGTCTGACGATAAATTCCAGCAATCTCCTAATTGTGGCCCTTTCTATAGCCGATCTCATATTCGGTATTCACGTGTTTCTATTCTACGCTATTCCAAATACGCTCGGTATCGGCAATCCATTTGGAGAGATCGGATGTTTGTTGGCGGTTTTTCTAGATGATGTATACATCACGGGGAACTGTCTTCTGGTGGCTATCAGTGTGGACAGAGTCATGCTTATCTCTATGGATTACTCTAAATATATGAAAGCTCAAAGCAAATGGCGAATCAAACTGGTAATCGTTATATGTTACGTTATTGGATTCCTGAACGCCGTATTCGAGGTCGGATTATGGCAGTATGCTAAAAGACACAACAAAGCCGCTGCGAACATTGACTTCGCTAGCTATTGCGTATACCCGGCGCGAAGAATGACATGGTTCAGTTTGTATATCACCTTCGGTGTGTTTTGCCCTCCTGTATTCATCGTTGGTGTTTTAAGCGTGGTTTTTCTCATCTTTCTTCGGAAGCGAATGAAGAAGAGCGCGCGGATCGGAAGCGATGGCAGACGTGATGGTGGAAGTAGTTTTGCGGGTAGCAGACCCGATGGTGAAAGAAGTGAAGGTGGCCGAACCGATGGTAAAGACGACGGAGATGTTGTCAGAAAGCGATACTTAAAACCCGCGATAACTCTTGGGGCTCTCGTGGCTGCCATGACGGTCAGCATGCTGCCTCTGTGTATTTACCTGACAATCGAAGCCTTCGCTATGACACCTACCAACTACAACTTGAACTACATCATGTGGTTTATTTATGAGTTGAATCCGTGTCTGGACGCAGTGTTCTACGCAGCGACGCAACGAAGCATCAAGGAATATTACTGGCAGAAATCGGTAAAATTGTTGAAATGTTTAGGAATAAGACAATAGACGAGGCATCAACATAATTGTTGATTAACACCAGAGATGTAGTTCGTCAAGATGTCGCAATTATGAAGACAAATAGTGCTGTTATATGTCACCTCGGGTAAATTGTGAAGAGCCTCTCATTTTCGTATTTTCATACATGTCATAAATGGGTGTGTAAGAAAGAACTGTACCAACATGATGACGTTCTCAAAGTTTTCAGATTGTTTGATGTTTGATATGTTGTAAAGAAATTGGACTATGATGCAAGCTTCAAAAGAATCTGTGATTTTACCAAATACCAAACGAAGTTAATTCTTTAACCCTTGACACACCACACATCACATAACCCCATATGAACAGCGTTTTATTTTGGAAGCATGAACGCCTGGCGAAATGGACCAGGGCACTGACTCCCATAATGGTGGACCTTGGATCGAATCCAGCAACCCATACAGACCCGAAAATTACACCTTTCTCTCTGATCCCATATTGGCCATGTTGGCGTTGGGGTTAGAAAATGTGCAGATTCGGCATTCCGTTGTCGCTTGGTATAAACGATCACTGAACAGATGTAGCTTTGTCAATTGTTTATGAAGTAAACTAATTAAGTATAGTTAAACGGGTCTGTTCTAAGATCTGATCTAAGTAGTTAAAAGGATCGGTCCAATTTCAGTTATTAACTATGACTGTGCTTCGACATGAGGCGCAGTCGTTTATCGCGCACGGTACCGTGCGCGATCAACGACCGGTCGTAGTGTTTAAAATCAAGTTAGAATACGAGGGTCGTTCAATAAATGATGAAAGTTATCATGGTATGGGATGCATGAGTGATTCTATTGAGGGATAATGTGATCAATACAAAGTATGAACCTTTGTCTTTCAAACAATACACCGTTGGATTGTTAGATACCTTTGGTTATGTAACGTCATTAACATAAACACAATAGGTTTCAGACACTGACTTAAATTTATCAATTATTTGGCTGGATATGTAATATGTTGAATTAATACATTTGCGTATATCTCGGCAATGCAAGCATAAAAACAGATAACACTTGGTACATAGTTAGAACACACACGTATTTCTGTTTGACACTCTTTCTAATTCTGAATTCCTTAATACAAACAAGAAGGGACCATCTCAAATACGATTTTATTTAGCAAAATCCGCAATAATATACCTTAGAAAACAACAAAGGATAAAGAACAATGGAGGGATTATAATTTAGTAAATTGTTGTGGGATGTAAAGAAATAATAGTGGGGATTTCAAGAGGAGCTGTTCATAACATTTCCTCAAACCATTGAAATTATGTGACGATTACTTTAACAAAACATATCTAGTAGCTCTAAAAAAAACAGTAATAGGGGAGGTTGTGGCAGCCATCTTTGATTGATACACTCATGTATATCTTCATTTTGACTATCACAATATTTATACACATTGATTTCAGCATTTTTCATTATTTCTGATTAGAATTTGAAGGCACAGTAAGCTTTTATCTGGTAAATTTCATGATTTTTTTAGCCATTTTTGGCCAAGTTCAAAATGATCTGCCGTCTGCGCATGCGCATATTTTCTGCAGGTTTCATGCGAATAAGTTCAGATAATTAGTTAGCTATCAAATGGAATCTCCAAAACTGGTTAATTGCTTGGATTTTTCCTAAATTGTTTGAATTTCCGCAATATTAGTGACCCACTGACTGGGCATTTTTCAATGAAATTGGCTATTTGAAATACTGATATTTGTATACTTTTTATTCAATTGCCCGAGTACATTTGCCATAATTTATGGCACATTAAAGATTGTTGAACATGATTACTAGTATTTCGCGAACAATTTGTATGTCTTTCATGGCCAAAAAATATCATGTTTCACATGGGACACTTTTTTATGTTTTTTGTTTGCCACATCCTCTAGTACAAGCGTGTACTGGAACTCCCAAATAAAATCAATTGGGAAAGTATTTGGTCTCTTTCATAGAAAAAATGAGATATTTCCAATAGAAACTGCTACACCATTACTTCCAGGTAATTCCATTCTGAAGTCTATAAAAATTATTTATGATGACAAGTGCCATTTGTGTTTAGAGAAAGAATATATTGAATATGTTTTGGCTATGCCCAATTATATGACCTTTTTTGTCAAAATGTTGAATTATGGATGAATGATACCCTAAAAACTAGCATTCTATAACAGTTTATTGTAAGGATGTACTAAATAGTATTTGTTAAAAAAGGTATATTAAGTGTCACTAGGTTTGCCTTCAAAGTGTTTATGAAATGGCCAAGATTTATGTAAATGGCCGAGATTGTCAGCTTTATCGCAACTTTGGGGAAATGTGTCGATTTTGCCAAACTTCCGGAATTTTGCCTTGTGACATACGGCCTCGACTAATTTGAGAAGACGTCAAAGCAGGGCTATCATTTATATAGCCATGCTTTGACAGGGACGAAAGGCTTTCACCATTAAAATGGTGAGCCAAGCACTGTCGTCAGGTGCAGGGCGGCACGCCGGCAGCGAAATGCAGTCGTGACCAGTCAGCTGTCGCCCGCCGGAATACGAACAAAAAACACTTTCCAATAGAGGGCGGGTTGGGAACGGGACTGCGCTTCAAAGGGAACGGCCTCACGTCACCGTAATTTTCAAAATTCATAAAAAGCAGATTTTGCCGATTTTAAACAACACAATAACTGTGATAATCAGTGATAAGAGTATCACAGAGATAACCGTTACAAAGACATCACTCCTAAATTCTATAAGGCTTATGTTTAATGTATCGGTGGATAGTTACTTTTTATGCAGATACTTGGGGGTAAAAGGAGAAAATTCATTCATTGCGCAAATTGACGGGTGTGCGTTACCTTGGTTACGTACACCCGTCGTTTTAGAGCGCCCTCAATTGAAACGGGGCCCCGTGCTACAGCTGACTGGTGACAGTGCAAACTGGTTTGGCCTAGAATTCCTCGCTAAACATTTTGACAGGGCTTCCCCTTGCTTTTTACTCAATACTGTCAGTGAAATAAATACATTATAAAATAAATTAATAAGATTCCTTTAACCTACAACCAACTATTATACACCTGGATAAAGGGGACAACGACCCATAGCCTGCACTGTTACAGTTAGGGTGCTATATAATCTTTATATCCACAAGCTTTTTATTTTGTTATCGGGGATCAAAGGGAAAATCGCAGGAGGAATCACGCACTGGACGTGTTGTGTGTGTACATGTAGCAGCGGGAGTGAATCAAGAGTAAACACATGATGAAACTCCAAGAATACATGTAGAAATTTCTATTGGCCATAAACCCCGCCATAAACCTACTTTACTTTTAATGATTAAAAACTCATTCATCTTATACACTGCCACAGCATGCTTAAACCCCAAGCAACATTCCCATATTTCCACGGTTGAAAAAGATTTTTGAAATATTAAACAGTTATTAACATTAAAGCAACAATACTTCACGACAACGCTTCAGTTCAATTTTTTGGACTAACATTTTAATACACCAGATCTGTTTATAAATAGTGTCACACCAGTCACACCGTATGCAATGGTTCAGAATTCAGACAAAATTAATCAAAATTGCGCTGAAACATAGCCGTGTGTGCGCGTTTGGAACTGGGTTAACGTACAATTTTGAATTTCATTAGACTTTCTAGCATCAGATTTATATCTTCCTTTCTTCTTGTTCATAAATAACGATTTTGTCTTTATCATTATATTCAAAGGAAATGAGGAGTGAATGAAAAACAAGACTTTGACACAATATTTTAGACGATAGTCTCTTTCTGAATTCAGACAAAATTAATCAAAATTGCGCTGAAACATGTACTTCTTCATAAAATACAATTTTTTCTTTAGGGAGCACATCAAAACTCGACCGCCCGAACCGCCGGTTCCGTGGGGTTCCGTGCTGTTGCAGCCGGTTTCTATTGTTCTAAACAATGATATGCGGTCCGACCGGGCGTAACCGGCGGTTGTCGCGTGGTCGAGTTTTGATGTGCTCCCTTACCATAAACTTAAAAGGACATGAGGATTGGGTGAAAAATATGACTTTGACACACATTTTAGATGATGAGTCTTTTTTCAGAGTTTAGACAAATTGTTTACAATTGCACTTTTTCTTTTACTTCAACGGTAGCCTAAATATCAGGCCATAATAATAGTATACACATTCCAAGGATATCAGTCATAACTTTCTATGTTTCTAATGCTAAAATGTATATGATTTTTCAAGCCTATACTATTTTCTTCTTTTTATAAATTTCAAGTTTGTCCTTTCTATTATATTTATATTCAAAGGAAATTATGGAAATTTTTGTGGTACCGTAATGTTCTCGCTTACAGCCTGAGACTAATATTAGTCTCAGCTTACAGCTTACCATGACATTGATGCAAAAATAAGCATGCTCAAGCCTATTTTCTTGGAGCGTGCAAGTCTATGTGTGGGATCACAGAATACCAAACACACACATCAATGTAAATTTTGCACAAAGTGCACAGAATGAAGTGCGCGAAAATTAAAGAACATTGACAAATTTATTACACTCCACTATTAACTTAAAGTTAATACAGGAGTATATTGTTTTTGTTTCTATGGACCGACTATTATTTTCGAATTACTCGAAAACTAATCGACCTATTCCAACCAGAATCGGCACACGTTATTTTTTTCTCGACATGCGCTACGACTCCGCGTTTCGGAAAAAAATACGCGCTGGAATTGTTGTTATCGTGGATTTAGCTTATCTCAGATTATCTAATATTATCTTCCCCATTGAAAACAATGGGAAAATACTCCCGATGAGATATCTCAAAAACAAATTGAGCTAGTGCACTGATATTTGGCACACAGGTTGCTGATTACAATACCCTGACTTAACGAGCCACTGGGAAAATTTTGACTGTTTCCATAGCAACGGGAGCCAATTTAATCAAAAAATACAAAATTTCACCGGTTTCCATGGAAACCATGCACGAAAGCCACGTCACACATTTTCAGCCGACCGATCTGAATCGACAATTTGTGGACTCGACCCGACGCTGAAAATGTTGTTCCAATCGCTCAATTCGTTCTCAAGATATTGCGCCGAGAAGGTTTTGGCCCTGTATCGGCTTGCTGATAGTCTGCTGATCAGGCCTGTACTTGTGGAAATTTTCGTGGTACCGTAATGTTCGCGCTTACAGCTTACCATGACATTGGTGCAAAAATAAGCATGCTCAAGCCTATTTTGGGGTTTTTTTTGGAGCGTTTTTGGAGCGTGCAAGTCTATGTGTGGGAGCACAGAATACCAAACACTCACATCAATGTAAATTTTGCACAAAGTGCACAGAATAAAGTGCGCGAAAATTAAAGAACATTGAAATATGTATTATACTCCACTATTAACTAAAGGTTAATACAGGAGTAGGCCTATATTGTTTTTGTTTCTATGATCCGACTATCATTTTCGAATTACTCGAAAACTAATCCATGTAATCGTCCTATTCCAACCAGAATCGGCACACGTTATTTTTTTCTCGACATGCGCTACGACTCCGCGTTTCGGAAAAAAATACGCGCTGGATTTTTGTTATCGTGGAAATGGTTTATAGGCTCACTGCTGCATTCCGAGCTGTACGTGTCGTTTGATACACTGAATTACCGATACATTTATTATTCAGTCTCAAAGAGAATGATATCAGTCACCATGGTCACTATCAGAATTCAGATCAGAATATTGAATATGAATCAATAATGGATTCCAATAATAAGCTTATTAATATTATAAATTTGTTTCGATTACTGTAACTCTCGCATTCTATCGAAAGCTTTATTTCATGCTTCTGTAAAAGTGTGACACTGGTAGTAGTTGGTGTATCAGTAACAAAATGTTGTCAAATTCTAGACAAAACTTTAATTACCGTATTATATATACTGTATTGGCATAATTATTTGTCCCGCGCCGGGATTGATTGTTTGCTATTTGCTATCATGGCTATAGGGAGCACGAAACTAATTCGCTCCCCATAGGCTTTACACACAAATGTCGGCCTATTAAAACCGTTCTATTTCAAAAATCCTTTGATCAATTTTTATGTGAATTTGCAATCTTATGCCTTAAATGCTTATTTATAACATATATGAATATCGCAAGTTGACTGATCCGGTAAATTCCGGTAAATGCCGCTGAATCAGGAAGTATTAATTTCATCACCTAATTGTCAGTCCTTAGGCTGGGATGCACAGTGGCGGTAAATCGGCGGATAGAATTACAGTAAAGCTCAAATCATCCCGTTTTTTACAAACTTTACGTACATATTCCACACAACACATGCAACATTCGAGAGGACAACACCAGCTAATGTGTCGATCTCGTACACTTTTGGGCTTGATAGGAACTATTGCTGTACCGTACTCAATTTTTGGCCGGAAGTGGATTTCTAGACTGAATTTGTGTGCGCCCATACTAAACACAGCCTGTGAGCGGGACAAAAGAGAGCACACTACTAACTTCGTTATTCATGACTTCCCTTTGAAGTACAGCAGTTAATTCAAATCGCTCTAAATCCAGCTTGTGATTTGATCAATAAACTGTTAACATATTTTGTCATCTTTTTATAAATTTACATAACTGAAAATCAAACGTTAGATTTAATCTCAAATTAATTTAGGTTAACACAAATTATGAGGACGGAAGTAAAATATGAAAATACGCCGATTTCTAGTGGCTGTTTCGCGAGGTCATATACAACACAGTCGTGCATGCATACGCGTACGACTGACTGAGGGAGTAGTGTGTCTCAAATCCTGAATTGCAATTAACGTGAAATGCCTCAAAATGTAGTTTAATTCTTTATATTCATGAATTTGAGTCTTGCGCTAGATACATGATGTATCACAGATCAGCAATACGACTTGTTCTGAATTTAACTTATTTTCACCTTGTCCCACATTTGTGCTCTTACATCAAACTAGCTACTGCCGCATTCCGCCTCATTTACTAATTTGGGTCACAATTAATTAACCGGAATTAATTTTTACTAATTTATTATGCCAATTGAGCTTTAGGAACTTGGTCAACTTGGTATACTGAAAAGGCTCACTTTTTCATAAAATGACCGTAACACTTTCCACGCGGCCATTAGTTTTAATTACCATACAAAACAGATTTTTCAGAAACCTTTCCCAATTTTCATGTTTGTACTTATTTCAATGCATTTCTCATGGTGATTCCAAATATTGTAATGACATTCAATAATGTTGACATTTTTGAAATATCTTGTGACATTTTGGAATGTCGTCTGCAGACGCCTGCCGAGTGGAAAGTGTGAACCAGCATCCGTCACTATGTAATTATACCCGACGTTCGGTTTCCTGATTGATGAGATTTTGGTATCAGAAGAAAGCACATACATCACGTGTTTAATATCCGTGTAAAATGTAGGCTTGAGAGATATTACCTTAGATGCTAAGTGAAAAAGGTGTGATGAATTACCCCTACTACCCTAGAGGTTTGTGTATAGTTCAATTTAAATTGTATTTTATTTTTATCACAAAACAACTGGAGCAGTTTATTTACAGTGTAAATTACAATATGGCTGAATTTATGATGCGTCATCATGTAGAATTGTAAACACCATGTTAGGTTTCAATGAAGGACTTTTCGCCCTGTGAATCAATCAATAATGATCATTTGCTACAAACAGAGTGTTTTTCAGCATGTTATTTCGCTACAGTCTTATCATCATGAAATAAGTTTAGAATCATCTGGAGATCGCCCTAAACATGATAAAATATGCCCAGTTAATTTAGGGCTCTTGCCCTTTTACAAAAAGTGGAAAGCTCGAGGACAGAGCGGTGGAAAGCGCGATCCTTTTCTATATTGTTAAAAGTAGTGACAACACTCCTTTTAACAATATAGAAAAAGGATCGCGCTTTCCCCGCTCTTTCTTCAAGCTTTACTCTACTTGTAAAAGGGCAAGAGCCCTTATCGGAAAATGATTATTGTAGCTTTCGGTAATATTTTGCAAATCATCAAAGTAGCTGGTCGTATTATATTGTCGCTTTCGTTAGTATAGTTTGCAAACCATCTTTTATAAGTAGATTGTCGTAAGATCAGATCTGCTCATAGGCTAACGAATACATATCCCTCAACACATAATGTATAACGTACACATATTAATGCATTAACCATGTTAACGACGTTTATAAACACGCAGCAAAAAGAATATAACACAAATTAGAGAGGTCATTTGAAATCTCTCAACACATTTAGTTTTACGTGTATAGAATTAGCATCGCAAAAAACTAAACTTCCGCAATTATTAGACAAGGTCGTATATAATTTTAAATCCGATCATATAATCAGTGACAGTTAAGAATAATAAAGTTGTTATTAAACATTGGCATTTGGAAATCTTCATTAGCTACATTTTCACACCCCATAGGTTCTGCGCTCTGCAAGCATTCGAGATTCTTAACAATGAAGACTCTGTAGTAGCGCTCATAATTATGGTGCCCACGTAAACACAGGCGTTCTCGGATACGAAACCGCCAGGCGCGTAGCCAGCATTGTCATTCCGGGGGGGGGGGGGGGGGGGGGGCAAACATCAATATCGTCCCTATTTTTTTTTTATGTCCCTAAAATGTTATGTCCCTACAATTTTCGTAAAAGGTTGCCCCAATTTTTTTTCAAGTCACTTACCTCGTGAAATCGCACAGTAAATGGTTCTCGTCCCCATTTTTTCGCTTTTCCGTCACCATTTTAGCAAAAAAAATTCGCACAGTCAAAACAAAATCGCACAGTAAATGTACTACGTGAACAATTTTTCGTCCCCATTTTTCAGCTTCTCCGTCACCATTTTAGGTGTCCGGGGGGGGGGGGGGGGCAGTCTGCCCCCCGGCCCCCCACTGACTACGCTACTGGAAACCGCATATTATTTAGGCATTGTTAATTTACTAACCCAGTTGTCGAAGTCTACAAATAAGCTTGTGTGCTTTTTTACAGTGTTTCGTGCAAATAAGAAGGTAATTTACTTGATTGATGTGCACCACGGATATCATTAACATGATCATCAAAAAAGGCAGAAACCATCCATCTATACATAGTGTTGCCAATACCAATTCCTATTCCAATCCAGCTAATTACCGGTGATCCATTATAAAATACAGACTGTAAAACACAAACATTTTGTGTGGGGGTGTGTTTTCTTACAAATCAAGATCTATTTTAACATAGAGTCATAGTTATATTGTACATGCTTGTTTACATAAACGAACTCCCCAGAACATTTGAGTTAAAGGTCCCAGAGAGAATTTATATAACACATACGGCCGAGTGCACCAAGCATGCCAAGCTGGCGTAGTAGTTATGCCCTAACTGTAGCGCAACTTACTAATGATGTAATTCTGAGAGCAAAACTGGCGAGTAACACCAGAATAGAAACTAGCTAGCTAAATATCTACATTATTCAGCATCGTTACCTTTTAACATCGATATAGTCAGGGGGACTATGTGGTCCCGTGGGATGTAAATGATTAGAAAGTGCCACCTATTTATAATATATATGTTGTTAAGGTACTAGGCATCATAAAAAACCATGTTGGCAAAAATGTGCAGTATTATCTCGTATGCAAATTAGTCAAATATGACAACCCCTTCTGTGCTATTGGTCCTGACCATGCTCTGGAGCAAGAAATCAGAAGGATTAAAGGTTTTAGAGGTATCACCGGCATCACTCTCAGCCCAATTACCCAGACAAAGTTCTTCTTAGTTGCTCAAGACCTTGCTCAACTCGCAAGAGAAGCAGAGATAATTAATTGCTGGTGTGCAACGGGAAAAACAATGCAGCAACATCATGACAACACAGACGCCAAAAGAAATATGCAGGTAAATAATGTGACAGCACTCAAGCAAGCAATCACAAAGTTTACAAATCCCTTCACAGATGAATATGACAAGATCATCAATATAGTAACCAAAGCTGTGATGCCCGACAAAATCCCACATGACATCAGCAACAGAACGCATATTGGAGAAAAGTGCTTTGCTCAATTCAAAACAAACAATGTTAACGTTTGGGCTCCAATGAAAAAAGTTAACCTCCAGATGTGGTCCTCAAGCGGTATGAAAACAAGAACAAAATGTTTAAAAAAAATGGTGAAACTCAAATAAAACAGAGCATTGTTTGCTCATATGTTGGTAGTATCGAAGAAAAGAGATATTGATCTGAAGGAAGCTGTATAGGTACCTATTATTTTTCAGTTGTACCAAGAGCATTGTTTGCTGCAGACAGTTCACTCCTTTACACCGCATCAAAGAGTGACTTGTTGTCCATTCTAGAGAGCCTGCCAGATGAGGCGGCAACATCTCAGGAAGATACTATTACCCATATGGACAATCAATTTGGAGATAAGCGTGTTGCAGTCATTGATGCCATGTCATATCTACAAAAGTTGGACAAGCCAGAGAGTATCAAGACCTGTTGCAACTTAGCAGATCACTTCATTGAACGACACTGTCAGAAGTATAGTGACTACAATGATGTTCACTTGGTTTTTGACCGTTATGACACTGGCATATCCTTGAAAGCTTCGACCCGTGAAAGACGTTTAGGTGGAAAACACGCTGTGGCGTACTATATTACTGATTCAACATCAATCGGCAAACTCAGTATGTTACTTGCCCATGGTCCCGAAAGATGCATTAACGGCATACATGGCTGAGAAGTTGTTAGCACATGCAGTTACCAACAGAAAGTCTCTCGTAGTTGCCTGGCAGAATCAAGCAAGAGCTAGACACAGAAGAGAAGCACCTGATCTTTTGAGTATTACGTCATGAAGAAGCAGATGCCAAAATAATTTGGCATTCTGTCGATTGTTCTGCAAATGGTGTTACATCTCTAGATATTCATTCACCAGACACAGATGTACTTGTTCTTGCAATCAGAAGATACCCTCGTTTATGTCCAAATACGTCTATCATAACAGGAGTTGGTCAGAAACATCGAGTGATACTGATTGAGCCTATCTACGCTGTTATGGGGTAAAAAAAAAGAAGCTGCAGCACTACCAGGGTTCCATGGAATATCAGGGGCAGATGTTACCGATAAATTTGCGGGAAAAGGAAAGACCACATGCTGAAAAGTACAGTACTGCAGGAGCTTGATAGACATGATAACATAGTAAATGCCTTGTCAATGCTGGGGATCACCGATGAACAACAAAGTGCTTTATCCTGATATTGAAGCATTTGTTTGCCAGTTGTATATTACCAATACAGACATGTCAGGTGTAGCAGATGCAAGGTGGTGGCTCTTTAAGAAGAAGCAATCCCAATCAGAGGGATTACCTCCAACACAAGCTGCTCTACAACCTGCGATACTGAGAGCTCACTACCAAGCCATGATTTGGAATAACGGCATCATCGCAAATCATCATTACACGAACCACAGGGTTTTGGGTGACCTTGAAGGCAACTATACACCAGTCATGACTTCTTTGCCGCCAGCCCCGCAAGCAGTACTTGATCTGTAGTGTTCCTGTTCAAAGACAAGATGTTCATCAAACCATTGCAAATGCAGAAGGAATGGACTGACCTGCGCACAGATCTTTGTAGTTGTTGTGAAGCCTGCGAATCATGTGACAATTCAGGAGACACGGTAATCTCATATGAGGAAGTTGAGAACAGTGACTCTAGGATGAGCTAGATTATTAAGTGGAACAATAGAGGAGCTATTTCAATTTATTATCATTCTTGACTAATTTGCATACGAGACAGTAGGTAACCCTACTGCAGAATGTAGAGTCCTTTAAAACCCTAACCCCACTGCATCATTCAAAATCATCCAAAATAAATCTCAACGCATGTGCTGCTGCCATGGCTCGATGACGTCACCTACCGCAGGCATATGTGGGCACAAAGCGATGGGGACTTACCTCAGTCAATGGGGCACAGACTTTGGTGCAGATGGTCCCGAGATCGAATCCTGGGGGTGCTAGGTGATTTTTCGGGTTAAAAAAAAGAAGTAATTTGTCGCCCCTCCTCCGATACACGCAAACACATAGCCGTGGGAGTTAGGGTTAAAACACACAATTTTCAATGTTCCACAACCCTAACCCCACTGCATCTATCAAAATCATCCAAAATAAAACTATATCAACGTGACATGCTTCTGCATTGGCTCGATGACGTCACCTACCGCAGGTATATGTGAGCACACTTTCCCCCTCCCCCGATACACGCAAAAACATAGCCACGGGAGTTACGGTTAAAGGAGGGGTCCTGCAAGCACAACATTGTGCATTTATAAATTAGAAAAATAACTATCGAGTCCAACTTGTGTAATTCAACGAATACAAACTGCCATCTTTCAACATGCAATTTTTAAAATTCGCGGCAATCGAAAGTCCCGATGTCGACAAAGTCATAGTTATAGAATGCACATGCGCAAATGGTAACACCTTAACAATGACGTCGTCGACACTGGGACTTTCGATCGCCACAAATTTTAAATATTGCATGTTGAGAGATGGCAGTTTTAATTCGTTTTTGTGATAAGTAGGATGTTTTGTTCTATATGATTAAGCCATTTGGGCTCGATAATTATGTTTCTAACAAATTATGTTCAATGTTGTGGTTGTGAGACCCCTCCTTTAAGGCAAAATATCACTCTTCCTTTTGGTAAATAATACATGTAATCTTTATTCTATACATGATGGCAGATCATTGTCAAATTCAAATTCAAGATGGCATAATTACAACAAATCTTTGGACATTGATTTTGAAATACCTAAATTCTATTGATAGTATTTATTCATTTGTTTTTTGTCTTCATGATAATTGTTAGAATGTATCATTGAGATACCTGGCAGCCATTTTGAATTTTAAGATGACTACCTTAAATGCTATTTGTAACACTTAGGTAGCGTTTAACGTTCATCTGTTGATTACCATCAATGTAACATATCTAAAAGGAGGTATATGAAACATATTACTCAACTATGTAAAATATGTTATTAGTCGTGTATAATGGCATAAGGGCGGCCATCTTGAAACCTGATATGGCTGATATTAGGAGCGACCCATAATAATTCATAGTATGTATTTATTTGTTATTAATATTCACCATATAATGATGAATTTGACGCCAAAACCAGCTTCATACGACACTTATATCCAAAATAATAATCGAACATTTTGAAATCCAAGGTGGCGGCCATCTGCAGCATCTGCATTTTTGCCAACATGGTTTTTTATGATGCCTAGTACCTTAACAACATATATAAACAGGTGGCACCTTCTAATCATTTACATCCCACGGAGCCTTATATCACGACATAGTCCCCCTGACTAATAGTTGCAGCAGCATAGCGTTATGCTCCAACTTATTCTTGGGTCCGGTCAGGTATAAGATTTAGCGTAAATTACTCGCAAGTTAATTTCAGTCAAAGAAATGTATGTTACGATGAAAATTAACTAGAAACACTCTAAATTGTTCTTTTAGCATCACAAATAAATGTGCACCATTACAGAATATTTCTTGAATCACAAACCTGCCATTTCTTATGACAAGTTTCTAATTAGTCAAATAAGACGAATTAATATTTTTTTGTGAACGCGTGATTAAAATAGTGATATTATCTCGGTAAATTTAATTAGCAGCCGTGGTTGGTATCAAATTAAAGCTTGCAATATAAATGTTAATAATATGGCATTCACAAATAATATTGTTGTTAATAAATAGTCCTATTTCCACGGTGCAAAACCGGAAGTCTTACGAAAGTTCATCTTAAAGAATAACCGTAGAGAGATTAGATTTTCGAATGTTTAAAATCTATCGTTTAAAGGTATATTATGTGATCTTTTCAAGGGGCCTCGAAAAAAAATGGAAGCAGATTTTCTTGCAGATTTACATTTCTGATCATAAATCATGAATATATAATTCTCGACGTGTGCGTATAATTCTCGACGTGTGCGTATAATTCTCGACGTGTGTGCATAATTCTCGACGTGTGCGAGTAATTCTCGTCGTGCGGTTGTAATTCTCGTCGTTTGCGTATAATTCTCGACGTGTGCGTATAATTCTCGACGTGCGGTTGTAATTCTCGCCGTGCGGGTGTGTTATTTCGACGTGTGCGTATATATTTCTCGCCGTGCGGGTGTGTCATTCTCGACGTGTGCGTATAATTCTCGACGTGCAGTTGTAATTCTCGTCGTGCGGGTGTGTCATTCTCGACGTGTGCGATAATTCTCGACGTGGTCGTGTGCGTATAATTTAAAAAAAAAGTAAGCCACTGAAAATGGTTTAGGTTAGGCCTAGGGTTATAATTATTATAATGAAGTTGACCGTTGGGGGTTGGGGTTAATATAGCTACCTGGTTTGTGGGGGTGGAGGTTAATGTGGTTTGAGAGGTAGAGGGTTAATAAAGTAATGTGGCATAACCATAGATTTACAATATATATATGGGAGGGCCATATATTATATATAATGGGGTTTCTTAATACATTACAACTGCGGACATGACGGGGTTGCTTCAGAAATAATAAAGAACCCGCAGATTTTTGCGTTTTATACATTTATAATTATTTAGTTATTTACAACTCATGAACTCAAGTTTGACAGCAATTGACAACTTTTTAAACTCAAGTAACAACTCACGAATCTCATTTGCTCTATGTTGTGCTTGTATGTAGGTCTATGTGACTTTCTATATTATGTATCCATAAAAGGTTCTCTCATTTTTCATCTAAAAGACATGAACATTGCACTGATAATAGATGATGACCTGAGAAAAGCTATAAATGGCCGAAACCGTACAGAATTTACCAATATATGAGGAAAAACAGGCCGAACCCAGGGCTTTTTCAGACTAGTGCTACGAGCCATGTTTGTTTATCTCTATGCGTACTATATTGCAACCATGCAGTCGGCGCGATTAACACGTAACGCGTCGTTGTGCGCCGTGACGCGCACAGGGGTGAGCGGGAAGATAAATCGACTATAATGCATGTTTAAAAATCACCATATCATCCCTTTTCGATGTATGATTTCTTTTATTAATTCTTTATTCAATGATATACTAGCAACCCAAAAAGTATTAGAACACCTTGCAAGTTTGTTTAAATGAACTTGGGATATTCCGGAGACATTATTATTTGAAAGGAAAACATTCATGACAATATTTACAGTGATTTAAGTTTTAAGCATTGGTAGATTTAGAGTCAAATTAGCTTGATAACAACTCTAAGGTATGATAAGTTATAGGTATGTGCGGTGTGCCCAGGTCGTGTTGGTGCTATGAGAAAGTACAGAGAATTTATATGGTTTCCGTTTGTAATATGAAAGTATAAAGGTGTCAAAATTAAACTAAATCTCCCTACCAAATTGATATCTGATTTTTAAGATAAATGATGAGATCAATTGTCAATATATGTGAGAGATTGATTGAATCAATTGTGAAGGTTTTATTTGAAAGGAAGTCAAAATTGTCAAACTACCCACCATAGGAGTACATTGGCTATAATGAGGTTAATAAATTATTCGTGAGCTATTTCCAATGGGACATTTGTATGGGGATTTAAAAAAGGCACATGTCTCCTTCAATTCCATGGAATTGAATAAACCAATCTTGCTGGAAACATTAAAGCGAAGATATTCAGCAACACATTTGTTCAACTCGTACGTGAAATGTCTCCTTAAAGGGGCATTGAGAGATGTATCGATATACTTAATGAGCAAATAACGTAAAGATAATCATCAAATGTCTCCTTAAAGGGGCATTGAGAGATGTATCGATATACTTAATGAGCAAATAACGTAAAGATAATCATCAGCATAGCCCAAATCCAAAATGTCATACAATGCCGACATCGCCTTCATGCCAAAATAAGCAAATAACGGCACTTCCGGGTTGAGATTTGCCGCGAAAGTCTGTGAGTAAAACGATGCATAACTTCCGAATTCAGCACCTGAGTTTCGATATGATCATATCGAAACTAAGAAAATCATGAAATTTTATATGATAAACGGCGAATGTTGGTAAACTGTTTCAGATGGTAGTTAGTATATGCCTAAGTTTTACTATGATGCAAAAAGAAAAATGATTTCCATACTCCCATACGTATCTCTCAATGCCCCTTTAAATGGGATGATTTTTACACCACAACCAAGTCCTAATACTGTTGGTTGCTAATAGAACGAACAAAGATGATCGCGCCCGAAATTATCACGCAAATGGTTGTGCGCGCTTCACGCAATGTACGCGATACGCTGCTTAGTTGTGTTCGTTCAATTGTTAATTTACCTATAGTGTACATATAATTATACAATAATATCTATATCCCAGATTCTGGACTGTACTAGTATCTTCCGATACTGGAACACCCAGTATCGTCCGATACTGGTACAAAGTTAGTGTTCTAGTATCGGCCAATACTGGCACATATAAAATGTTCCAGTATCGGGCGATACTGGAACATAATTAAGTACCAGTATCGTTCAATGCTGGGACAAATCTCACTGGTATCACAAGTACCAGTATCGCCCGATACTGGAACGTAAACATGTTCCAGTATTGCTCGATACTGGAACACAATTTGGTGTTCCAATATCGCCCGATACTAGAACAGTGAAATCGTACCAGTATCGACCGATATACTGGCAACTTTTATGTTCCAGTATTGAACGATACTGGTATTCCAGTATCTGGGACCTAAAGTACACTTTTTCCAATTATATTAATAACAAGTGTGTACAATGTGACAGTCGGTTAAAAACAGTAACAATATTTAATCATGTTAAATGTCATACATCCGATTTGCTGCCCTCATACCATCATACATTTTCGATGTATGATGATGTGATGGCAGCAAACTGGATCATCTAGAATATGAAAATACCGTAGTCTTTCATAGGGCCATGTGTTTTGAACTCGCCTCCTTTCGTGTTACACACGGACTTTGGCTTTAGTCGCGACATGATTTTAACTTTACACAATTATATTTGCTTGTATACCTCCCTGAGGTAGTAAAAGTATACATTTTCCGAAGAAAAATTGCATGAGAGATTCAAATATGCCATTAAAATTATAGTACGACAAAGGACTAAAATGGTATGATTCACAATAGGCTAATCGGGGAAATATCAGATTTTGACATTTTTAATTTGAGATCCATATATTATTTATACCTACCCCTATCATTATTTACTTTACACATTTAAATTTCTCATAAAATTACCCATCAGATGATATATAACTGTCAAAGGTTACTACGTCGGTAAGGTAATTATACCGGCTAATGAATATCTCCAATTGTTAATTTATATATTTTGAGAATTTTGAGAATTTTTTTTTAAGGATGTACCCTGATCTAAACTGCATTTCTGAATTCCTCTAGTTACAAGCTTTTCAAAAATCTATACTTTTGCTATCATAGGTTGAACACTTTTTCTGTTATAGTCATTTTTATAAATCCGGTAAATTGAGGCTGATTATTCATGTTGACTGTGTAGCGAATAGGAAGAAAGCTGATGATCATGGTCTTATCCATAATTAATTGGTTATTACAAATAGTTGACAAGTTTGTTGAACCACATACTGAAAGACTACTAAATATCCTTTAAATTGGGACCAGAATTGTGTTTGTAACATCAGGGGATGACTAGTTATTGTAAAAAGAACAAAGCATGTAATGGGATTATCCCCATTGTGTCTGTACATGCAGCACCCCCTTCCGGCGGCACCCCTTCCGGCACCACCCCTGGTCCCCAAGCTTCAAACAGCTGTTGCTCCTCTTTTGTTTTAGCTATAGATGAGGTGACCTATGATGTCATGTATTTACAAATGGGACACCCTCTGTTGTTTCCCTCCAGGCAGAATATACAGTAAAGTTAATGAAGACAACATGAAATTTCTTTCTAATGAATTGTAAAACTCATTTAGTTTTTTTTGTTTTTGTGAAATGCGATAGCTTATAGCATTCCTAAGCAAGTTTAAAGACAGTTTTGATAACAATTTGCTGTGACACCACAATCTAGTTAGAAAACCTGATCTGGCCTATGTAAACTATAGGAACTCTTGCCCGGTGTGTTTTGTCTCAAACCAACAGAGGGCGTCCTAAATGTCAACAAATGTCACCTCATCTATACCAATGCCATTTTGCAGGCAGATAGATTGTATTGCACATCAATACAATGAATGGAATACAATACAAGACCGATAAGACTAAGTGTACATTTATTTTTATTTTTAATATGCATTTAACATCAATGATAATGGCAATAATAAAATCTTAATTATACTAATATGTAGATTGATATTTCCTTGTTGAGTGAACTATGACTGTGTCAATTCTGTATTAGAAATTGTTTTACATGCCATTTGTATTTATAATAACATACAATAATCGAACAATTTCCAGGCTCTTGTTTGTTTTTGTTTTGTCCAACCTGAATTTATGTAATCCGCAAGCATGACAAAATAGTTCCAGGACATACATGTATTAAATAATATTGGAAAATTAAAGCCACAACTCGGACTCGCAATGACTCAGACTCTGGACTCCTAGTCAGTAGCGTAGCCAGGGGAATTGGGGGGGGGGGGGGGGGGGGGCAAGTGTCAACCCCAACCCCCCCCCCCCCCCCCCCCCCCCCCCCCTGAAAAAAATTGACCGGGAAAATTGGGAAGGCAGCGGATAATCGGGAAGGCAAAGAAAGGGAAAGAGAAAGAGAAAGGGAAAGGGAAAGTGACAGAAAGGAGAAAGGAAGACAGGTAAATTAGTTGGAAAATTGCAGTTTATCACGCCTGTTTAGGAACGCAACGCTAAACTCTAAGCTTGTCATTTTCTTACTCGACTGCAAATCAAAAAGTTACATGAAATACCAGGCTACACCACCGGGTCGAACTGGTGTTCACCGGGTGGAAAATACCCTTTGCCCCCCCCCCCCTTGACAAGTGCCCCTGGCTACGCCACTGCTCCTAGTGTTGTTTGTTATATTCCAAGATCCACTAGTTTGAATAGGAGTGCTAACATTGAGAATAAGCTGCTGAGCTCATTATCCTGAAAATAAAACCCAACCTTTGTAATATGAATTTAAATTATATTTAAATTAAAAGGAAACTGTGAAAATGTGGTAGACCGGGGGGGGGGGGGGGGGGGGTTCATTTTCTGTCATGGGAAGTGAAGTCAGGCCTGTACAAAATTGGAATCTCATTTCAGGGAAATATGGCATTGGGAGGGACATTTTAGTTTTGTAATTAAAGGAAATATAAACAAGACTCGCCTAGTAGAGTTGGTCGAATCAGGAGGACGTGACGGAGTGAGTGAGCCAGTGACTTTTGCTACGTACGCAACCAGGCCGGTGCCACTGTACACAGTTTCCCATTGCGAGTTTGAAGCCGATGCCACTATACACAGTTTCCCATTGCCGAGTTTGAAGCCTCTAGCGTGATAGCGCCCCCATTCCAAGAGTTACATCACGCGTCTAAATTCCCATATCTCTCCCATTATATAAGCTCCCTGACGCAACCTATTGGGCTAATTGGGCTAAATCAGCCATCAGCACATAAGCAACACGGAACAAAAGAGATGTGAGTGACGGACGGACGGACGGACGGACGGAGTGAGCGAGCCAGGGACATTCGCTAACATAGATAGGCTGTTCTTTCGACCAGCAAAAATGGGCATGTTCTGTGCCCCGTTTCGTAATGTGTACACGTCAACGGAATAAGCTGCGAAATGTAATACGTTTATTCATATAATGGGGCAGCAAACATGACATTGCCATAAAATGGAGTAGGACGATTTTCCTCTTTCGAAGGAATTTCAGAAAAAGTGTAATTTAGATCCCAGCTTTTGGACTGTACTAGTATCGTCCGATACTGAATCGTTCGATACTGGAACAAAGCCAGTGTTCCAGTATCGGTCGATATACTGGCACATATTAACATGTTTCCGTATCGGGTAATCGTTCAAATAATACTGGGATAAATCGCACTGGTAGCATATGGTCAGAAGTCACAAACTGGTCCCAAAAAAAGTTTCACTTCTAATAATGTTGAGAAATGCACCAATTCTGATTAAACGGGACAAAACTTAAGTTTTACATACTTAATGACCCACAAACTATATATTGTTGGAAAGCTTAAGATTCAAGGTTTTTTATTTTTGCAAAAAAGAATCAAATTATACAGGGTGTGTACAATTTTCACAGGGTGGAACATAAAAAATTTGATCGTTTTTGCTCCTCACAAAATAGTTTGATAGTTTGTACAATTAGGGTTTAGCTGAAAATAGTCACCAAAATCAGAACAACCGCAGAAGGTGCTACCAAATGTGCTAAGAATCATTTGCCCAAAATGTACACGGGAAAAGTACAGGGTGTCTAAAATTATGATGAAATAATGCATAAAATGAATGTTTGTATATAATATTCTATGAAATTTAGTTAGCATGGACCATTTAATTTAAAAGAAAATGGTTATCAAAATGAACTACATGAATATCGTTAAAGTTCCTTTTATTTTGAATACAGGGTGGTCCAAAATAGGTCTAAATAGCAAATTTTTCATAAATCTATCATTAGGGACTCTTCATTATTTCTACCGGAGGAGAATGGAGGAGGGGAGCAAATAGACCAAAGACGACGGAAAGTGCATGGCCCACCCATTACAACCTCACAAAACCGCATGACCCCCTCAACGGCCACAACAAATCGTATGATCCCTCCGCAATATACCCTACTCACCAAAAATACCCACTATAAACAACTATTCGAGTTGTGTCGGATGAGATTGGCACTGTCGGTAATATCGAGCTCGTTTTTGGAGTCGGTTGAGGACGCCACGTGCCACTCCTCCCGTTGATAGCCTGGTAAGAACCTAGTTACGCCACTGACAATAATTGGACTTCCAAATGAATAAAACACACCTGCATCTGTGATTCCATGATGAATATAGGATGTCAATGTAGGCTGTATGTTTAAAATACATCTAAAATTAAAATACTCTGTGGTTTGTCTCGAATACCCTAAGTTCTCCTATACATGTGAACCAAAGAGTGTAAGACCAAGTTGTATGGTGAGAGGTCTTTTGCCGCACCAAACGTGTGGAACATGTTACCCTCCAACCCGGGCCCTCCAACCTTCGTGCAGTATCCAGCATGAACTAATTAAGTGGTTAAGTGCATATTTTCACCGAAACCCGGGCGAGAAATGGTCCTTGTAAATGGTTAAATCGCATACGCACTATATACATCCGGAGAGTGGGGCGGTGGCACATGTGGGGCGGGGTCTTTTTCTGCCGGAGGGGGAGGGGGGGGGGGGGGGGGGGGGCATGCACCCCCTGCCCCGGTAGCTATGCCACTCAATGAGCTCCAAAAAACTGGGGTCGTGTGATTATTTGCCATTCAGAATTTTCGGAACATTACTCCCTCAACTTCAGTGGAGAGATCGATTTTCTATCATCTTTTTCAATGGTGGTTTTGCTTCTATTTTAATTTCGATGCTCATGGGTGTTTGTTTTTTTAAACACTGCGACCGGTCGTTGATAAGCGACTGCGCTTCATGTCGAAGTACAGTCATAGTTGCTGAAATTGGACAGATCCTTTTAACCGCTTAGATCAGATCTTAGAACAGATCCGTTTAACTACTTAATTAGTTAACTTCATAAACAATTGACAAAGGAGCATCTGTTCAGTGGTTGTTTATAGCAAGCGACAACAAAATCCAGAATCTGCACATTTTCTAACCCCAACCCCAACATGGCCAATAGGATGTAATCAGGGATCAGAGGGGAAGGGTGTAATTTCTGGGGTGTGGGTTGCGGGATTCGATCCCAGGTCCACCATTTATGGGAGTCAGTGCCTTAGTCCACTTCGCCAGGGGTTCATGCTTTCAAAATAAAACGCTGTACATATCACCCGCAGTGATAGACTGAGGAAACCCGCCCTGTGGTCAGCATGTGTTTCAATGGGGTTACGTGGTGTTTGGTGTGTAAATGGTTAAAGAATAAACTTCGTACTTTGTTAAAATGTATTTGGTAAAATCACAGATTTTTTGAAAAAGCTCGCATCATAGTCCAAATTCTTTACAATATCAAGCAATCTGAAATCTTTGAAAATACAATCATGTTGGTACAGCTCTTTCTTAAAACACCCACATGACATGTATGAAAATACGAAAATGAGACGCCCTTATCCATGACATAAACAGATTTGCGACATCTGGACGAACTACATCTCTGGTGTCAATCGATAATTATGTTGATGTCTCGTCTATCGTCTTATTCCTAAACATTTCACCGATTTCTGCCAGTAATATTCCTTGATGCTTCGTTGCGTCGCTGCGTAGAACACTGCGTCCAGACACGGATCTGACGGATTCAACTCATAGATGATCCACATGATGTAGACCAAGTTGTAGTTGTTAGGTCTCGTAGCGAAGGCTTCAATTGTCAGGTAAATTCCGTAAGGCAGCATGCTGACAGTCATGGAAGCCACGAGAGCCCCAAGAGTTATCGCGGGTTTTAAGTATCGCTTTCTGACAACATCTCCGTCGTCTTTACCATCGGTTCGGCCACTTTCACTTCTTTCACCATCGGGTCTGCTACCCGCAAAACTACTTCCCCCATCACTTCTGCCTTCGCGTCCAATCCGCGTGCTCTTCTTTATTCTCTTCCGAAGAAAGATTAGAAACACCATGCTTAAAACACCAACGATGACTACAGGAGGACAAAACACACCGAAGGTGATATACAAACTGAACCATGCCATTCTTCGCGCCGGATATACGCAATAGCTGGCAAAGTCGATGTTGGCAGCGGCTTCGTTGTTTCTTTTAGCATACTGCCATAATCCGACCAGGAATCCAATAACGTAACATATACCCAGATAACACAAATGCGTCGGGCCGACGTCGGCTTTTGGTCGGACCAAACGTCCCGGAGACGTCGGCTCAGGGGTCGGCTGCTCATGGGGCCTACCGTTTGTGAGAAAGGTCGGGCGGACGTCGGCTAAACGTCTTGCCGACCCAGAATCCGACCTAAGGGTCCTGTGAACGACATGTTGCCGACGTCTATTTAACGTTAAGCGTACTTCCTACCGACTATAAACCGACCTACCGTTTCCGACCGAATATTAACGTACGGCCGACGTAATTTATGGACTACGTTTATTATCAGACGTTAGTGGGACATTCGGCCGACGTGAGCACTGGGAAGTCTATTTACGGACGTTGGCGGGACATTCGGCCGACTACGTGCTAATTACATAGGTCGGGTGTGCGACTTACAGCCTACCAAACGTTAGCGAGGCACGGGGCAGTTTATTTCCGGACGTTTGGTAGGACATTCGGTGGGCCACGTGCTGATTACATAGACCCTCCCTAACCGACTTACAGCAGACAACAACGCTTACGCCGCCCGACTCCTGTCGACTGAAATTACCTAAATGATGATGTTAATAAACACGATCGAGACAATGGTGCGTTTTTCTTTTTTTATAATAAACTTTTAACACATGAGTAGATAACAATTAACAAGATTTCTCAAATAAGAAGCAAAAAGGAAACTTTCAAGTATACAATGTATATTCCAACAGAAGCTTGAACATACATACTAGTAGTACTGAATGTCTAAAAATGTCAGCATACTACATGTGCCCGCCAACAAACTAGTATCTGCGGCGGCGGAACAATTTTTCTACGGCAAGGTAATGGCACATTCAATATTAACATTTTCCACGCGGCAGTCGTCTGTAGACGATTTTCCACGCGGCAGTCGTCTGCATGCAGACGACATTTCAAAAGTTCACAAAATGTCTAAAAATTGACATTGTATTGAATTTGAATACCCTATTTAGAATTACTATAAGAAATGAATTGAAAGACGTACAAACATGCCTAGTCTTGGTTCTGTTATACTTGAGGTAGACTTTGAAAATTGAGAAAGGTTTCTGAAAAATCTGTTTTGTATATGGCATAACTAATTGCCGCGTGGAAAGTGTTGAGACATTTTTAGACATTCAGTAGTACTAGTTATATTATATAGTAATACAGGCACCATGTCAGAACACGTTGGTTGCTCGTTATGTAGATTATCTTGGCGTATATTTACTGGGAACGCGTGGTGACATGGTGCTCACAAATGTATACATTTTTGGAAAGCTGAAGATAAGTAAACTCTATTTGGGTCATACAGATGTGATCATAAAAAGGTGAGTTGGTTATACAATATTTTTAACTTCAGTAATAATCAACTTTTCGACAATATGGACGGAAGGGAAGTCTTCTGTGTATACAAAAAACACACGTGATTATCTGAGAATATAGTTGTTCAAAAATAACTTGCAAATCTTTCGACAAGTCACTATAAAAAAGTTACTGCAAATTTGACCTTAAATACACCAAATACCTATTAATTTACAGACTAAAAACTAACTTTTAAGAGGTCACAATTATTGATAACATTTAGCAGGGACCCGTTAACACAAAATCACCAGGCCCTCCCAGTCACAGTGATACAGATAATTGTTGTATCATTACGTAGAGCTTGGGCCTTGGAACTACTTCACATTATAAGACATTTTGTGTTAACAGTTTTGTGTTAAAGAGGTTCCAATGAGGTAACAAATCAATATTAACACTAATACGACAGTTATACTAAAGTAAATAAATAGTTAAAATAAAGGGTCATGAAGATGAGTAAACATCTATACAATGTGAAGTCACACAAGAGTTAATCATAACAGGTGAGTTGGTTAAAAAAATATTTCGAACTTGCAGTAATCAACAACATTTCAAGAATCTGGACGGAGGATAGAGAAGTATTCTGTGTATAAAAACCCCACTTGTTTATCTTGGGAATATATTTGTTCAAAAATACATTCTACATCTTTCAGCAAGTCACTATATTAAAACTTTACAGCAACTTTTATATTTAATACTATTTACCTGTTAATTTACAGACTAAGACTAACCTTTAAGAGATCACAATTGTTAATAACATTAAACAGATGGACCCTAACCCAAAATCACCATGCCCTTCATTCACAGTAATACAGATAATTGTGGTATCATTACGTAAAGCTTGGGCCTTGGAACTACTTCACATAATCAGACATTTTGTGAAAAAACAAACAGTTTGTGTTAAAGAGGTTCCATTGAAGTTACACTGTTACATGTATCAATATTAACACTAATACGAGTCTACGACAGCTAGCTATACTAAGTAAATAAATAGTTAAAATAAAGGGTCATGAAGATAAGTAAACTACCTATACAATGTGAAGTCATACAGAGGCGATCAAAAAAAGTTGAGTTGGTTAATTAATATCATATGTCGAACTTTCAGTAATTTAAACAACATTTCAAGAATTTGGACAGAGAAATCTTGTGTATAAAAAAACCCACTTGTTTATCTTGGGAATATAGTTGTTCAAAAATAACTCTTAAGAAGTCACTTTAATAAAAAAAAAGTTACAGCAACTTTTATATTAAATACACCATTAACCTGTTAATTTACAGACTAAGACTAACCTTTAAGAGATCACAATTCGAGGGTTTCGTGCAATAAAGGGCTATCTTCATTTTGGTCATTTTGAGGAAAAAGTGAATTAAAGATTTGTACCCATCAATGTCACCAATGGGTTTTGACAAGTTGGAAGCAATGCTATTCAAACCTTTTTGATTAGGTGAATTTACTATTTTCTCATCATTAGGTTCCTGATATTGTGCGGATCATTTTAATACCAAAATCTCATTTAGCCAAAAATGCAGATAGCCCTTTGTTACACTAAACCCTCGAATTGTTAGGGAGCCCATTAACCCAAAATCACCAGGCCCTTCAGTTACACTAATACAGACAATTGTGGTATCATTACATAAACAGGCATGAGAATAAATTTGCATGAACAAGCCTGTAGCCTACAGCCTCAAAAAGGGTGTATTAAATTTTGCCAACATAGGCCAAAAATAGAATAAAATGCGGACATTTGGAAAATAAAATAGCCTGAAAATGTTCATGCTTGCGTAAAGCTATGGCCTCAGAACTACATCACATTATCAGGAATTTTGTGTTAACAGTTTTGTGTTAATTGTAGTTACAATACTAAACTAAATAGATAGATCAAATAAAGGGTCATGTGCCACGAGTAGTGACCCTTGATACGTACACGTAATTGAAGCTGAAAAGTCATGTGATATTTGCTTCGAACATTTATAGCATACATGTACATACATGTAGTCTTAAAGCAATCATAATATTTCAAATATCATTTTGTCAATATCATCAAGGTCATTAATACAGGGTTTGTAGAAAATGTATGTGTATAATAAGTAGACACACCAATATGCAACACTGAGCAATTTTCAAAATTTGGACATCAATGATATTCAATTCAGCAGGATGTTTTGGAAGTACACAAGAGTGTTACAAGGAAAACAATTGTTTTTTATGTCTTCATTTAATAAAGTTTGGTCAGAACAAATAAGCAAAATAAACTGAATTTGCATCATAATTTTGCAATCAAAATGATTAAAACACAATAAATAAACTATATGGGTGTTTCCATAAATTAAGGTCTCACTAGCAAAATACCACTTCTACCACTTCTTGATGGAAGGAGAGGTGAAAATATCACTTTTTGGGCAACATGACAGTGTGACAGTTTTACCGCATTGTCAATTTGTAAGATATACAGCCTGTTACATGTAGGTGGGGTAAAACTGATTATGTACGTCCATAAATGATAACAAACAACTGATTTTGAATATAATAATCAGTTATCATACATAAAATGCTGATGTCAATCACCTTAGTGAATCTCTAAAATGGCTATTCACGCGATGTTTGCTTCAAACAATTAGCTCATTAAATGAAACATGTATGTATACCTTACATGTAGTCTGAAAGCAATCATAATATTTCAAATATCATTTTGTCAATATCAAGGTTATTAATACAGGGTTTGTAGAAAATGTATAATAAATAAACACACTTTATCCAACATTGAGCAATTTTCATACTTTGGACATCAATGATATTCAATTCAGCAGGATGTTTTGGAAGAACAGAGAGTATTAAAAGGAAAACAATTGGTTTTTATAATGTATGTCTTCACTTTAAATAGTTTGGTCAGAACAAATTTGGAATCAAAATGCTTAAAACACAATAAATACTATGGGTGTTTCCATAAATAAAGGTCTCACTAGCAAAACGCCACTCTAACGACTTCATCAGATCAGAACCAAGGAAGTGTAAGCCTCATGCTCACTTTTAGTATTAAATATTGATTTGATGGAAAATATCACTTTTTGGGCAACATTTTTACCTCATTGTCAATTTGTAAGATACACGTGTATATGTACAGCCTGTCGGTGGGGTACCGTAAAACAGATTATGATAGATAACAAACTGATTTGACCCCTCTGATAGAATAGAAAAAGGTAAATTTTTGTGTCCATTTCTGAATTGTAAAGGATGAAAATGCTCACCCCTCGGCTAGAATAGAAAAAGGCAAACTTATGTGTGGATATGTGCCCATTTCTGAATTGTAAAGAATGAACATTTTCAACCATCAGCCAAACAGAATAAGGCAAACCTGTGTGTCCATCTGAATTGTAAATGATGCAAGCGATCCATTTCTGAAATGTAAAGGATCAAAATGTTCACCCCTCAGCTAGAATAGAAAAAGGCAATATTGTGTGCCCATTACTGAATTGTAAGGACGAACATTTTCACCCCTCAGCTAGTAAAGAAAAAGTAAACTAGTATCATTGTGTACATGTACATTTCTGAATTGTCAAGGATGAAAATGTTCACCCCTCAACCAGAACCGAAACAGGCAAACAAGTTGTGTTTCCATTTCTGAATTGTAACTTTCAGGATGAATATTTTCACCCCTCATCAGCCGGAATAGAAAAAGGCAATTGTGAGTCCATTTCTAAATTTTAAAGGATGAAAATTATCACCCTTCAGCCAAAATAGAAAAGGCAAACTTGTTGATCCTTTTCTGAATTGTAAAAGATGAGAATTTTCAACAACAAAAAAACAATGAGCAAAAAAGTCAATGACCTGAAACATGTACAGGTCAATTTCATTATTTTATCATTAATCGGGGTAATCATCCATTCATTTTACAACTTTTCCACAGATTTAGGTTACATAATATAATTCGCAAGATTTATACAGCAGATGAAATACCCTTCATTTTTGATGTTCACCCTTCATTTTTGTTAGCTCGGATTATGACGCTATGATCGACAATTTATTGGGTTGATTACATAATTTACACTGCAAATTATGAGCGTTTACTT
Organism: Ophiura sarsii; assembly: GCA_035610835.1. NCBI lineage: Eukaryota > Metazoa > Echinodermata > Ophiuroidea > Amphilepidida > Ophiuridae > Ophiura > Ophiura sarsii. Next base: position 32,247,335 of record CM069444.1, on the reverse strand, counting down.
TTGGACAAACTAAAAGTGAACTCAAAAGTAAACGCAATTCTAAACACAAAAGTAAACGTAAAAGTAAACGCAAAACTAAACGTTTCTTGCATTTTGCACCCAATTGACCTCAACGCACCCTCCATCTGTGATATAATGGGACAGTTATTGATTAGAGGCTGGGTGGAAAACAGAGCTTGTTGTTGGGCTCACATAAGTGTTTAGTATTGCGTTTACTTTTGAGTTTACTTTTATTTTGTCCAAAAGTAAACGCTCATAATTTGCAGTGTTAGGCCTACATATGTAAATCATAATTGGTAACAGATCTGTCATTTGAAAGCCCATACATTTAGCTGTGTTCCATAATTTGACCGTTTGGCTGATTTTGGGTGGAGAGTTCAAAATGCATATTGTGTGCTACATACTAACATGTGCATGTAACTTTTTAAAACTATAATTCTCGTAGTTGTATGTACATGATTGCAAGTCCAGTCCTGGTACTCTTGGATGAATTGGAAGCTTGGAAGGGGCTCTTAACGATTGGATTCTGGTAGTCTCTCCTGTAGACGGGCAATTTCATGCACAAAACTTGACAAACAATTAGTTACTTCAGTCACGTTTCTCCCTGTTGTAATTGTACAACTTGCATTTTGTATGATTCAATTCAAACCCATCTTCAAAAGGACTGATTATAAATCCAATGTACAATACTTTGGTAATTTGTGGATCCGGGATGCACTGCAATTGAGGTCCAATTGTCTATCATCCCTGATTTCAATGCCTTACAGCTCCTGATCATACTGCTTCCAATTGGTCATCCCTATTCGATCTGTACAAAAACAAAAAGATGCAATAAAATTACTGAGTTTTAATCAAATGAATTAACCCTAACCCCGGTTTAGGGTTTTAGACCGGGATCACAATTTTCGAAAGAAAAAACACCAACTATATCGCCGGGCCTTGGAAGGGAACCTGCCGGGATTCGATCCGGTGACCATCCGGATCCCAGCCCTATGTCCCATCCACTGCCACGGCCCTCAGCTAACTAATTGTTAAGGCTGCGGCTTGGTTGACTACGTCGAAAACCGGCGGCACAGGCGCTTGGAGATGGACTTAGCATTTTTTAGCATTCAGGGGGGTTACAGTTAATACCAAAATAAAGTCTCTCTTCTTGTATTGTACTGTACCTGTACATGTATATCAGTATTCTATACAGTTTATTGTTTTTTTACGCATGCATATTTATCTTCCGTCTTTCAACGCTCGACGCTCAGAGTGTCACCCCCCCCCCCCCCAAGCATTTCTCCAGGTTCTGCGCCGCCCTGCCGCCTACCCTGAGCTGTTTGTGAATGTGTTAGAATTTATTGAAAAATGTATCTAATACAAATTGTTGTAATACCTACCTCTAATTTGAATTGAAGCACGCATCTGATTATTGGCCTTCACTTTTTATTCTCATGATCGGTCCTAGCCCCTGCTGGATCTCGGGATTGAAAATGATTGATCCATCTCCCTATCTTAAATGTAAACAGCTAGTAGATTCTATTCTGTATTACTTGACTTGAGTTGACCTGTCCTGTCCTTGTTAATTGTTGTAAGTGAGAATGTTGCCATTCAACCCATTGTTGTTGGTCATGTTGGTTGGTGTGTATACACAATACACATGAATGCATGTAGGCTATAATAATACGGTACTGTTCGTTGTACACTCACGCAGATCAATAAACATGATACTGTTACACTTACAGTATACACACACCCCTATGTATGTACATAACTAACGAAAGGAAGTATACAATCACCCCATCCAATGATGCATGTACAGTATACAAATGTACATGAAGGTAATTAAGCCAAGGAAGCTTACTTCATAAGTTCATCCATTCATTGTAGTAGTAAGCTACACTGTCTGAGTCTGTTAGCTGTCGTACATTACACATTGCGTAGTGCCCTTGTATAAATGTCGTTTGTGAGATTTCAATAACTCGGAATCAGTCAATTGCAAGATGAGAATGAGATGCTCGCTGGACATACAAGTTCACTTCATCTTCATAACGGTCATATGACGGTGTTTTGAATTCTCCCGATCAATTCAAACGGAATAATCTCTACACCGTTCATGCTAGATACACTGTACATGCAATTTGGTAAACAATGAATAGATCAGTGTAAGAGACTTTTGGCCCAGTGTCGATAGGACTGACTCGGTTGTTTTAAAAATGAATTTAGGGAGATACACGCTGCTGAGACAGGGAACCGGTGTTGGAGGCGCGGCGTATAGGGTTTATATGGGATATGGCAAATAAGGGTGGGGGGGGGGGGGTATTTATTCATTTATAAATTAATTACTTTGTTTATTATCATCATTATTATTATTTTATTTTATTATTATTGTTGAGATCTCGGATTCAACAAACTGCACACTATTTCGCTTTACTTCTACAACTTTATTTCTCTGCTAACTTGAACTCTAAAACCACTGACTAGGACGACTCCATTACAACAACTGACTTTACATACATGTATACAATATTATTCTACAATATGGACGGTCACTGCATAATTAACATAATGTCAAAGGTCACCTATACAACATGTATATAAGATTAATTCAGCCCTATGACATCATAAACTATTACCCAATGAGAATGAAGGAAGCGGCCTTACAATTAATACAACAGGACCCCAGCAACAGTTAAGTGGGAGGTCTAAGTACTAGACAGCTAAACAAATGGTGTTAATATCACTTAAACATATAACAATAGAATTGATGTTCAAAGGGAGGATAAACCCATGGCACAGATTATCTACAGGGATTAGCCATGACTCAATGGTATTGACACAGGTGTGTCCTATAAAAGCACTTCAATCTACTTCCTAATAACCATGTAATAACTAAGCCTAATTACTCTACATAATGTACAATCCAGAACCCAACACAATCCCCCCTCTCAAAAATTACTGATCCCCAGATCAGTGTCCAAAGACATGCAAAATACAATTGAATTTTGAACAACAATAAAATCTTGATCCACAAAAATACAAGCAATTGAAATAAATTGACTTGATTTGACATTTTGGACAAATCAATAATAACTTGGATGCATACATTGCTTTAAACATGAATGACTAATAATCAGAAGTAAGCAAAGCACTAAATATGGAAATGCCTTTAAACACACAAATTTTACTTGATAATTGACAAATTATGTGACAAATACAATTTGGAACAATAAATGAATTTGGTAGCTCCATCTATTCATCATGGAGTGGTTCCTGAAAAATCACTTTAAACACTAAATAACAAAAATAAATTAAAGTAATTAAGAAGGATTGAAGGAACACCATGGCAACTTGATTCGTGCACAATCAAATTACCATCGCAATTCATTTCCAAGGGCCTAGAAATTAATTACCTTGAATACAAATTCAATGCTAAAATTTGGAACACCACACATAATTAGTCAACATAATACCCTGTATAAAACACAAATAAATATAATCTAACAACAGAACTGTATGTCTTATGCACATGTAATGGCACATACTTTAATTCGATCGGCTGATTAAGGCAAGTCAAATCAAAGCAAATGTCAAAGATGTACACAAAACAAAATAGTCTGTCCAAATGATTTGCATAAAACATAAACATTGCATGCATACATGTAACTCAAATGCACAACCCTAAATATTGGAACACCCCAGGCTAATACCAGCTAATTAAATCAAGAAAATCAACCTGCGAATGGCCCAACATCCAGTCATGAATTCAAGTTGAAAACAGATAAATGTAACAACATACTTAAAGCAATATAAACTTCAACTTTGACACACAGAACTATTTGGAATTCACATACACAATTGATTAATTTGAACAACCAAAATTCGTTTAAGAAAAAAAAAAAAAAAATTGAGAAAAAACAAACAAAACAAATTGAACCAACTTTGAGAAAAAACAAATTGAACCAAACAATGAAAATCAACAACAACATAGCCTGAATTTAAATATTCCTTGTTATTTCATAAATGAATGGTGATGCAACTTCTCCTCATAAAACATAATCCAAACCAAATACATTTAAATCCACAAGTATTGTCCATCAATCAATTACGAGTTTATAGTTCACATGGCTCAGCACATGTTGCACATTTTTAAATCCCATAATGTTTGGCTTGCTGACGGGTTCTTGAACTTCGTCGTACAGTGGTAGGCGAGTGTGTTGTCTCAATCACATTAGCATTGTTTCTGTTGCGCGTAGATTGGGCATCATTCACCCCAGCAATATTTTGCTGCAGTACTGACTTTTTCAAGGTTTGTTGCAAGTCCTTCACCCATTTTGGTACATCGTCACTTAAATAGGGCTTAAGGCGATCATGATGTAATACACGCCTTCTTCCAGTCCTTTGCGGAGCAATTTCAAAGAGAAGATCACTATATCTCTTGGTTATCACACAGGGCCCCAAGTATTTATTTGGGTTTAACTTGGGACTCCTTCCTTTCTTTCGGGTGCTGTCCAAAGTATACACGAGATCTCCCACCTTGTAGTTATTATGTGCTATCCGCACATCATGGTCACGTTTCTGTCTCTGTCCAGATTTAGTAAGGTTGTCACGGACTAAATCGTGTATTGTCTCTTGTCGTCGGCGAAGCTCGGCTACATATTCACATTCATTGTCCAATTCGGAGTCATCAGGATCACGAGTCACATGTCCGAGTTCGATGTTGATAGGCGCATATATCTCCCTCCCTAACATTAAATAGTTAGGGCTGAATCCAGTGGCTTCATGCACACATGAGCGATACGCTGACGTCAACAGTGGGAGGTGAATATCCCACTGACGCTGTGCCTCATCCACAAATGCGGAGATCATATTCACAAGAGTTTTATTGAAACGCTCAATCTTCCCATTTGAAGATGGGTGGTATGATGATGAACGGGTCTTGCGTATTTCCAAAAGTTTGCAAACTTGTTGAAATAACTCCGATTCAAAAGAACGCCCCTGGTCACTATGTAGCTCAAGCGATGGTCCGAATCTTGAAAAGAATTCATAAACAAGCGCATGTGCTATACTCTGGGCAGTCTGATCCGGCAATGCATATGCCTCAATCCATCTTGTAAATGAATCTCCAACTACCAAGACGTAACGGTTTCCTTTCTCTGACACAGGAAAAGGCCCTAAGATGTCCACACAAATACGGTCTAATGGTGCACCGGCTTTATACTCCTTCAGCGGGGCTTTTGGTCTTTTACCGGGTGGTTTCCTTGCTCCGCATATTTTACACTTCATGATCCAGTTTCTAACAGACTCTTTTTGCTGATACCAGTAGAATGATCGCTTCACTTTACTAAGAGTTTTCTTTATTCCAAGATGGGCCGATGTCACAGTATTGTGTAACGAAGACAGCACCTTATCTTGCAAACATCGCGGTACCACCAACTGCAGATACGACTGTGTGGCATTGCTACCAACCCAACGCTTGTAAAGAACTCCATTCACTAACACAAGTTGATCCCATAAAAGCCACAAGTTGCGTGTTCCTTTACTTAGTGCATGAACATGTTCTCGAATGGGTCGTTCCGTAGATTCCATCATCCATTCCATCACATGTTTCAAATCAGGATCCTCTTTCTGTAGCTTTATCAAGTCCTGATCACTGTAGTTGCACGCCCAAGTCGCCTGAACACTGTCTTTATCATTGCGAGTTGTAGTAATGTCACCTTGATGCTCTATAGTTGGTTTGACAACTTTCACAGAAAACTCAAATGGCTGACATTCTTCCTGCTCATCATAAGTGTCTACCTGCTGTTTATAAAATGCCAAACAAATGTGTTGCACATTTGACCCCATAAAGGTCACAGGACAGTCAAAACACTGAGTCTCAAGTAGCTTGACTGATTGATTGGCATTGTGTTCACTGGGTTGAAGTACTTGAGTTTCCTCAAGGGATGTTTCCAGGTCACAATCAATACATGGTTCACTGGTTTGTTTACAAACATGGATGCATGGGCCTTCATGTTTGGCAGTCATGGTGCTGATGATACAACTATTATTACATGCACTGTGTACATGAACAGACTTAGCTGATCTTGATGAAACAGGGTTGACACTGGGAATGTTCTCCGTTGCTAGATCCTCATATTTCACCTGCTTCATTGATAGTGGAACAACATTATCCACTTCCATAAAATCCGACCATGATTTGTGCTTGCGTGTACACGAATCACATCCACCACATGGTAACTCCTCCAATATATCTTGACCATCATAGCACTGACACTCATCGGGGTCACACGGTACACGGCTCAAACTGTCACAGTTGGTATGTTTCTTTCCTGCACGATGCTCAATTTTGAAATCAAATTGAGACAGTAGTTCAATCCATCGAGCCATTTGATTCTCTGGTTCTCGAAAAGACATGACCCATCTAAGGGCGCTGTGGTCCGTTCTTATCACAAACTTTCTCCCAAGCAAATAATGTCGAAACTGCCAAACAAATGTAATGACAGCCAGTAATTCCCGCCGTGTTACACAATAACGATGCTGTGTCTTGGTTAGGCTCTTGCTTGCGAAAGCAATCGGTCTCTCCTCCTCCTTCTGTCTCTCTTCGCACCACTGCATCTGCGACAAAACCCCGCCGATTCCTGTGTTCGACGCATCCGTATCCAATATGAAAGCACCACTATCGTTTGGATAGGCCATAATTTGATCACTTGTCAAAATATTCTTGAGTGTATCAAATGCCTGTTCACAGTTATCACTCCAGTCAAATTCTTGACCAGCATTCAAAAGCTGATTAAGTGGAGATGCGATGGTTGCAAAACCTTTGATAAATCGCCTGTAATATGAACATAATCCCAGGAACGATCTTACTTCAGAGACAGTTTTAGGTGTCGGCCAGTTTCTGATTACTTCCACTTTGGCTGTATCCGTCTTGACTCCGTCTGGAGTGATCACATGACCAAGGAACGATACTTCCTGTTTCATCAGGTTACACTTGCTAGGTTTCAACTTCAAACCGGCGTGACCAAGGCGAGTGAGTGCTTCATCAAGCCTCTCCAAATGACTTGAAAATGTTGATGAGAACAGTATAATGTCATCCATGTAAATCAGCAGCGTTTTCCATTGTAGGCCACGAAAAATCATTTCCATGCATCGAGTGAATGTTGATGGCGCACCTGTTAGTCCGAACGGCATAGTTATATACTCATATAGACCACTGCGAGTTACAAAAGCAGTTTTCGGTCTATCCTGCTCTCTGACATTTATTTGCCAATAGCCCGCTTGCATGTCCAACACGGAAAATAGATGAGCACTTCCTAAACAATCTAAACAGTCGTCGATCCTTGGTAAAGGATAAGCGTCTTTACGAGTCAGATCATTGACGCGGCGATAGTCCACACATGGCCTGGTTTCTCCTGACTTTTTCTTCACATAAACCAATGGTGATGCCCATGGTGACGTTGATTCTCGAATAATTCCATTTGCAAGCTGGTCAGCAATAACGGTCTCCTCCTCCTTCTCAAATGCCTTTGGCGGCCTCCGAGGCGGCTGTCTTACAGGTCGAGCATCTCCGGTGTCTATGACATGTTCAATCATTGATGTTCTTCCCATATCATTAGCAGAGTCTGCAAAAACAGCTTTATGTTGATCTAACAGTTTGGCTAACTGACCGGATTGTTCTGGGTCCAAGTTAGTGCAGGAACGAGAGTATAAGTCCGTCAAGTTAGATGACCATACACTTTTATCACATCCATGTACCGGCTTGGTACAAGTATTATCTCCATCATTCTGCTTTTCATTCACTCCGCATACATGGATAATACGGTCATGATGTTCAGCGCTGTTATATTCTTCATCTGCAATCAACTCCACTGCTTCGACTTCACTCATGCAACCAATAGTTGTGCCCTCACGAATAACAATATCTTCTGTTGTCGGGTTCATGACCCGAACCGGAACTCCAATATCTGCACGCCGAATATCTACCAAACTACATCCGATAACAATCCCCACATTCTCCAAAGTCTCATCACTATTAATCTCATCATCATTCATCGGCTCAACTAAACAATCACTTGACACAAATCCGTCGACATCCGCTTTCCCTTCTATTACACATTCACTAAGTGCAGGAACTATTGATCTCTTTGTTAGGTGAATTCGCGCTATCCTCTGATACTCATCTGTCACTATACATGTGGTCCACTCACCATTAATACACAATCCACGCCTAGCATCGAAAACACACTTATAATGGTACAAGAAATCATATCCTAATAATCCGTTGTCAGTTATTGGAGCTACATATATGGTCCACTGAAAACATTGCTCACCAATCAAAATATCCACCGAAGCTTTCCCATCAACCGATATCCGACTACCATCCGCAGCTTCTAACTTGATGTTCTCACATTTTTGTAACTTTGGTCGTTCATTCTCTGGTATATTCATAAAAATCTCTGTCGAAATAATGGTAACTGCTGCACCAGTATCCACAAGAAGCTCTGTATTCTCCCTATTAATTATCACACCTATTTTTGCAGAACGCCCTCTATTAGAAATACTTTCACGCCGCATGGCGATTACCTGGACTGCACTTGGGCAATTTAGTACAGTCCCAGTTTCTAGTTTCCCGACTGGGTTTTCACATTTTGTCCTGCTGTTGCACTCGACGAATTGTTGGTCGTAGTTGATTTCATGTCGCGGTGTGTTGTGTCTCTGTTGTCTTGACGATTGTGTGCACGAGGTGAAGGCGTTCTGCTCCTTCGTCCACCCTTGCCACTGTATCCATTATTGTTGGGGCATTCATAAGCGAGGTGTCCAAACTGCTGACATGCATAGCACTTCCTGCTTGGAGGTGGGGAGCGACCTCGCCCCTGACTATTGTAGTGACTTGGTGGTTTATTCGGGCATTCCCTGGCAAAGTGCCCAAACTCGTCACACGAGTAACATCTATCTTGTTGACTCATGTTTTGATTTGGTTTACGGCTCCTTAATAACTCCTCACTAGACTGACCATTCATCATATGCCGTTCCATCCTCTCCACTTTCTCCATTAAAATGTTCAGTTGCTCAGCCATTTTACCTGCGGATGATCCACCAGCTTCCAGTGCTGCCTCGGTTTCCATTTCTGCTAAGGATACTGCACGCACACCACGGGGTTTAATCATATCCTCCATGCTGAGAAATGTTTCTACATACAGCCTGGCTTGGGACATTGAAGATGGTTCCTTCATGACAACGGCACGCTTCATCTCCGTATTGATGATGCCACTTACGAAATGGCGCAGACATATGCTTTCCCGTGTAATGTTATCCGCTGCAGGATAGCATTTCCTCACCAAGAAATCAATTTCCACTTCATACTTCGCCACAGAGTCCTTAGCACCCAATTTGACAGCATCCAGCTTGGTGAATAACACTGCTGTTGATTGACGATCACCATAGCGCTTCTGCAATGCCTCTTCCACCAGTTGAAATGAACCTCTCGTCCTGTCGTCCATGTGATGAAATACAAAGTCAGCAGCGTCTCCCTCCATGCTTTGTAAAAGTCTGAAACCCTTCTCACCTTCATTCCAGTCACAATTTGATGCCATGTTATTGAACTGTGCGATGAAGCCTTCCCATGATGACTTCCCACTATAGCTACATTGCCTGGGTAATGGAACTTGTTGCCGGCTATAACTGGATGTGGACTGGAGGATTGGCGTTGACTGGTATCTTGGCATTCTTTCCCAGTTACTTTCTTGTGCATTGCGTCTTTCTCTCCTCTCAGCATTTCGTTGTTCCAGCTCCGCAACGAATCCCTCAGCTTCCCTTTTCTCATGTAGTTTCTGTTCGACTTCCTGCAATGAGGTGATGAGTTGTTCATTCTTTCTTCTCAAATGATAATTCTCCCTTTCTATGTCCGTCTGTGTCTGTTGCAATTCATCACATTTGTCTGTTTTCTTCTGTATCACCATGTCTTTAGTCTGTATCTCGATGTCCTTATTCTGCACCGTCATGTTCAAGTTCTGAATCTGTGTGTGCATCAACATCATATTCTCCTCCACGTCCGTCATATCGTCTAGCTTTTTGCTCCTTGTGTTGCTCGCCATATTTCTGTTACGTGTGCAAGTCCACAATCCCACTTCTGACACCAATTGTTGAGATCTCGGATTCAACAAACTGCACACTATTTCGCTTTACTTCTACAACTTTATTTCTCTGCTAACTTGAACTCTAAAACCACTGACTAGGACGACTCCATTACAACAACTGACTTTACATACATGTATACAATATTATTCTACAATATGGACGGTCACTGCATAATTAACATAATGTCAAAGGTCACCTATACAACATGTATATAAGATTAATTCAGCCCTATGACATCATAAACTATTACCCAATGAGAATGAAGGAAGCGGCCTTACAATTAATACAACAGGACCCCAGCAACAGTTAAGTGGGAGGTCTAAGTACTAGACAGCTAAACAAATGGTGTTAATATCACTTAAACATATAACAATAGAATTGATGTTCAAAGGGAGGATAAACCCATGGCACCAGATTATCTACAGGGATTAGCCATGACTCAATGGTATTGACACAGGTGTGTCCTATAAAAGCACTTCAATCTACTTCCTAATAACCATGTAATAACTAAGCCTAATTACTCTACATAATGTACAATCCAGAACCCAACATTATATTTGTTTGGGGCAAATACATGCGCCGCCTACTTCATATTCCACTTTCATTCACTGATATCAAAATTACTTTTTATTCGGAAATTGAATACATTTCTATGATGTATGATCAGGGAGGTGTTAAATAGAAAGGAGTGTGCACGACATTTTAAATCCAATTCGAGCACCCTCTCAAGTACCACTTATCCAATTACGCCTTTGTACCAGTCAGTTACCATGAAAGGCCCTACCACTCCAAGCATCCTATTCATTAGAAGCCTGCGTTACGAGTTTCTGTCACAGTCGACCGCGCATCACTCTACTTGATCGTACTAGGGACCTGTTTTGAAAACGACCGGTTGTGACCTTTAGCGGAGAAACATTTTCGAGAACATTTCTTCGTGTCGTAATTCCGACCAGTAAATAAATTTTGCCAGTATCTAATTCCTTGCGAAGTTACGAGTTATGACAGCAAAAACGCGATCAAAATTGGACGATTATAGCGAAAGTTACGACATTTTTGGCAATTCCCCACAATTTATAAGTATAAAACACTTATTTTTCATACTGTTATCATATTTTTACGCGGATAAGTGCGGACATTATAACATAAAGCAAATTAAGGTAGACTATTTTCCGCATCTATTGCATGTAATTTTGTTAAGGCCCAAGCTGGCCCAAATGTAAAAAATGTGTGACAATTTCGGAAAAAAGTACCGGAAGTACTTCTGTCTGTGGATAACATTAATGTGTGCGGCACTAGGTTTTGATGTAGGTGTCGCTGAAGCAATGTCTTGTGGGTCAGTAAAATGTCCATTTGGTTCGAGTCTCGGCGATCGATCATCATCTAACGGATTATCCCGGGCATTGATAACTAATGGGCATAACGCACATGCGGACAATAGATTGCCTCTTCGTGCACTCTCCTTTCTATTTAACACCTCCCTGGTATGATGGTCGCCAAATGTTACATGGGAAGAATGAAAACTCGTTTAAAATTATTAGCAAATTGTATTTCAATTTTTAGCTCGTATAGGCATAATAACAGGGATCAATGATCCGCTGCGGTTTTTGCGGGGGCGGGGCGGGAGGATATTGGCGTAAATTAGTGTTGTTGGCATTGGGCCGCCGGAAGATGATAGATTAGCGGCAGCACCAGCATCAATTTAAGGAACACAAAGTAAGTGCATCCTTATAAATAAGAAGGCCTAGTGTACTATATACATGTATGATTTCCCTTTTCTCAGCCACCAACTAAGTTTTACCGTATACAAAACAGATTATTCAGAGCCATCGTCAAAGTCTATCTCAAAACTGAACCAATAGGCTACTATAGGCATGTTTATATGTATTTCAATCATGCATTTCTCGTGGTGATTGAAAATATGGTAATGAAATTCAATAATGTTGACATTTTTTAACAATAGTTTGGAATATCGCCTGCGGACGCCTGCCACGTGGAAAGTCTTGACTCCTTGAGGAATAGATAATCAGGCAAAATGGTGTGTCAATTCACTGCATTCACGGAATGGACAGTCTGCTTCAGCACCGTTCATCAACGGTGCTCCTTTGTGAAGAGGAATTTCCTCCTTTCGGGTCCAAGCCAGGGGCGCACCAAGCGCCGTTTTGACTGAGATATTTTACACTAAACTGTAATTCCAACTCCGAATTAAAGCAGTTAAAATTAACTTGATCATAACTATCATTCAAAGCTTTCATTAATATCACAGGTATAAATACATAATAAGACTTTTCTTTTTTATATAATTTGAAACCATTTTCCGGGGAGCTATATGAGGATAGGGCAAACAAGAGGTGCAAGAATGATTTCGATCACACGGGACTTTTACGATTAAAACAACAGAGGTTTGAATGCGGCAAAGCTTTTCTATTTTAAATCCTTTTTTAAGGCTATGAAAGTCAATGCCTATGGTTCCCGTTTCTTCATACCCTTGGATTACACAAGCTACACCGTAACAAACTGCATAACTAATTCATTATGAAAAGGTTCTGTTTGTTAAAGTTATAGGCCTATGTGTTCTAATTTCTGGCCCGATTTTCAACTTCATGTTATTTATTCTAGCAGTATTACAAAGTATAGTTGCATACTTATCCAATGGTTCTTCAGAAGCACAAGGTGACATGACATTTGCCCATTTAGTATTATAATACACACACTGGCATTTTCACTGTAATTCACTCACGAATTCACTGCATGTTGGCATGGTCTATAGATATAATCTAAAAAGGAACATGTCTTGCGCAAAACATTTGTACACAGATAATGAAAAATATGGGGGCTCTTTCGTGATATCAAAATATCAAAATATAGCAAGCCAAAATGAACGGATTAAGAAGAGTTCCTATTAAATCCTGTTGTTAAATCAGATTACAATATGTTCGCTATAGTGTTGTTTAGATGTAGAGGCTACTACCGGTGTACCATAGTAATAATTTTACATTTGGGAAG